>CM069904.1:84433887-84820591 GCA_036172215.1 Camellia granthamiana | reverse complement strand
GTGATCCCACGTTGACTTCCTCTTCCTAAACCAGAACTCGATACAGGAAAAGTGGATATGAACTGTGCTGGCTGGGACTGCTGTGGAGTAGAACCCCTCTGCCTCTTGTTGTCCTGTGTCTCCCCCGGTACCTCTTGACTCATCTGCCGAGAGCCTTTTATTCTCTCCTCCTCCGCTTGAATCACAGTCTCTAAGTGAGCCGCTGTCTCCTCCACTAAATGAGTGTAATCCCTAATTATAGACTGGACCACCTTAAATAGGAGACCAGTCCTCAATCTCTTCTCAAACTCCATACAGTGACGTTCCTCCGTCGCCACAAGCTCCGATGCAAACCTAGGGAGGTTAGCAAAAACTGCCTCGAACTTAGCTACTGGTGTGTTCAGTTGCTTGAGCTTCAAGTACTAATCTCTCAATTTCTCCCTAGCATTGGGAGGCAAGAACTTGTCCTAGAAGGCATTGACAAAAGCCTCCCAAGTCATCCCAAGTGCATACTTTCACCAATGACCCGCATCTCCCTTCAACTGGAAGGATGCCAAGGTCACTTTCAAGCCGTCGTCCTCAATGCCAAGTATCTCGAATGTCTTCACCATCTATTCTAGCCACTCATCTTCCTTTAGTGGCTCCTTAGGATACCCCAAAAGCTCATCTGGATTCGACCGGAAGAACTCCCTTTTCAGAAATGATGGCCCTATCTCGGCAATATGGGCTTGGACTTGATTCTATTCTCAGCTCTGAGAATGTCCATGGATTCTATCAAAGCACTAGACATTTCTCGGGCCAAAGTAGACATTGACCTACTGGCTCGGCCACGTTGGCCTTACTAACTCCTTCCTCTTACGCGAATTTCATCCGGTAATGACACCTTCTGCCGCCTAGGCCTACTATGTGTACCATCACCACGTTCATGTCCTAATATCCTAATAAAGGTAGTACAATAGATTAGCACATTTACAAATGTGCCGAAGCTAATTCACTCACGTCCTAATGCGATGGACAACAAATAATTCACTCCACGTAAGTACTAAATCACATAAACACAAATGAACTTCCTTTCCAGATAATGGCCGTCCCGCGACATTACAAGAGTTCCAATTAGAAATAGCAGTGATTAAGTGCTCTTCTAACAGGACTTGTAGAAACTCACAGACCCAATCAATATATAAGAAATTAAATCCCATACTCACTTACTCACATAAGCATGTTATCGTATAGCATACCAAGTCAATTTCTAATATTATCTAGCAAGAGAACCCATTGTGCTAATAACCACTTCTCACAATCCCAAAGTATTCAAACTCGGTAGCTTTAATACCAAGTTGTAATGCCCCGAAATAATTAACATTAACCCAATACATAACATTGTTACCATAGATCAACAATCTCATATCATCTATTCATTAGATCTTTGATTGTTACAAAAGATAGCATATGCGATATACATTCACAAATCCTAGATTCTAAATCTATAGCATATGGCATG
The DNA here is from genome assembly GCA_036172215.1 of Camellia granthamiana. Classification (NCBI taxonomy): domain Eukaryota; kingdom Viridiplantae; phylum Streptophyta; class Magnoliopsida; order Ericales; family Theaceae; genus Camellia; species Camellia granthamiana. Next base: position 84,819,111 of record CM069904.1, on the reverse strand, counting down.
GATACAAGTATAAAAAGGAGACTAAAATCAATTAAGGAAATGCTTTAATGGCTTACAACTTTTTAAGACAATACTTGGTTACAACAAAATGAGTTTAAACTCAATACAAGTAAAGCCCAAGGCTTGAACAAAATATTTACATCAAGAAACAAAAAGTGAAGCCTTAAGCTCCGAGTCCTCCCAAGCTATGTCCTTAGCGGAGGCATATCATCAGCACCTACAAGTTATTTTTCACATAGGGTGAGCCGAAGCCCAGTAAGAATACTCTAACACAGTACATGAATCTTAGCAAAATCATAAGGTGAATGCACATGCATGCTCTTTTTCAAACATTCCTCGTTTTCCATCTCTAAACAATGCAATGCCAGATTATATATCAATTCATGAAAATAGTCCTTCTAATACAGAAAACATGGTAGTGGATACAAAACACTTGGAATCTCTAGGTACCTGTCTGCCAGTAGGCTATACAAGCACTACCAAAGCCATTTTACCGATACTAACTAGAAGGATCGACATCTAACTGTGCGGGTTTCTGGACTTTCACCAAGGTATTTACCCATTTTTCTTAAAAATCGATACATTTACAATGTTCACTATATATTGATGCACAATGCACAATGGATGAGAAATTAGTTTCAATTTAACCTAATCCTCATGCAATGCCTACAACAATCAAGACTATCATCCACCGATAGTCCAAAATAGATATCTCCATACAATAAATAATTTCTAATCAAAAGATACATTTTCATCAATTACTGTGGGAGTGATATTATATATCTATATCCACCATTTTGATCAACATAACCAGTATTCCAATTCTCCAATACCCAACATCATTTTTCATTTTCTCTTTCAAATTCCAAATGTCCAAAAATTAGGCCAAAAACCCATTTTCTTACAAAATCAATTTTAAGAAAATATTTCCATCAATTCCACATAACTCATTCATAACCATACTCCCATAACCGTTTTCAAGAATCAATTTGAAAAACCCCTATTTTGATTTCAAACCAAACCCTAGGTTTTACCAAAATTTTCCCAAACAATTAACTTTTTTCAAGAGGCAAATAACTAAGCTAAGAATAAAAAAAAAAGAGTCAAAGAAATCCCTACCTCGAAGTAGAAGGCACGCTAGAACAATGGGTAGAATTTGACGGAGTTGAAAGCACCAACTTCTCTGATTAGAACGAAGCCCTCAACATCGTCTAACTTTTACTCCAAACGGTGAGAGTGAGAAAATGCACGGATTGAGAGTATTTGGTGCAAAAGCTGAAGAACTGGAGAGAGGGAGTAGATCTAGGGTTTTGAAATGTTTAAAGAGAGAAATATGAAAAAAGTGATTGAAAATCACAGCCTCGCGGACTGATATATGCACAGATTGCTCGAGCGCAAGAATGGTCGCTCGAGCGACAGAGACAATAAATGACACTGTTAGACCAACCAAAGCCACTGCTTGAGCACACAATGACACCCTCCCAAAAGTTCAGACCTGCAAGAGTTCGTTCGAGTGCAACAAGGGCCACTTGAGCGATGATACCAAATTCTCAGAAGTTTTACAGATTGCAAAAGACCGCTCGAGCACAATAATGGTCATTCGAGCGAACAGGGAAAATCCTGGGCAACACTTTGAAAAGCTAACTCCTAAACATGTTTCAAATGCAACCAAAACTCCCAATGGCCAAACTCAATGGGCAATAAGACAAAAAATGAGTTGAACAACAATCGAATACACGGTTTCTTAGATCCAAAAGCAATAAATGGGTCAGATCCAAACCAGGATCTTTATACGGCCTTTAGTAGAACTAAAAGACTGGGAAGACAGACAACCCATAGGCTGAACCCAACAAATAACCCAAGGAAAAACCACCAACAACCAAACCATACACCCCCAAATTTAACCAATCATGACAAAGCCTCATTAGTAAGCAGTAAAAATAGACTTCAATTAACACCCATTAATAAACCAACCATGATAAACAATGTTCAAAATCAACACTCAACATGACTCAAAAAAAAAAAAAAAAAAAAAACCTTAGTAAAAAACTAAGGAAAAAAAAACAAAACAAAACTCCTAGATGGAAAAATAGATAAAAAAAAAAGAAAAAAAAAAGAGGTAATAAATCTAGAAGGCAAACCTACAACTAGATGGAGGGATAATAACTGTATAGAGATATTAACACATGAAACCTTAAGCATGGAACAATCATAAACTATAGAAATGGAAGAGAAAGGGGAAGAGAAAGGAAAAAACAAAAAAAACGAAAACAATAGAGGGGACTTACCAAACAAGTGATGATAATCACAAATCCATGGTTAGCTCCACGAGAAATTGGAGAGCAAGGAGGTGAGCACAACAATGGTGAGTTTGCCCTAGGAGAGAGAGAAAGATTTGGGCAAAAATAAAGTGCAAGGGGACACGTGCTGAAATATATACTAGTACAAAGCGCTTGAGCAACCACTTTGTCACTTGAGTGAAGCCACTGACATGGAAGCCATCGCTTGAGCGCAGAAACACGCCTTCAGAAGTTTGAAACACTTGAAAAAATACTGGGAGCAGAATTTGACCGCTGGAGCGCAAGAAGCATCGCTCGAGCAGTGTCACCAAAACAAGAGGCATCCTTTTGTTTTGTTTTGTTTTTTTTTTTTTTCTTTTCCCTATTAAGCACACTTTTTTGAGCATCCAAAATCACTCATTCAACAGAGTATTACCTAAAATAATGATGGGTTAGTATGATGGCAATGATGGGATACTAAGATGAGATAATCCGCACATCATGAAGCTCACAATCTTGCAAGATAGACCATGTGAACATAACATCATGAGCAAGTCAAGAAAGTATATATCAATGAGCATATGTAGCAAATAAATGCATATCTCGAGGACAAACATGAGAGCTCACATATTATGTGTGTGTGTGTGTAATCCTTGAGTGGCCCAATCGCTAGAGTTAATTCTGGTAGTGATCGGATGGCTGGACCTCCGCGAAGAGAGTCTATACATGATTTGAGGAAAGGCAAACAACTAGGAAACAAGGGGTATTTGTTGACTAAAAGCAGAGGCTCCCCCTCAATCAAAGAGTCATTTTTTTTTCTTCCTATTGCGCACTCATTGGTGGCTTTTACTCTCATGAGTATGGTAACCAAACTAGAGAAGCATGGAGAAAATAATGATGGCCTGGTTGGTGGTTAAGAGACTCAACATCACCCATGATATGCTAGTATATGTCAATTCCTCTAGTAATGCATAAGACATAAATGCTAGTAGTCTATAGTGAAATTTGATCACTTATACGGAAATCTTTGCAACAGTTTAACTCAAGGATGTGTACAGAATAAGATCATGAAGGCAATGAGCATGTACATTCAAAATGCACCAAGGACAAGTACACACAAACCCTTGCAAGCAGTATGAGATGTGTTCAAGTAAATCTATGTGGAAAGATGACAAGTATCAATGAGAATGAGATTATAACATCCAAGCACACAAAACGCCAATCAGACACAATCACTCATACATCAAGTCATATTCTAGTTTACGAGCACTACTCCCAAGGTCTTTCTAAGGAATTCAAACTTAAGAAGATCAAGGGGTTTTGTAAAAATAATAGCTCTCTGATGCTCAATGGGTACATGTTCAAGAACAACAAGGCCCTTATCAACTAACTCTCTAACGAAATGGTGACGAATGTTAATATGTTTCGTGCGAGAGTGTTGGACCAGATTTTTGGAGATATTTATGGTATTAGTGTTGTCACAAAAAAGAGTAAGAGTGTCCTAGTCTATCCCATAATCATGAAGCATTTGCTTCATCCAGATCATTTGAGCACAGCAACTCCCTGCAGCAAAATATTCAGCCTCAGCGGTTGACAGAGATATGTTATTATGCTTTTTTGCTATGCCATGCAACCAAATTATTTCCAAGGTAAAAGCACCCTCTGGATGTGCTTTTCTGATCATTAACACACCTTGCCTAATTGGCATCAGAAAAGCCAGTGATGTCAGTTGTGGTGTCAGACGAGAACCAAATCTAGTAGCTCAAAGTCCCATCAACATACTTGATAATCCTTTTGACAGCTAGAAGATGAGACTCTTTAGGTCAGGCTTGGTAACGGGCACACACACCTACACTAAATGCAATGTCAACCTGACTGGCTGTGAGGTACAAGAGACTTCCTATCATACTCCTATAAAGGATAGGATCAACATCAGTGCCAAAAGAGTCTTTAGAGAGGTGAAGACTTGTGCTCATTGGGGTTTATGCATGTCTCTAGACCGAACTTAGACACAAGGTTTTTGGCATACTTGGTCTGGGAAACAAACATACCCGATGGCAGCTAATTAATTTGAAGGCCTAAGAAAAATGACAATTCCCCTATCATGCTCATTTCAAACTCGCGTGTCATGCAATCTGAGAAATATTTCACAAGAGATTCAGAAGTGGGTCCAAACACAATATCATCAACATAAATTTGAGCAACTAGGATATGAGACTTAGTATGTTTCACAAATAAGGTCTTGTCCACATTACCCATTTGAAAGTCATTCTCAAGAAAAAAGGTAGTAAGCCTATGATACCACGCCCGAGGGGCTTGTTTTAACCCATATAAAGCCTTGTCTAACTTGTAGACATGATTTGAAAATTTAGGGTCTTCAAACCCCTTTGGTTGCTCAACGTAGGCCTTTTCCTTTAGGTACCCATTCAGAAAAGCACTTTTCACATCCATTTGAAATAGTTTAAATCCAAGAAAACATGCAACAATAAGTAAAATACGAATAGATTCGAGACGTGCAACAGGGGAAAATGTCTCATCATAGTCAACGCCTTCTACTTGAGTTTAACCTTGAGCTACCAACCTAGCTTTGTTTCTAACCACTATGCCATTTTCATCAGATTTATTTTTAAATATCCATTTGGTACCTATTACGTTCATATCTCTAGGTGTAGGAACAAGAGTCCAAACTTTGTTACGTTCAAATTAACCTAATTCTTTATGCATAGCATTAACCCAACTATCATCTAGTAAGGCCTCTTTTACATTTTTAGGTTCAATTAACAAAACTTAACACATATGAGATACCTCCTCTCGAATTTGTTTTTAGGTTTTCATTCTATTTGAGACACTCCCAATCACTTGTTGTATCGAATGATTTAGTTTCACCCTTGCTTATAGCTTCAAGATAGGACCAGTAGTGAGTTGAGTAGTGGTGGTGGTGTCTTTTTGTGCACTTTTCGGATTGGGGCTTGCTGTGGACACCCTATTTTGACTGCCTTAAGACTTGGGTGCTTCATTCTAAACACCCGATGATGAAACCTTACGCTGTGCAATTCTTCAAATCTTCGGCAAAAGAATTCAGTTTCAAGCTTCGAACCCAAACCTTGCACCGCATTTTGACCAAAAACCTTTTTTTTTTTAGCCTGACCACTAAAAGAGCAGCAGGGCAACGGATGGTCGGCAGGTCACTTTCATTGGGTCGGCCGTACATTCTCTTGGCCAACCGGCCATGTTCAATGACCAATACTGTGTTTGTAGCACAGGCTGCTCCCATGCACGGCCCTCGGCTAGCTGTCATCTTTTGAAGATAATTTCGATGTGAGACGCCGAAATTCTATAAATACAACACCTACCTTCAGAGTTTAGGGTTGGAAAACCTAATGAGAAAGCTTTTCCAAAGGCATACAAAACATCATTCACCTTCTTGAATATAGATACATCATTGAAGCTTGACTTTGAAGCTTTTGGCTAAAGTTTTGATATTGATTTTAGATAGTTGAGAGTGTTTGGATTGAAGGTTGTGAATCAAAAGGCTCTTCCTCTTTTCAAGAGGTTGATCCTTGAACCCCTTTCATTACCTATTCCTTTATTCTCCTATTCTTCATTCTCTGTTTAAATACTGATTTTCAGAGTTATTTTATGCTTAAAAATATGATTTAAACCTTGTTAAAGGTGGAAGGGTTAGCCACCCTTCTATAGGCTTATCCATTAGTGATCTCTTGGTGTTCTTCATGGTTTTGTTTCTTTTTCTTCAATTTCAGCATTGTTTTAGATAATTTTGTATGAATATGGATTGTATATATGTGGGTTTAAAGCTTTAAATAGTTAGTTTGATTCTTGTTCCTATCTCTTTTCTTCAAAGCTATTGTAAGCTCTCTTTTATTCATTTGAAGCATGGACATGGATGTCTCATTCATATTCCATGAGTAGAAAGATGAGAAAACAACAACTCTTTACAACTTTCATTTATTTACTTAGTCTCGTTTTGATTTTGCTTTGAAGCCATATGAGATCTCTTTCATTGGAAGCATTTGGAGACTCTCTTCTAGTTCCTTTTGAAGCATGGAAATGGATTTCAATCCTTGTTCCATGAGTTGGAAGAAGAATCTTCGATTGCTCAATGATGTAATCTCTTGTTAATAAGCTTCTCTTTCAAAAATGGCTTCCTATAAACCTATTCTCTCTAAATTCGAGCACTCCTCTACTTTTATTTTCCATGAGATGTAGTAGGCTTCATGTCGTCACTTTGAATGCTTCTTTTTTGAGTAGCCCTAGTTTTGTATTCATTGAATATTCTGTCTCGTTGCTTCATGAATCATCATCTAAATACCCTCAGGATGTTTGATGATTCGTGAAACAACCATGTTCTCTCCCTGAATATCATCATGACAGGAGGGAGCATGAAGGATGAACATCCTTCGGAAACCTTCTGTTTTGCGTTGTTCCAGCTCTGTTGCAATAGGACTTTCTCTAGAATAAGTGGTCGGCCGGCCAACCCCCTGTACGACCGACCAGTTCTCTAGGCTGGTAAACCACCTGGTTTGTATGGCTATGGTATCTTTCCAGTGAAATAGAGCAGATCCTGAGGCCCAAAATAGAGCTATTTTTAGACTGTAAACAGAGCAGCTTCTGGCAGTGAGCATTGAGGAGGTTTTCGGAGGATGTTCTTGCCTGTGCGTATGTGATTCCTCGTCTTTTGTTTAATTACTTTAGATTAGCCGCTTTGATTCATATTTGTAATTAATTAGTCACTTTCATTTGGATTTGTAATAATTAATTCGTTCATTTGGGTTCGTATTAATTAGTTAATTAGGTCATTTGGACTCTCTTATAAAGAGAGCAATATGTAACACTTGATGTATGTCTTCTAACCCCCATTTCTTTCTCCCTTTTATTTAAATGCATATCATAGTTGTATAGCATCATGTTTTCCTTTATCATTTCCATGATTTGTATCCATGTTTTCATGCATTGAGGTTTGGCTCATCATATTTGATATCATTATCACTTCTTACTTACTTGATTACATGTGCTACCACATGCATTGAGTTGATTCATATATCATGTTAAATAGTCGAATCCAGTAGTTGCATTTTGTATGTGTTACATTAGTTATGTGCATTTTTTAGGATCATGCATTTTTCTAACTATTTTTTTTTTCTTTAGCTCGCCCCGGATGAGTACTAGGTGAGCATTTTTGCTTTAGCATATCATATGTGTGTTTTGTTACTATGATGAGCATACTATCATGAGGCTACGTGCTTACTTGAAACAACTCTTTGAAATGCCTGTGGATGGAGGCTTTCTTGCTTACGTTGGAAATAACTATGATCATTGTTTATACGAGCTCTTTTTTCTTTGAGTTGTGTGTATTTAAAACTCCTTCAAAATTGCACGTGATCAAGGCATTTCCAAAGTGAGTGATGTGGTCTATACTTGTTTGCATCACATAGTAATGTTAGCATATTAATAAATCGGAATATGAACATATAATGTATATAAAATTCACATCATAATTTAGTAGAGGCCGATCTTTGATCGGGTGAGTGAGGTGCTCAATTCATGACCTTCCCCTCTCATACCTAAGTTCTTGAACCGAGAAACTTTGGTTACGATAGATATGTGGCCTTTGGCACAAGTCATGGGTTTCTTAAATCCCCAAAATTTTAGATGGCGACTCTGAAATCTGGCAATGCAGTCCGTTTTTGGCATTTCTTGTGATTAATGAATCTTTCTAAGGATTTGCCAGATTTGAACTCTTATTCATTTTTCTGTTTCACATTGCACTTGTGGAACCAGATTCAGAATCATAAGAGTTCGAACTATAGGGCAATTGCATCCGAGGAGACTAAACCCCTCCGAGGAGCGTGAGAAACCAACTATAGTTTTTGGCAACTCTGTTGGAGATTTAGAGAACTTGACTCGAACTTCATAATGTGAACTTTTATCTACATACATGTGTTCTTTGCATTGCATTTGCATGGTGCTCTTAAGTCACTGTGTTTGCCATCTGATATCTTGGATGACTTGTTGGAGGCTTGCCAGAAGCCTGCCAAAAGGCTGGTCGGACGTAGGCAATGTCACCTTGGGAACACAACCCTTGGATTTGGGTTACTGTCGTATTGCTTGATCCTCCTTTCGCAATTCGGTGTTAGGTGTGAGAGGTATATTAGGTAATCTTGCTGAGGTACCCTTTTTGACCAATTGGCCTAGTGCATGTAGTATTACTCTAGTGACCTTTCAAAATTCGGACAGGATACTCTCCCACATTTAAGATGTTGTGATACAGCTTGTTTGAAGTAGTGAAACCCTAGATCATTCCAAAGCTATGATAGGGTAACCTTACCCCCTCATAGGGGTGTTTTTGCTCTCTTTACCTGCTATGTGCTATATAATGGATCTGTGGGGGTTCTTGAATTCAGATTACTGGTTCAATATCCGTTTGTGGAATAGAATTTAGTTTTATCAATAGGGAGTACGGTCATGCAACTGTGATCATATCTGTTGCAAATTTGGGCCGAGGTGCTGTCCGATTTTTTATTATTACTTTTCTTTTTCTTTATTTCTTTTGCCAGGTAGTCTTGAAATCATAGCTTCGGAGAGACCTGATGTCTCCCAAGTTTTGTGGACTCGTGCCGGTAGGCTTTGCAAAATCTGAGATCTAATTGACGATTAGCCAGTGTTAGTCTCTCTCCCGCCAATTGTTCGAAGGAGAATAACTAGGCAGTTATCACCAGTACAGAGCACTTATTAGTCACCCCGTTCATTTTCACCCGCTCAGTTCACCAATATCTGACTCACCTAGATCTGTAATGGCGCAAAGTGCGGAAGAAGTTACGCCTACGATTACAACATTCCAATAGGCCATGGATACATTGAACTAGAGGATAGCTATGCAAGATCAGATCATTGCTAAAAGCGACGTCCATCTGGGGCATCAACATCTACCACACATCCAGTCTCGGCAGCCTAGCCAAATCTTGATCCACCTCTGTCAGTTGAAAACCTCTAAGTTCCGGATCCCTAAGAGATGTTAGCTCGAGCTTAAGCTTTTTGGCCTCCAGCACAACCCCACAGGGGACCTTTTTCCTTTGACATTAATGATTTTGATCCTACCATGATAAAAATCTCCAAGCTTGAGAAAATGCTCAAAAAATCTCAAGGCTTTAGCTCTATCCCGGACATTAAGGACGGTTACACTGAGGCTTTTGCAAGGTTGCCAGAGAATTTTAAGATGCCACATATTGACAGGTTTGATAGAAGTGGGGATCCGATTGTCCACATTCGTCTCTTCTCAAGTATTTTGAAACCAGTGAGCTTGACACGGGCTTAGAAGTTGTCTTTGTTTGGAAGGACTCTATCGGAAGTGGCAGCCACCTAATATGCCAAACTAGAGGATTCGACCAAGCATAATTGGGAAGAATTAGCTAAGGGATTTATTGATTAATAGTCTTACAACACTCAGATAGATGTGACAATTAGCGAGCATGACGTAACTTCTCATAATCCAAAAGAACCCTTCATTGACTTTGTTACCAGATGGAGGGCAAAGGCCGCCCGAATAATGAACAGGCCTTCAGAGAGGGAGTAAGTCCGGTTGGTGGTTCAGAATCTTGAACAGGACATGTTGCAAAGGATGATAGTCGCTCCATTGTCCACTTTCGCTGCTTTACATGAATTAGGGGTTCAGATTGAGAGTGCTTTCAAAAAAGGGATCATTCAGAGGACAAGCGAACCCACAAAAAGGCCAGTTACCTGGGCTACCAATGCTAGTAGTACCACTATTCCTAGGCCTACTGAAACCACCACAACCTAAACAGCAGATCCCTTTGCTAGTGTAAACCTGGAAACCACCAACTCAGCTCGGACCCAACTCAAAACCTTTACCCCTCTTCACATGAGTCTAACTAGTACTCTAAAGGCCTTGATAGAAAAAGAGCATCTCAAGCCCCTTGACCCTCAACCTCTCCTTGACCCACTCTTGGCCAGATAGGACCTTATCCAATACTGGGTTTTCCATCAGCAGCACGGCCATCACACTGACCATTGCTTCTGTCATGAGATCCCGAATCTCATTGACAATAAAATTATAGCTCCACCACCAAAACCAAATGTGACCACCAATCCACTCCCCATCCATAACCAGGTCCCCTTACCTAAAATTATCAACCTCATTGAAACACTATTGCCCACCTTCAACCCCAGTATATATATCACCCCATCCCATTTGCCTAAACTCGAGGTGGTTATTCCTGAAGGCACGGACTTGTGCATGACAGATATAACAACCGAAACCCAACCAAAGCCTATGGTGGTGGCAGTTGAAGAGAAGGGAAAGTCACTGAAAGAAAGGTTGTCTCATCCCCAAATTGCGGAGAAGGGACCATCACCCATGGAAGAGTATGATTCTAGTTAGTATATTGTAGTTTCAGACCAACTAAAACCAGCAATCATACTACCGGACTCACTTTGCATCAATGCTGTTAGAGAAAATAGGCCAGAACAAAGTTTTGATGACTTAGTAGATGTGGAGGAAGACTTAGAGAACCTTTATTTATTTGAGGAAGAGGATGTGGGAAGTGTGCAGATCGGATGATGGGATCCGAGCTAGCTTGAATCTAGCCATAGGTGGTTAAGCAGCGAAGAGGAATCTGACACAAAGGAACAGACAAAAAAGAAGACAGTCAAGATTGAAGAAAAGAATACTAAAGGAAAAGGTTCGAAAGAATGAGAAATTGACAGGAACAACATGTCTGAGGACATGACTATTGCCAAAAGGGAACGAGTGTAGGAACAGTTTCAAAAGGATAGAGTGGAAGAAATACAGGGATCAAGACTGGTCTGGGAGCAAATAAAGGGAGACGGGACTTCTTCTGATGTCCATCTTGTTTCATCTTTTCAGCCGGGGGATGGTTATCACATCAAGGAGAACCCTTCGAGAAAGAGGCCGAGAAGATGAAAGAGAAGGAGATAGAAGAAGACTTGGTGTTGAGGCAACTTAAGAAAATCCAGGCAGAGATTTCAATTTAGGGGCTGCTGATGGCTTCCCGGGAACACAAGAAAGCATTGCTAGAGGCACTAAACAAGGCCGAGCTACCTATAGACACCATGCTCGATCAACTGGTGTCTTTGGTCACATCTGGGGATGTTACTCCGTCGTTGTCTTTCATAGACAAAGAGCTACCGCTCGAGGGACCAACCAGAACAAACCTCTACATGTAACCTTGGAAAGCCGAAAGAAGTGGATCCTGGTAGTGTTAGTGGACACCGGCTCGACAATCAATGTATGTTCGGTAAGGACTGCTTATGCCATAGGCTTGAAGCTATATGACTTGACGCTTACTACTTCAGTCGTCTGAGCTTATGATAATACCAGCAGCAATGTCATGGGAACCTTTAAGAGCCAGATACTGATTTGTCCATCCGAACATGAGGTTGAATTCCATGTGATGGATGTGCCAACAACCTTCAATCTGCTGTTGGGCAGACCTTGGCCGTACCAAATGAAGGCAGTTTCCTCGACGGTACATTAGCTGGTGAAGTATCCGTTCAAGGGGGGATTGCAACTGTTTAAGGCAATTCTTCAATCCACTCTCCCCTAGGAACCAGCACACCCTTGTTGGAAATACTGCATGAAGAAGAGAATGTGTTCCTTTTTGGATTCACATTGGCAGAGGCACGGTTGGTACAAACTAACATGGCGACAGATGGGGGAAACTATGTGAGCGCCCCAATCCATATATATGATAAATAAGCGAGGACATCTTCCAGGATCGAGATTGGGTAAAAGTAGGAGGCAGGGAAATACTGCTACCAAAGAAGTAAGCCGTAACCCCCATGGCTTCGGGTTGGGATATAAACCGACTACATAGGATTGGAAGAGAAAACGAGATGAAGTGAGCGAAAAAATCAAGGCAAAGAAAGATGGAAGGCAGTTTGAGTTGGTCCACAAGCTAATCAATGGGACTATAAATGGACACTTTGTTCGTCAAGGAGGAGACTTCCCCTTCTGTGGATTCCTAGAGCCGTGATTGAACTAGAGGCAAGAAAGAGATACTCGGGGCTTGAGATTTTCTTCAATCATCAGCTGTCAGATAGTAAGGAAGAATGGGTTGACCGGGGCAGGAAAGGAGTGCTAGCTCGGAGAGCAGCGACGAGGAACTTCTGGGGATAACAATGGCTGACTTCTTAGCGGATTCCAACACTAGGGCTGAGTTTACTACCTTGGGGGATAGTGTTACTATTTCTATGATCGGCGATGAACCAGCAATAGATTGCACCGATTTCATTCTGGATGCAGTCGAGGCTCCATGTTTAGGTTCGCAGTTCAAAAGGGGTTCCATTGATCGTTCTGATTCAGATAATGAGTCAGAATCTGATTCCACTAAGTTTGTCAAGTCAAAGTCAGATTTAAGTTAGTCCAGTGAGTCTGAGTCTGGCACTTCCGGGGGTGGTAGCTCGAGTGCCAAGGTCCTATCCAAATCATCTTTTAGTTTATCTTTTGAGTCAATTGTAACTAAGGATCCTGATCTTATTAATGAAAATGCAGTTAACTTTGCTTACTTTTTTATGCCTTTAGTTTGTTGTACTGAAGGAGATTTTCAAAATTTTGATACAAACAATGAGGAAGAAATTCCTCAGGCTTTAAAGAACCTAATTGACCGAGAAGAGGAAAGGCGTGCAAAACCCTTACTGGATGAGATCATTTCAATTAAGGTAGGTATTGAGAAGTATCCTCACTTAGTCCAGATTGGTTCTATGTTGTCTTTGGAGGAGTGCAAGCGGTTAATCACTTTATTATAAGATTTCAAAGATGTTTTTGCGTGGTCCTACGAAGACATGCCTAGAATCAATCTTGTGATTGTACAGCACAGGATCCCTCTTGACCTTGAGGCCTGACCAGTTAAGCAGAAACTTCGTAGGGTTCGTCCAAACTAGGCATTGAAAATCAAAGAGGAAGTCACCAAGCAGTTCAATGCAAGGTCCTTGATGGTATCCGAATATTTGACTTGGTTGGCCAACATCGTTCCAGTTCTGAAGAAAAATGGCAGTATCAGAGTTTGCGTTGACTTCAAGGATTTGAACAAGGCTAGTCCCAAGGACGACTTCCCATTGGCACATATCGACGAGCTAGCGGACTTCACCACAGGGCATGCCTTGTTGTCATTTATGGATGGGTTTTCAGAGTACAATCAGATTATGATGGCACCAGAGGATAGGGAAAAAACTACGTTCACCACCCCGTGGGGTACCTACTGCTATATAGTGATGCCGTTCAGACTGAAGAATACCAGGGTAACTTATCAAAGGGTTGTAACCACAATACTGCACGACATGATCTACAAAGAAGTTGAGGTGTATGTGGATGATATGATTGTGAAATCCAAAGAGTGAGAAGGCTACTACGCCACACTAGAGAAGTTCTTCAGGCGCATCTGGGAATACAGGTTGAGGTTGAATCCGCAGAAGTGCACTTTCGGGGTGATTATAGGGAAAATGCTGGGTTTTCGAATTACACAGGGAGGAATTAAAGTAGATCCATCCAAAATCAAGGCCATCTTAGAAATGCCACCACTAAAGATTGAAAATGAGGTGCACGGCTTTCTGGGAAATGTGAAATTCATAAGATTGTTTACCTCTAAATTAACCTTGTGAACCACTGTTTGGTCTCTTAAAAAAAGGAAAGAAATTCTAATGGGGCGATCGAAGTCGGTTCACTTACCTGTTTTGTCACTGCCAGAGCAGGGTAAGCCACTGATCATGTACCGGTCAGTAACGAAGTCAATTATGGGATGTATGCTAGCACCAGAGTCAGAAGCAAAGGTGGAATAGGCTATTTACTATCTGAGTAAATAGATGACGGATTATGAGACCCGTTACACTCCTATGGAGAAGGCTTGTTTTGCTTTGGTTTGGACCACTAGGAAGTTAAGACACTACCTGTTAACCCATTCTGTAATTCTAGTTTTGAGATTAGGTTCCATTAAATATCTCTTTGAGAAACTGGCACTTACGGGTAGGATAGTTGTAGACACGCCAATTTTGACCACCCATAAGACTCAAGCACTTTGTCCTGTGCACTCGATGATGCAAGTTACATTGTGTATGATTTGGATTCTCAACGAAGGAATCCAAGGTCTAGCTCTAAAACAATCCCAACACCTTTATATTTACACTATTCTTACCTTAGAGGTCTCTTTTTGAGCATTATGTCACCCTACACTTAGCCTGAAGCAGAGGAACAGAGAAGCACATTGGGGCCTGGCCGTGCCACATTGGGGCTTGGCCGTGCCTCAATGGGAGCCGGCCGTGCCTTGTTGGCGATAAACACTGTTCTGGGCAGGTGCTCACCAGCTGTCTATTTTTGAAGATATTTTCAACCTATTTTGCTCAAATTCTATAAATACGAGGTCATATCTCTGTTTTGAGGGTTGAAAATTTTGCAAAGAGCCTATACACTCACTTGAGAACTCCTTTTTCCTTGCCAAGCCATCTTTGAGCAAGCTTACCATCCTTGAACTATATCTATACACCATACCCGCCCTCAAACTTGAATCTTGGAGCCTTGCTTGAGCCTTGAGAATCATAATTCAACCTTGAGAGTGTGCTAGGATTGAGTTTGATTTGCAAACAAAGCTTGTTCTCTTCCAGAGGTATAAGCTTGTCACCTTTGTTTTTGCTTTCATTTCAATCTATCTCTATCTATTTCTTGTGTTCTTTTGCTGTTTTGGATCCTTTTCAAGTGTTGAAACTTGGGTTTGAATAGCTACCAAAGGTAGAAAGGATTAACACCAAAGGTAGAAAGGATTAACACCCTTTCGTGCACCTTACTTCATAGCTCACACCCTTGTTTTTACACTCTTTTCTTTGACTTTTAAACTATTTTTTTTTTAGAGTTTAAAAAGTGCTAAAAAAAACTTGGTTTGAAGTCTTAAAAGTGGAGGGGTTAGCCACCTCTCCTTGTTCTTGTTTACTAGTTTAGTGTCTTCTTGCTTTTACCTATCTTTTTGTGCTCTTTAACATAATTTTTGGCCACTGGTTTTTGTTTGTTTTGGGGCTGTTTAGGGCTATCCTAATTTATCTAATTAGTTTATGCTTTGGATATTGTACTTGTTATGTTGTAAGTCCTCATGGCTTCGATTGTTTATGCCTTAGACACCAAGCCATTTGAGTTGATAGTTTTTCTTTACTAGTTGTTTTATGCAAAGAGTATCATTTTAATAATCAATCTTGCATAATAATTTCTGCGCCCTCCCTCATTTCTTCTTTTATTTTGCCTGAGAGTTATTTTAAAAGATTGATGGTTGTTCGAGGCATAGAAAAGAGACCTATGCTCAATGGCTTAACGTCTACGGTGGTTCATCATCAAGTTGTAGTTTCTCTTTCATGTCAAGAATAGCTTCTCATTTGATGTTTCTTGTCATTTAGTGGACTTAACTATCACTTTGGACAAATTGACTAAAGAATGGAAATACTAATAAAATTGGCTTAAAATCAGTGAAACCGACATAAAGAAAAGGGATTAGAATAGTTGGATTTGGCTGGACATCATGCCGAGTCCATCGTGTCGAGAATCGTCACATACCAATTCATGATGTTTTGATGAGTCTTGAGACGTGTCTACCTCCCTTTTTGAATTTCCATGATAGGAGGGAGGGGTGGTCGTATTCATTACATTTATTAAATTTTTTGTCCAAATGTGCCCGAAATCACCAAGTAATCAGCTTGCTATTGTTGATGGTTTCAAACTCAAATTCGTTCTTCTCTGGAGTTCTCCATGACTGAGAAGAGAAGAAGCGACAAACAGGGCATAGAAAGGCTCTATCTGTATTGTTCTCACCTCAGAGCACAAAAATATTTTTGGCATGAAATTAGGGCACAACCGGCTATTTGTGGACTCGATCGGGGTCTCATTTGGGGTCAGCTGGCCCCCAATATTTGGTAAACAGTGAATTCTGGCAGAAACAGAAGGTAGTGGCTGAGGGTGAAATAGAGCAAGTCTGGGTAGGCAGAGCAGTTTCTGGACACTATACATGTGATTGTTGTGCCTCATTGTTGCTTGTATTAATGTTATAATTGTAATTATTATTGTTGTAAATAATTATTGTTGCAATTTCATTGTTGCAATTAGTATTGTTATAATATCCTTGCTGTAATAAAATTGGATAGCTTGTTAATTTAGAATTCATTCGAATATGTAATAAGTAGTTAGTTCATTAAGCTAATTAGCCTCCATTTAAATCTGTAATAGTTAGCTTAATCCAGACATTTGGACACTCATTCGGACCCTCTTGCATGAGGGCAAATATGTAATAATGGTGTATGTCTTCCAACCCCCACTTCTTTCTCCTTTTTATTTACTTGCTTATAATAGTAGCATCATATTTACTTAGCATTTTCCATGACTTGCATCCATTCATTTTACTTGCATAAGGGTTCGACTCATCATTCTAACCGATATCAATTTCAAATTCATTACTCAAATACGTGCTTGATCACATGCCTTGAATTTGTTCATACGCAATGCTAGTAGCCGAACTCATTATTTACATAATGTGTGTGTTTCATTAGTCATATTGCATTGTCTAGGAGCATGCATTTCTTCTAATTATTTTGTTTTTTTTTTTTTTTGGCTTGCCTTGGAGTACTAGGTGAGCATTTCTTGCTTTAGCATGTTGCATTATATGTTTGTGTTGCCATAACGAGCATATGTTTTCCATGAGGCTAAATGCTTAAGCGATATACCTGTTTGAATGCTAGTGGATGAAGGACTTTTTACACGAGTTGGAATAAATTGATTAATGTAAAATACGAGCTCGCTTTTTCAAAGTGACATGTATTCAAAACACTTTTTTCAAAACAAACATAAAATCAAAGTGTTCCAACTTTTGCAAATTAGTCTATACTTGTTTGTTCTCACATAGTAATGATAGCATAATAACTAGAACAAGAGCATATATTGCAAATAAGAATCACATCATGATTAGTAGAGGCTGATCTTTGATCGGGTGAGTGGGATGCTCAATTCATGACCTTTCCCTCTCATACCTAAGCTCCCGAGCCGAGATACTTTGGTGATGACGGACTAATGGCCTTTTGGCATGAGTCATGGATTTCCTAAATTTTTCCAAAAAATATTTAGGTGACAACTCTGAAATCTGGCAATGCAGTCCATTCATCTTTGATTCAATTTCTAAAATGTTTTGCCGCATTTGGACTCTTTTGTGTTTATCCATTTCACATTGCACTTGTGAAACTAGATTCAGAGCCACGGGAGTCCGAACTGTAGGGCTAATCGTATCCGAAAGGAGCACAAAAAGCAAGCTACAGTTTCTGGCAACGTTGCTGGGGATTTAGAGAACTTGACTTGAAATTCATGATGTGAAATTTTATTTACACTTATATGTTCTTTACATTGCATTTGCATTTGTTACTTTAAGTCACTGTGTTTTCCATTTGCTATTCTTGGACGGCTTGCCGGAGGCTTGCCTAAAAAGCTTGCCAAAAGGCTGGCCAGTCATGGGCTCTGCCACGTTGGAAACACAACCCTTGGATCTGGATTACCGCTGTACTGCTTGGTCCTCATTTCACTTCTCGATGTTAGGTATGAGAGGTATATTAGGTAATCTTGCCAAGGTACCCATTCGGACCAATTGGCCTAGCTACATATAGTAAAGCGGTAGTGACTATTCCAAATTAGGATAGGATGCTACCCGTATACAGGATGTTATGAAACTACTTGCTTGAGCAGTGTAGCCTAGATCATGTCAAAAATCTAGGGCAGGGTAACCCTACCTCATCAAAGGGGCGTTTTGGCTCTCTTTTACCTGGTGTGTGCTTTGAAAGTGAAAATATACATGGATGCTCATATCAGTGGTATAGATGTTGGTATCAAGTCCGGAACAAAGATCAGTAGAGTTTTTAGTCCTTCAGTTGTGTGTTTTTGACTATTGTGGATTGGGCCGAAGTGCTGTCCATTTTTTATTATTTTTCTTTTCTTTCTTTTGCTAGGTAGTTTATCATCATAGCTTCAGAAAGACCTAATATTTCCCAAGTTGTGTGAACTCGTTCTGGCCGACTTTGCAAAACTTGAGATCTTGTTGATGATCAGCCAATGTTAGTCTCACTTCCACCGGTTACTCGACAAAGAAGGAATAGACAGTTAGCAGCACCAGCACAGAGCATTCAACAAACACCTGTTCATTCCCACCCAATCAGTTCACTAGCATCTAGCTCACCCAGACCAGCAAAGGCACAGAATACAGCTTAAAACACAGAAGAATTTGATGCCATGATAGCAGTATTCTAAAGAACCATGGATACTATACATCAAAGGATGGTTGCATAGGATGAGATTATCGCTGATCTGCAACGCCCATTTGGGGCATCATCATCAACCGTCCACCCAATCCCGGCTGCCCAGCCAAATCTTGATCCACCTCTACCAATTAAAAACCCTCCGGCGTCGGATCATCAGGAGATGTTCCCATAAGTTCTAGCTTTCAGGCCTCTAGCACAGCCTCACGAGGAACTCCCTCCCTTTGACATCAATGATATCGACCCAGCTTTGATCAAGATTTCCAAGTTAGAGAAAGCGCTGAAAAAGTCCCAGGGCTTCAATTCCAATTTGGATATTGAAGATGGGTACACTGAGGCTTCGATCAGGTTATCCGAGAAGTTCAAGATGCCCCACATTAACAGATTCGATGGGAGTGGGGATCCAATTATACACGTTTGCTTGTTTTCTACTGTGCTAAGACTGATGGGCCTCTTTTGGGCTCAGAAATTGTCGTTGTTTGGAAAAACTCTGTCTGATGTAGTGGCCATCTGGTATGCTAAACTGGAGGACTCTACGAAGCATAACTGGGAGGAGTTGTCTAAGGGGTTTGTCAACCAATATTCATATAACACTCAGATAGAGGTAACCATTAGTGAGTTAGAAGTAACTACCCAGAACCCGAAAGAGCCTTTTATCAACTTTGTCGCCAGATGGAGAGCAAAGGCAGCTATGATGACCAATATACCCTCTAAAAGAGAGCAAGTCCAACTAGTGGTCTAGAACCTTGAGCCAGATTTGCTATAGAGAATGATAGTGGCACCATTATCTACATTTGCTTCCCTACACGAGTTGGGGGTCTAAATCGAGAGTGCATTCAAGAAAGGCATCATCCAAAGAACTAGTGAACCTTCAAGAAGGCCATTCTCCAGGAATACCAATGCTAGTAATAGCACTATTCCACGGCCTGCAGACGTCAGTATTGTTGTCACAACAGCCAAAATGGCCGATCCCTTTGCCGTAACAACTTCAGAACCCTTACAAAACACCAGTCCACCCCGAAATTGAAGAATATTTACCCCTCTCCGTATAAACCCAGCCCACTCCTCAAAATGTTAATGGAAAGAGGGCATCTCAAGCCCTCAATCCGCGACCTCTCCCTGACCCACTGCCACCTAGACATGACCCTACCCAGTATTGTCCTCTTTCACCAATAGCACAGTCACCCTATAGACCTGTGCTACCGCCTATGTCATGAGATCTAGGATCTCATTGACAATAAAATCATCGCTCCATCTGCTAGACCAAACAGAACCACCAATCCACTTCCCGCTCATAACCAAGTCCCCCCCACCCAGAAACATTAACCAAATCCGTACACTAGCACCCTCCTTTAACCCCAGTGCATATGTCACCTCATCTCACCTACCAAAACCTGAGGCGGTTATTTCGGATAGCACATATATGTGCATGACGGACATAACACCTCCAACCCAACCAGGGCCTGTGATGTCAGAGACAAAGAAGAAGAATGCCAAGAGACCGGACCGATTAACACCCGATTCATAGAGAAAGGGGCCTCGCTCGCAGAGGACTATGACCCCAGCTTATACATTGTGGTCGTCAATCAGCCAAAGCTAGTGGTCATACTACTGGACTTTCTCAGTATCAACGTCCTTGGGAAGGATGAGCTAGGACAACATTAGAACGATTGGCTTGAATAAGGCCTTAATGACTTGGCTAAGTTAGAAGAGGACCTGGCAGAACTGGAAGAGGATCTTGACAACCTCTACTTCTTTGAAGAAGAGGATTCAGGCAGTGTATAAATTGGGTGGTGGGATCCAAGCCAACCCGAAACCAGCAATGGGTGGTTAAGTGAAGAGGAGTCAGATGTAGGGGAACAGACAAGAGAGACTAGGAAAGAAGAGGAGTTGGTGCTAGCAACAAGGCTGAGATTGCACCTCTAACTGAGAAAGAATAGGCGTTAGAGTAGTTCTAACAGGAAAGAATAGAAGAAATCCAAAGGAAAATAGCCCTAGAGTAGGGGAAAGGAAAAGGAAAAGCAGAGGCCAAACCAACAACGAATGATATCCAGAGCACGGAAAAGACCGAGTGGGAGGCCAGTGACAGGAAGAGAATGCCAAGAAAGCTCAGGAAGTACTGGAATTCAGAAACCAGTACTGTTATGGAGGAGGAGTGTATGATGATGGAGGGCGCGATGTGAACATGCTTCAGATAGAACCTGATAATTGCCCGGCCATGACTGCAGGAGAGTTGTGGGAAGACAGCGATCTAAGTCATGCTTACACTGACGAGGGGTGGAAAGCTGATACTCCTGATGATACGTGGTATACTGACGAGATCAATCACATGACCCGCAGTGGTCAGTATTTCAAACCCCTAACTCTATATCAGTCAGAATCCTCCAGTAAAGAGGTTGAGAAAGCAAAAGAGAAAGACGTTGAAGAAGACCTGGTCTTGAAAAAGCTCAAGAAGATTCAGGCAGGCATATCAATCTGGAGTTACTAATGGCTTCCCGAGGTCATAGGCAACTGCTATTGGAAGCCATGAATAGAACAAAGTTGCCCATCGACACCACCATTGACCAATTGGTGTCGATGGTCACCTCAGGGGATATTACGCCAATGATATCCTTTACGAATAAAGAGTTGCCACCAGAGGGTGCCAACCACAACCAACCCTTGTATGTAACCCTGAAGAGCCAAAAAAAGTGGATTTCGGTGGTGTTAGTGGATATTGGATCAATGATCAATGTGTGTCCGACACGAACTGCCTATGCCATAGGTTTGAGGCTAGCTGACTTCATTCACACAACCTAAGCCATCCGAGCTTATGACAACACTAGCCGGGATGTTATGGAAACGTTCAAAAATCACATACTGATTGGTCCATCTGAACATGAGGTGGAATTGCATGTCATGGACATACCGACAACTTTCAATCCACTCTTGGGTAGGCCTTGGCTACACCAAATAAAGGCTATATCATCAACGGTCCATTAGCTGGTAAAATACCATTTCAATGGTGATATCGCTACTGTGTATGGCAATTTTGCAATTTACCCTCCCAGGGGATTACCATGCCCTTGTTGGAAATCATACACGGGGAACATGATGTATTCCTCTCCGGCTTCTCATTGGCGGAGGCTCGGTTGGTCCAATCAATCATGACAGAAGACGATGGAAACTACGTAAGCGCCCAATCCATCTACATAATGAACAAACAAGGGCATATTCCTAGATCTGGGCTGCGCAGGAGTGGTAGGCATGAGGGTACTATTGCCAAGAGATGAGTCATAACCCCCATGCTTTTGGGCTGAGATACAAACCTACAGCTGAAGACTGGAAACGGAAGGGGGATGAGTTGAGAGGAAGAACTAAAGCAAAAAGGACTGGGAGGTAGTATGAGTTAGTCCACAAGCCAATACGGGAAACCCTGAATGGACGCTTTGTCCGTCAAGGGGAAGTTTTCCCATTTTGTGGATTTCTAGAGCCTTGGTTTGACCAAGAAACGAAGACCAGGTACCCGGGGTTCGAGATCTTCTTTAGGCACCAGTTACTAGAAGAGGAGGATGAACAGACAGACTTGAGCACCCATATAGATTAAGGCAGGACTGCAAGCTTGGATATTAACGAAAGGAGCTGTTGAGGAAAGCATTGGCTGATCTACTAACAAGTTCTCATGCTGGGACTGAGCCTGTCAACTAGGGGGATAGTTTTCTATCTCAATGATTAGAGATACATCGGCAACAGATTTTACTAGTCTCATCGTGGATGTATTTGAGGCTCACGCCTAGTATGGAAGTTTGAGAAGGGAGCCATCAGCAGTTTTGAATCAGATAGAGAGTCCAAATCTAATTCCATTAAGTATGTGGACTCGGAGTTAGATTCTAGCTCCTCTGAGTCTGTACTTTTGGGAGTGGTAACCCGGATGCTAAATTCCTGTCTAGGTCGTCTTTCAGCCTTTCTTTTGAGTCCACTGTAATCGAAGATCTGGACTTTTTGAATAAGAATGTTGTAGATTTCACTTACTTCTCTGTGCTTTTAGTTTCTTGCATTGATCTTGATTTTCAAAACTTTGACTTAAACGAAGAGGAAGAAATTCCTCAAGTTTTGAAAATTTGGGTTGATCATAAGGAGAAGAGACATGTTAAGCCCTGTATAGATGAAATCGTATAAATTAACGTGGGTACTGAGGAAGATCCTCGCTTGGTCCAGATCGGGTCCACGTTGTCTTCGGAGGAACGCGAGCGTTTAATCACTTTGCTAAAAGATTTTAAAGATGTTTTCGCGTGGTCTTACAAAGACATGCCTAGAATCGACCCTAAGATTGTACTGCACCAGATCCCTCTTGACCCTGAGGCCTGACCAGTTAAGCAGAAGTTGCATAGAGTTCGCTGAGATTGGGCTTTGAAGATCAAAGAGGAGGTCACCAAACAGATTGAGGCAAGGTTCTTGATTGAATTTGAGTACCCGACGTGGTTGGCCAATATTGTTCCGGTTTCGAAGAAGGATGGCAAAATCAAAGTTTGTGTCAACTTCAGGGATCTAAATAAGGCTAGTCTAAAGGATGACTTCCCCTTGCCACGTATTGATGAGTTGGTAGACTTTACCGTGGGCCAGGCATTGCTTTCATTTATGGATGGGTTTTCCAGGTACAATTAGATTCTGATGGCACCGGAAGACAGAGAAAAGACAACGTTCACTACACCGTGGGGTACCTACTGCTACCGAGTCATGCCTTTTGGGCTGAAAAAATGCTGGGGCTACCTATCAGAGGGCTACAACTATGATCTTGCATGACATGATCCACAAAGAGGTTAAGGTGTGCGTAGACGACATGATTGTTAAGTCTAAAGAGCGAGAAGGCCACTATACCACACTGTAAAAATTCTGTCAACGGATCAGGGAGCACAGGCTGAGGTTAAAGAAGTGAACCTTTGGGGTGACAACAGGGAAAATGCTAGGATTTTTATCACCCAGAGTGGAATTGAAGTGGATCTGTCCAAAATCAAGGCCACCCTAGAAATGCCACCACTAAAGATTGAAAAGGAGGTACGTGGCTTTCTGGGCAAAGTGCAATTCATAAGACGATTTATTTCCAAATTAATCTTGACTTGTGAACCACTATTTGGTCTCCTAAAGAAAGGAAAAAAGTTTAAATGGGATGATTGCTGTCAGTTTGCTTTTGAACAGGTCAAGCGGTATGTGCAGAATCTACCTGTGTTATCGCGCGCCAGAACCGGGGAAGCCACTGATTTTGTACCTGTTAGTGACAAATTCGACCATGGGGTGTATACTAGCTCAGGAGTCAGAATCCTAGATGGAGAAGACCATCTACTACTTAAGCAAGAAGATGTTGAACTATGAGACCCGCTACACTCTCCTTGAGAAAGCTTGCTTAGCCTTGGTATGGGTTACCAGGAAGTTAAGGCACTACTTGTTACCTCACTTTGTAATTCTGGTTTCGAGATTAGATCCCGTCAAATATCTCTTTGAGAAACCAGCACTTACGGGTAGGCTAGCTCATTGGTTGCTTCTTCTCTCTAAATTTGATCTCAAATATGTCATGCGCAAATCTGTTAAAAGGAGAGCTGTAGCAGAATTCCAGGAAGACCACACAGTAGAAAGAGATGAGGCAGTGGAATACTTGTTCCCAACTGAAAATATTATGCAAATAGAAGAGGAAACTCGGACAATGTATTTTGACAGAGCGTCCAATCAGTACGGTTATAAGATAGGTGTGTTGCTAATAGCACCCAATGATTCCTATATACCCTTGGCCTTCAAATTCTGGTTCAAAGTGTCCAACAACGAAGTAGAATATGAGGCATGTATTGTTGGTTTGGAAGTTACCCTAGAGCTAAGGGCAAAAAGGTTTGATGTCATCAAAGATTCGAATTTGGTTGTCTGTCAAGCTAACGGAGATTGGCGGGTTAAAGAAGAAAAAAATGAAGGTTTACCATCAGGCCCTGGATATTTTGATTCCGAGGTTTGAAAAGATGATGCTAACACATCTGCTAAAGGAGAACAACAGGTTCGCTAATGCTTTGGCAACTCTATCTTCTATGGTGGACATTTCATTGGAAGTGAAGATGCATCCAATCATCATTGAATAGAAATATGTGCCGGCCTACGAGACCACTATTGCAATAGATGAAGTACAAGACAAAAACCCCTGGTATTACAATATTTGGAACTTTCTGGAAAAGGAGACGTATCCACTAGGGGCAAATGCCAAGGACAAATGGGAAATACGGCATCTGGCCGTCCAATTTATCATCTACAGAAATATACTGTATAAAAGAGGTCATCTGGGAATGTACAATCTGTGTGTGGAGGAAGAGGAATCGAAGCGTCTCATGGAGGCTATTCACGGAGAAGAGTGTGGGGCACACATGAATGGTGCGATGCTAGCCTGAAAGATCCTCAGAAAAGGTTATTACTAGTCAACCATGGAGGAGGATTGCATTAGTTTTGTACGGCAATGCCACAAATGCCAAATTAATGCCAATCGTATGAACATACCGCCGTCGAAGCTTTACAATATGACTTCAGCATAGCCTTTCTCAGTTTGGGGAATCGACGTTATCGGTGCAGTCTCGCCAAAGGGTTCAAATGGACATGAGTTCATCTTGGTGGCGATTGATTACTTCACGAAGTAGGTGGAAGCTCAATCCTATGTGGTGTTGAAAATGTTGCATGTAGCCAAATTAATCGGAAATAACATCATCTGCCGGTATAGTGTTCCAAATGAGATTATATCAGATAACGGCTCACACTTCAAGAAAGAGGTGGTGGATCTGCTTGAGAGATATAACGTGGCTTTCCACAAGTCATCGACATATAGACCACAGACTAATGGAGCTGTTGAGGTCGCCAACAAGAATGTTAAGAACATCCTACGGAAGATGGTTGAGACCTACAAGGATTGGCCAGATAAACTGCTGTTTGCTCTCTAGGGCTACAGAACATTGATTTGGACATCCATAGAGGCAATCCCCTATTCTCTGGTGTACGGGATGGAAGCTATTCTGTCAATTGAAATTGAAGTACTGTCGCTGTGGATTATGGCCGAGTGTCAAATAGCGGAGATGGACTGGCAACAGAGTAGATTTGGGGAGTTGATGATGTTTGATGAGAGGAGATTGAAGGCATTGTATCACATCTAAGGATACCAATGCCGAATTGCTAGGGCTTTTAATAAGAAAGTTAAGTCCAGGAATGTCAAAAACGGGGATATGGTACTGAAAGACAACCGAACTCCCATCCATAACCCTAAGGGCAAGTTCACACCCAAATGGACTGGTCCTTATATCATCAAGTCAATCTGATCAGGAGGGGCAATTATTCTCATGGATTCAGATGGCCTAGAGTTTTCACAACTGATCAATATGGACAAGTTGAAGAAATATTATCCTTGAGAGGCTCGCTAGGCCAAAAACCTGAAAGGGCAACCTAAGAAAAAGTTAGAGCATGAAAAATTAGAAATAAAGAAAAATTGAGCTCGCAAGGTTGAAAACCCGAAAGGGTAACTTTGGCAAAAGTTAGAGCACAAAAGGAGAGAGTTAATACTCAAGTGAACCAAAATTGAACTATATAAGGCCTGATTCCCATCTTTGGGATATGTAGGCAACTTCATCCTGAAGTTCGGCCGTAACCATCTCTAACTCAACTGTCCTATTCGTTTATTTTGATCAGGCTATCTTTCTCTATTATTAGTTAGCTCGGTTATGGGATCTTTATTTTGACAGAAGGGCCAGTATGGTGAATGCAGTCATGGGCAGTTGCGATCTATGGGTTTGGGGCTGTACATCTTGAGGGATGATTCTTCGCATGTCAGTTAGTGATCATTCTCGAAAATTGTTTTGAAAAGTTTTAATGAATTGATTTTTCTCAAATTTTACCTTTGACAACTTATATCATTTTGGGGCCAAAAATGAAAATTTTCAGTGCTCACAACTTTAATTTTATTGATTTCAATGCAAGTACATTCTCCAACTCTCTGATTAAATCAAAGTCATTTTTACATCATAAAAAACTTGAAAAGAAAGATCAAAGTAGTAAAACTAGGGGCACAGCTAAGTCAGGCAGCTCTATGTCTTCTGCCTGCACTCAAGGAAGTTTCTGTAGCTAAAGATGGCCCAACTTGTTCTTCGTCCTCAAGTCAAGCCAAGCATTCGCCAGAAAGAGCGTAACTGAAGCTATGGGCATAGGCCAGAAACTCTCCTCCTTCAAGCAGTGAGGTACCGAGTCAAGTGTGAACCACGAATGGGAAATGAAGCCGGGTATTCCACCCCTTCTTTTGGACAAGTTTGATCATATCTAAATTGGCATTTGAACCGAAAAGGAAAATAGAACACGTAGCGCATAAGGCCAATAAACAGTATACCAAGCTGTTGGACATGCTGTAGCTCATCTCCGTCAAGTTAAGCGAGGGGCAATGGCAAGCTATGTGAACCGTAGATCAATTGCACATCCAATCACACCATTGTTCCTCTGAAGGAAAGTCCATTTGCCTTTGGCGAAAAAAGTAAGCTCTCGCTGAATACTCAGGGCAAGGGTCCACCACTTTCAGCTTATCCATGAGCCATACTTGGGAAGAGATGAAAATAAGAGAGATTAAATAATAGAGAGATGTACGTTGAGAGAAAAGTAAGAAAATGGGTTTTAAGAAAAAAATAGAGAGTGAGTGCCGAGTGACGTGAAGATCGTAAATAAGAAAGGGTGGGAAATAATACCTGAAGAAGCAGTGGACTCCCTGCAAACCGAGTGGTCTCTCGTCGATGAAAAGCATCTAAGCCTATCAGGGTCTCGGCCAATGCCAGACCAATGTAGCTCTTGCCCTCTTTCAGGCATTGAGCCACCTCAATCAAACTTATACTGGCTTCGCCAGGCAAGAAGGAAGTGTGCGAGTAAGCATAATCCGAGGGCATGTTGCCGATAACCTCGCCAAAGGAGGTCGCCTTTGTTTCCAATGGCAGAAAACCGACGAATAAAACCTGGGATGTCCAACTCCCCATCATGAGCCAAGGACCGAGCCTCGTGTAAAGACAGCCCGTACATTTGTCTTAAAGCCTGGACATGGCTAAAACGGCGCTGAGGCATGATTTTTTTGTCGTGCTGGGATTCCATCAATGCTTGAAATTCTTCGAGCGTCGGACACATTTCTTGTGATCCAAAGCAAAATACATGTGTAATCGGGTTCTAACATCGAACAACGACATGGAGGAATGAAAAACAGAGCAAAGTGCGGCTCAAAGGAAAAAGAGCGTTTAGGCCGAAGCCGTGAAAGTTCACCTTTTCCTAGCTGTCCAAAGTGGCTATCTAGTCTC
The DNA here is from genome assembly GCA_036172215.1 of Camellia granthamiana. Taxonomy (NCBI): domain Eukaryota; kingdom Viridiplantae; phylum Streptophyta; class Magnoliopsida; order Ericales; family Theaceae; genus Camellia; species Camellia granthamiana. The sequence continues at coordinate 84,791,201 of CM069904.1, read as the reverse complement.
AGAGCCTGTTGTTGAGAAAAATATCCATCTTGAGAGGAAAATATCAAAGATTTATTATTCTGCCATAAAAATAGCATGGGAGCACCATTTATAGAGTTTGCGAAAAGGTAGTGCATGACAGCTGGACTGCACTGACCAACATCACTTTTAGGCCCGGCCGTGACTTATTGGGGCCCAGTCGTGCCTATTTGGACTCGGCAGGGTCTAAATGATGGCCCAGATCAGAGCAGTTGTAGAAAAGGCTGGCTTTTGTCTTGGTATATTATGGCTGTGTTTTGAGTCTTGTTTTGTTTGTATAAAGTATTTTTTATTATTTTTGAGTTGTTTTCATTGTGCTTTCCTGTTATCCAGTTGTATTTTACATTTTGGCCAGTTGTAGGTTGTTATCTGATTCAAGAATGAATTCAAGGGCAAGTATTCACAGTTAAAAATCTTGTATGGGATTATCATGCAGAGGTTATGCCATCCATCATGTCACATCATGCAAGAGGAATCATAAAAAAAAATATATTCTTTCCATAAACTGGTGGGTCTAACCCCGATCATTGTTTTACAAAACAACAAAAATAAAAGAAAAGTCTTCAAAAGTAAAACAAAAGGGTCTATCTAAAGCTAGTTCCTAACTACAAAGCAAAACCGAAGAAAAGAAAAATCAACCCATCCTCACCCTCTTTCTCCTTGGCTGCGGAGAAGGTGCGTTGCTGTTATCGTTGGGATTGCTGGACTAGATGTCGACCTCATCCCATTATTCTCGAGGGTTGTGTACTCATCAAAAGACTCCTCGGAAGGTGAGTGCTTTCTCACTCTGCCTCTCCACCGGTCAGCCCATCCACTGTATCTCACTTGGCCCCGTCTCTGTCTCCTAGCTGGAGGAGGTCCTACCGGTGTAACTGGTGCTGGCTCAAGCTAGAAAGAGTTCAAATATCAGAAACAGATATCAGAATATGAATGAGATATCAAAAAAGACCAACAGAATTATGAGCAAGATTGTAATGACAACAAACTAGGGACAAAGTGTACCTCGATCCCATGGGTGACTAGAGCAGTCTGCCTCTTCTACACCAATAGAAGTAGTCTGTCAACTGTTTGGAGGAGATCATCCACGTACCATGTAGGTACCTACAAAAAGAGGAAAGATTTAAGAATATGAAACAAAGTAATAGAGCATAGTGGGCAGAAAGTAATAAAGCACAGTGGGTAGAATGAAATACAGTGGGTAGAAATAAAGGGAAGTGTTTACCTGCTCAATGCCGGGAGCAAGCACCAACCTACAGTTCCTCCCCTCAATATGCTCAAGGGGGATCTGCTCGATCACCCCATCTAGTCGCATGTATACAACCTTGGTGGGAATCACAGGAAGCTTGAGAATGGGAGTGGCAGCAGGAACATCTCTGGCAACAGCAGCAGCAGTAGCCGCATGAAGGAAATGGACCACACCCTTGGTAAGAGGGGCCATCACTCGAGTCTATAAGAAGGAAATGAAGTTGGCAAGCTCGTGGTACCGGTCACCGTCCTCTCCCTGCATGAGGTGATCGATTTGGGGTCCGTGGTGGAGATCATCAACTATTCTCATACCGGAAGAAGAATGATGTGGGACGTCAGGATCGGCCTGGTCCCGGGTCTAGCGAATGAATCGCTCCCCCAAATAGTATGCCCTGCCAAATGGACCCTCAAATAGAATCTGCATTGTGGAGGCCTCCCATGCGACAGCATAAGTCACCCTCGCTGCCCGAGGAATGCCTACCTAGGGGTGCCAGTCAATCTGCAAGTGGAAGATGCAAGTCAACTGTCAGATATCAAGGGAAACAATAGTATGGAAACAACGATAAAAAGCAGTAAAAGAGAAAAGACTAGAGATTTTGTTATCTTATCTGCGGTGACCGTGTCGAAGAAGCGGCGGAAATAAGGGAAGTCTCAGTCTATGCGCCGGTGCTGCTCGAATCGGGAGTTGTAGTACCGGGAGCGAGTTACTGACAACTTAATCAACCTCACCTGGACTGGAGCAAGGGAAGTGAAATACGTGTAAATCCACAGCTTATGGAATAGGAAATGCAAGTGAATGAGTAAAGTAGATGAGTAGAAATAAGAGATGCAGATATAAGCAAGGAATATAAAGCTGAACAAAAGAGCAAGTGTGAGGTGTACCTCCCAAACTCTCCAGTAGCCACCAAGCGAATCCGCTTTGAGGTGGGATCCGGAGCTCATATTGCAGTACAGGGTGGCCAGGGCGGCACCACACCAATCATACTTCACCACCTGCAGTCGATGCACGAACGCGCCAAGGAGGTATAGTCCCACCCTAGGGGCAAGTTCCGACCTAATTGGACTGGTCCCTACATCATCAAATCTATCTAGTTAGAAGGGGCAATCGTCCTCATGGATTTAGTTGGCTTGGAGTTCTCATAACCAATCAACATGGACAAGTTGAAAAAGTACTATCCTTGAGAGGCTTGGTAAGACGAAAACCCGAAAGGGCGACCTAGGCAAAAGTTGGAGCATGAAAAATTGGAAATAAAATTAAAATAAAGTTCGCAAGGTTGAAAACCCGAAAAAGCAGCTTTGGCAAAAGTTAGAGTGCAAAAGAAGAGAGTTAATACCCTAAGTGAACCCTAACCGTGAACTACGTAAGGCTTGATTCCCATGTTTGCGGTACGTAGGCAACTTCATCCCAAAGTTTGACCCTAATCATTTTCAACTCAACTGTCCTATTTATTATTGATCGGTCCATCCCACCATTGGTTGATTCGAGTGTTTTACCTCGATTTAGCAGAAGGTCCAGTTGCAAGATGAAGCAAGAGATAGAACAATAGTGAAGGTGAATGTAGTTGTGGATAGTTATGAACTTCTTGATTCGGGGCTGTGCGTATTGAGGATTGATTCCATGTGTGTCAAGTAATGACCGCCTGTGAAAATTTGTTTTGAAAGATTTTAATGAAATCGATTTTCTCAAAATTTTACCTTTTTGCAACACAAACCACTAGAAAAAAAAAAGAAAGGAAAATTTTTCAGTACTCACAAATTTAATTCCATGATTTCAACACAAGTACACCATCCAACTCTCAGGTTAAATCAAAGTTGCTTTTATATCATAAGACTTGAAAGAAAAGTCAAAACAATAACTAGGGCCACATAGAAGTCAGGTAGTGGTCCTTTGCCTCTTGCCCCCACTCTCAGAAGTCTCTGTAGCCAAGGATGGCCCAACTTGTGTCTTATCCTCAAGCCAAGCCAAGCGAAGCCAAGCCAAGTACTCGCTAGAAAGGGTGCAACTAAATCTAGTAGCAGGGGCCAGAAGCTCTCTCATCCTCCAAGCAGCGAGGTATTAAGCCAAGTGTGAAGCGCGAACTGGAAATGGAGTAGGATATTCCACCCTCTCATCTGGACAGGTCTGATCGCGCCCAAGCTAGCGTCTGAATCGGAATGGGTAGTAAAAAACACAATGTGCAAGGCCGATCAACTGTATACCCGGCTGGCAAACCATATTGTAGCTCATCTCGGTCCAGTTAAGCAAAGGGCATCACCAAGAATTGTCAACGGCGGATCTGCTGCACATCCAGTCGCACCACAACCCCTCCGTGGGAAAGCTCACTAGCTGCGAGCGGAAGAAGTAGGATCAAGCTAAATACTCGGGACAAAAGTCCACCACTTTTAGCTTATCTATCAACCACACCTGGAAAGGGATAAAAAATAAATAAAATATGAGAGATTAAAATAATAGAGAGATGTGCATTGAGGGAAAAAGTAAGGAGAGGGCTTTTGAGAGAAAATAGAGAGTGAGTGCCAAAGTGATGTGAGAAATCATAAATGAGAAAGGGTGGGAAACAATACCTGAAGAAGGCGTGGACTCCTCATAAACTGAGAAGTCTTTCGCTGATAGAAAGCATACAGTCATGACCCGAACCCGCCCCTATGGGTTAAGGATATAACCGGCCAGTAATCAAGGGATTACCTATGGCCTCAAACCAAACAAGACATAACTTATCAGAGTAAAGGGGCCAAACAGAAGCAAACTTATAAATTTGTCCATAGAGCTGTGCTTCCATGGCACATCATAACAATCCATATACATACATGTTAATAACTCACATCGAATATGTAATAACACAAAGTTCTGTACATACAGGATCATATAAGTCTAAGTCGGTCAAACCCAAAGTTCATATACAAAAGTAATCCAATGTTCTCGCCAATATAACAAAACCATGTCAAAAGAACAAAAGAGACGAAGATAAGTCTCGTGCATGAGACGTTTGGGCTGACTATTCAAAACCTTGACTGTTTCACACAAACTTCACTGAGGCTGGGTTTGGACCTCCCTTGGCTCACCTACAGAGACATGAATGAGCATGAGCGAAAGCCCAGTGAATAATATCAAATAAAGAAGATACACGAACGGTATTTAGAACAACATACATCAGACAGCCTTGGGCGCAATGCATAGTTCTATCTAGTATATATATATACATATAGGTCAAGTGACTGTGGTTCCAAACACATCAAACGGCCTCAGGCCCATTTCATTCATATCCGATGGCCTTTGGCCCAATCGTTCCTGTCCGACGGCCTTTGGCCCAATCATTCGGGTCAAACAGCCTTTGGCCCATTCATTCATGTCAAACGGCCTTTGGCCCATTCATTTACGTCATACGGCCTTTGGCCCATTCATTCATGTCATACAGCCTTTGGCCCATTCATTCGTATCATACAGCCTTTGGCTCATTCATTCATGTCATATGGCCTTTGCCCATTCATTCGTATCATACGGCCTTTTGCTCAATCATTTATGTCATACGGCCTTTGGCCCATTCAATTGTATCCAATGACCTTTGGCCCAACCATATGGCATAGCAAACATTTGTCCACAATTCAATTAGCAAACTTATAAGACTTCTAGGGAAATAAGCAATTGGACAAATAACATACTTCAAGATATCTTTACTAAGATATTACTCACAGTGATCTGTCGGTGGATTTGCCCTCGTGCTTGACCCTATACATTTCATGAACACAATGGGTCACAAACGATTCATTCGGTTCTTAATTCATATATTCCTCTTAGTCTTCGTTCTTCTCCTTTTAACTCATTTATGATGCTCAATGCATGCCTAAGAGTGCTTAGAAATGAAAGAGAACGGAGAACGAAACACAGAACACCATTACAAATTTTCTGAAACAGGGGTCCCCGCTCGAGCAGACCCCGTGGGTGTGCAAAAAATACTAGTTACCTCATTTTTACGCTCGAGCGTGACTTCGGACGCTCGAACTGAAAGTCATACTACATGGCTTCCCACTCGAGCGTGAATATCCCAACTCGAGTGGACATCCATGTCTGCAAAAAAAGTTCTAGGAGCTCGCATTTCACGCTTGAGCGCGCTTTCCCTGCTCGAGCGGACATGCCAAATTCTGGGTTTTCCAGAACTGTTCTTGAGGCTCAAATTTGCATTCAAACTCAAATAACTTGCATACCACGACTTATACTTCACATGCAAACCTTCTAACATGATACAAATGCTAGATTACAACATTATAAAGCTCAATTTCCATGAATTACTTGCATACGCACACGATTCATATAAAACCCATCATGAATACTTCAATTTCATGCATCCAACACTCATGCCTATATGAATTGCACTTGCATGTGAATTGCACTTAGATGATACAAATGATGATCAAAAGCATGAACTTTAACCACAACTCTACATGGATCATATTTTTCATGCTCAATTATACAACTTCTTGGCAAATTCTTACATGCATGTACATATAAGCTTTAAATTCTTCAATTTCAACGCAATTGATGTTCTTGATCACCCAACTAGCTTGAATACATAAATTTACAAACTTATACTCATGAATTCACACTCAAGTACTTACCTAGAAGCTCTAATCACCCAATTTATGGTTAATTCTTGAGTTGATCTTCAAGCTTCTTGGTTAATTCTTCAACTTGAGCCTCCTCTCTCTCTCTCTAACCGACCCTCACTCTCTCTCTCTAGAGTGTAGTCTCAGCAAAAATGAATTCAAAGAGTGGAATTGTGTGTATAGAGGCCTATTTATAGGCTCTCTTAGGCAAAGTGATTAGGATTAAATAGTAGAGCTTAATTAATTGTTCTGAATCTAATTATTTTTATCCAAATCAATTTTCAATTAAATTTCACCGTAGGCTCTAAAAATTATGCCAATCACAATGGCGTAGTCAATTTCGGGTTTTGTGGCTGATGGGGCCTTCAATTTAAATTCTGAAGCAGATAATCAAACAGATTTTCCTATGGTGAACAGATAGAAATTCAAAACCACATATATTCATATAAATGGCACTCAAAATCATATCAAACACATAATCACAATCATGATTAAGATTGGTTAGCATAATACGGACCAGGGTTATCACAGTCTTTCCCCCTTTAGGAAGTTTGGTCCTCCAAACTTATGTTACCTTCGTCGGGAAACAAATGTGGATAGCGTAGTCGCATTTCATCCTCTTTTTCCCATGTGGCATATGTTCCATAGTGTTCTTTCTATTCCACTTTCACCATTGGGATGGACTTGCTTCTCAATTGTTTTACTTGCTGGTCAATGATTCGTTCCGGCCATTCGGCGTACTCCATATTTTCATCAAGAGCTACCCGGTGATAAGCAATCACATGAAACGGGTCTCGAAGATAACCCCTTAACATTGACACATGAAATACATTATGGATTTGCTCGAATCCCGGTGGCAAAGCAACTCTATAAGCAATTGGGCCAAGCCTTTCTAGAATTTGAAATGGCCCAATGTAACGAGGCGACAACTTACCCTTCTTTCCAAACCTGACTTGGCCTTTCATCGGAGTCACACGGATGAACACACGGTCACCAACCTCATACTCAAGAGGGCTTCTTCAAACCTCTGCATAATTCTTTTGTCGGTCCTGAACTGTTTTGAGCCTCTGTTGGATTATTTTGATCTTCTCAGAAGTGTCTTGCACAATTTCAGGCCCAAGTAAAGCTCTATCCCTGACTTCTGTCCAACAAATTGGTGACCTACACCTTTTACCATACAAAGCCTCATATGGTGCCATACCGATGCTGGAGTGGAAGCTGTTATTGTATTCAAATTCTGCTAGTGGCAAATAGTCTTCCCAACTCCCTTGAAAATCCAAGGTACACATTCTCAACATATCTTCTAATGTCTGTATAGTCCGTTCTGATTGCCCATCTGTCTGTGGGTGGAATGAAGTACTAAACTTCAATTCTGTCCCCATAGCTTTCTGCAAACTCTTCCACAATCTAGATACAAATTTTGGATCTCTATCCGACACAATAGATACCGGAACTTCGTGTAAACGAACAATCTCATCAACATATACAGTAGCCAGTCTATAAGCATCAAATGTAGTTCTAATAGGTAGAAAATGTGCAGACTTAGTCAGTCTATCAACTACAACCCAAATAGAATCCATAACTCGAGAAGTTCGAGGTAGGCCAATAACGAAATCCATAGTCACATGTTCCCACTTCTATTCTGGAATAGGGAGAGGTTGAAGTAGACCGCCCAGTTTCTGATGTTCAGCTGTTACTTGCTGACACTGAAGGGATTTGGACACATACTCTATAATTTTTTTCTGCATTTTATGCCACCAATAGCTCTGTTTCAAATCCTGATACATTTTGTTATTGCCTAGATGCATAGCAAATACTGACTTGTGAGCTTCATCTAGAACTCTTTTCTTTAGCTCCAGAACATCTGGAACACACATTCGGTTTCAAAACCTCAATACCTTGTTTTCAATGCTGAATTCTGCTTTCGGACTTGTCTCAAATTCATCAATCACTTTCTTGAGGAATTCATCCTCTTTTTGTTTCTGTTTAATCTCATCAATGATTGCCAGTTCAGTTGAAATAACGGCTATTAATCCGCCCTGTTCACACAATACCACTTCAATTTTAGACTTCTCAAAATCTTGCAAGATCTCTTTCTGTTCAATAAGCAAACAAGCCAAATTCCCCATTGATTTTCTGCTTAAGGCATCAGCAACTGTATTAGTTTTCTCGGGATGATACTGGATTTCAAGATCGTAATCCTTTATCAATTCAAGCCATCTCCTTTGTCGCATGTTCAACTCCCTCTGTGTAAAAAAGTATTTTAGACTTTTGTGATCCGTGTAGACTTCGCACTTTGCCTCATATAAGTAATGCTGCCAGATCTTCAAAGGAAATACAATTGCTGCCAGTTCTAAATCATGTGTTGGGTAGTTTTTCTCATGCTGTCTCAATTGTCGGGAGGCATAAGCAATTACTCGCCCATTCTGCATTATCACACAACCCAAACCTTTATAAGATGCATCACTGAAAATTACAAAATTTTCCGTACCTGTGGGCAATGTCAATACTGGTGCAGTGGTCAGTCTCGTTTTTAGTTCATGAAAGGCAGATTCTCTTTCGTCATTCCATTCAAATGGTTGCCTTTTACGTGTCAGTTAGGTAAGAGGTATAGCTCTCCTCGAAAAGTCTTGCACAAACCTCCTGTAATACCCGGCTAAGCCCATGAAACTGCGGACCTCTGTTACATTTGTTGGTTTAGGCCAATTCACAATTGCTTCTATCTTCTATGGGTCCACTGAAGTCCCCTCTTTGTTGATAACATGCCCTGAGAAAATAACCTCATCCAACCAAAATTCACATTTCTTCAGTTTAGCAAATAATTTCTTTTCTCTAAGGGTTTGAAAAACAGTTCTCAAATAATGTTCATGTTCAAGTCTATTCTTTGAGTATATCAAAATGTCATCAATAAATACTACAACGAATTCATCAAGGTAGATCTTAAAAATTCGGTTCATTAAGTCCATAAATGCTGCCGGAGCATTAGTTTCCCGAAATGGCATAACAAGAAATTCATAATGGCCATACCTTGTTCGAAACGCGGTTTTCTCAACGTCCTCTGCTTTCACTTTCAACTGATGGTACCCGGATCTCAAATCAATTTTGGAAAATACTTGTGATCCCTGCAACTGGTCAAATAGGTCATCAATACGGGGTAGGGGATATTTATTATTTATTGTTACCTTGTTCAATTCTCGATAGTCGATACACAAACGCAAGGCTCCGTTTTTCTTTTTCACAAACAACACTGGTGCACCCCATGGCGAAGTGCTAGATCGGATAAACCCTTTGTCAAGCAGGCCTTGCAACTATTCTTTTAGTTCTTTCATTTCAGCAGTAGCCATTCTGTAGGGGGTTTTAGAAATAGGCTGGGTGCCTGGCATAATTTCAATCGTAAACTCTATCTCCCTGTCCACCAATTCCCCTGGTAATTCATTTGAAAACACATCTGAAATTCTCTAACAATAGGGATACCGTTCAATTCAACATCCACAGATTGTTCAGATAACACATAACACAAATAACCCTGGCACCCTTTCCTGATCAGTTTACATGCCTTTATTGCAGATATTAAATAAGGTGGAGGTACTACCCCGTTACCCACAAACACAATTTCTTCCTGTTCTGGTGGTCTAAACACAACCAGTTTTGTCATACAATCAATGGTGGCACAATATTTAGTTAACCAATCCATGCCCAGAATTATATCAAAGTGCCTAAAGTTCAAGGGCAACAAATCCACATACAGAATAGCATTCCCAATTCGAATGTCACAAAAACGATATATAGATTCACACAATACAGATTTCCCGAATGGAGCAAATATACATAGCAGATATGGCAATAATTCTAGAGGTCTACTCAGTCTAGATGCAAATGCACATGTTACGAAAGAGTGTGTTGATCCGGAGTCAATTAACACAAAAGCATCCTGATTACATATAGAAATAGTACCTGAGACAACTGCGTTAGCATTCCGTGTATCACCCGGAATCAGTGTGAAAACTCTCCATTGCCTCACGGTATCTCCAGTGGTTGTAGATTTCATAGTATTTCCCGGTTTTGGGATCGATGTAGTGGAACTAGCAGCTATCTTCCCACTGTTCTGTTTACATTCTCTGGCTATATGCCCTGTTTTTCCACACTTAAAACCAGCTCCTGACACACGGTAACAAACCCCACGATGCCTTTTGCTACAAATATTACACATTGGGGATGTGTCTCAGGAAGAATTAGAAGTACTCGAGGAGCCTGTATTCTACTTCTTCAAAAATTTCTTTTTCGAAAAGAAGCCTTTTCTTTTACTACCTTTCCAGTCTGTCATTGGTTTAGCTTGTCTGGCTATGTTAGCCTTTGATATTATGGCCCGGTCTAACACCTCAATATAGGTCTCCAATTTAAGGACATTTACCTTTTCTAGAATATCATCCCGGAGTCCCCCTTCAAAATGTCTTGCCTTCTTATAGTCGGTGTCAACCACATGTGGTGCAAACCTAGCCAATTCAGTGAATTTGGCCTCATACTTAGCTACAATCATGCTGTTCTGTTTGAGTTCCATGAATTTCGACACCTTCCTGTCATAGACACACTATGGAAAGTACTTGTCATAGAAGATTTCCAAGAACCGTGTCCAACCAAAACCTTTATTGTTTTCACGCATTAACATCCACCACCTTCTAGCCTCATCTTCAAGAGTAAAGGTGGCTAGGAGCACTTTCTGTGTCTACGAACAAAGGAACACTTCAAATAGCTTTTCGATGCCGAGAACCCATGCCTCGGCTTTTAACGGGTCTAATCTCCCATGAAATTGTGGTGGTTTCATTTTCTTAAACTCTTTGGTGAGAGCTATTATCCGGTCATCATTCTGTAAGTTTAGCACAGGAGGTGCCGGAGGTGGAGGTTGTGGTTGCTGCCACTGTTGTTGCCACTGTTGTTGTTGCCTCAATGTTTCTGCCATTTCCTGGATTAATCGTTCCATCTTATCCATTCTGGCAGTAGAGGATTCTTCTATCTCATCACCTCTTGCTCTCACCATCTGATTAAACTTGCATTATTCTTTAATAGAAGTTTCACAAATATGCATATACCAAGAAGTATACATATTCAAATAATTGCAATGCAAGTAAGGCACAAACATATATCAAGTAATCATTTATTTCAGAGCATTTAAACACAGTCTTGATGTTTTCAGATTCATACTTATTACATGAATGCATCCTAGACCTTTTCTAGATGCTTATTGCCCTTTTGGACAAGTGTGTGAGTTATTAACTCGTGCTCTGATACCACTCTATCATGACCCGAACCCGCCCCTATGAGTTAAGGACATAACCGGCCAGTAATCAAGGGATTACCTACGGCCTCAAACCAAAAAAGACATAACTCATCAGAGTAAAAGGGCCAAACGGAAGCAAACTTACAAATTTGTCCATAGAGCTGTGCTTACATGGCACATCATAACAATCCATATACATACATGTTAATAACTCACATCGAATATGTAATAACACAAAGTTCTGTACATACAGGATCATATAAGTCTAAGTCGGTCAAACCCAAAGTTCATATACAAAAGTAATCCAATGTTCTCGCCAATATAACAAAACCATGTCAAAAGAACAGAAGAGGCGAAGACAAGTCTCGTGCGTGAGACGTTTGGGCTGACTCTTCAAAACCTTGATTGTTTCACACAAACTTCACCGAGGCTGGGTTTGGACCTCCCTTGGCTCACCTACAGACACATGAATGAGCATGAGCGAAAGCCCAGTGAATAATATCAAATAAAGAAGATACACGAACGGTATTTAGAACAACATACATCAGACGACCTTAGGCCCAATTCATATTTCTATCTAGTATATATATATGGGTCAAGTGACTGCGGTTCCAAACACATCAAACGGCCTTGGGCCCATTTCATTCATATCTGACAGCCTTTGGCCCAATTGTTCCTGTTCGACAGCCTTTGGCCCAATCATTCGGGTCAAACAGCCTTTGGCCTATTCATTCATGTCATACGACCTTTGGCCCATTCATTAATGCCATACGACCTTTGGCCCATTCATTCGTATCATACGGCCTTTGGCCCATTCATTCATGTCATACGGCCTTTGGCCCATTCAATCACGTCATACGGCCTTTGGCCCATTCAATTGTATCCAACGACCTTTGGCCCAACCATATGGTATAGCAAACATTTGTCCACAATTCAACTAGCAAACTTATAAGACTTATAGGGAAATGAGCAATTAGATAAATAACATACTTCAAGATATCTTTACTAAGATATTACTCACAATGATCTGTCAGTGGATTTGCCCTCGTGCTTGACCCTACACATTTCATGAACACAATGGGTCATAAATGATTCATTCCGTTCTTAATTCATATATTCCTCTTAGGCTTCGTTCTTATCCTTTTAACTCATTTATGATGCTCAATGTATGCCTAAGTGTGCTTAGAAATGAAAGAGAACGCAAAACGAAACACAGAACACCGTTACAAATTTTCTGAAATAGGGGTCCCCGCTCGAGCGTGGGTTCCCCCGCTCGAGCGGACCCCGTGGGTCTACAAAAAATACTGGTTGCCTCATTTTTACGCTCGAGCGTGACTTCGGACGCTCGAGCTGAAAGTCATACTACATGGCTCCTCGCTCGAGTGTGAATATCCCAGCTCGAGCAGACATCCATGTCTGCAAAAAAAGTTCTGGGAGCTCGCATTTCACGTTCGAGCGGCGTTTTCCCTGCTCGAGCGGACATGCCAAGTTCTGGGTTTTCCAGAACTGTTCTTGAGGCTCAAATTTGCATTCAAACTCAAATAACTTGCATACCATGACTTATACTTCACATGCAAACCTTCTAACCTGATACAAATGCTAGATTACAATATTGTGAAGCTTAATTTCCATGAATTACTAGCATACGCACACGATTCATATAAAACCCATCATTAATACTTCAATTTCATGCATCAAACACTTATGCTTCTATGAATTGCACTTGCATGTGAATTACAACTTCCATTTTCAACTTAGATGATACAAATGATGATCAAAAGCATGAACTTTAACCACAACTCTACATGGATCATATTTTTTATGCTCAATTATACAACTTCATGGCAAATTCTTACATGCATGTACATATAAGCTTTAAATTCTTCAATTTCATCTCAATTGATGTTCTTGATCACCCAACTAGCTTGAATACACAAATTTACAAACTTATACTCATGAATTCATACTCAAGTACTTACCTAGAAGCTCTAATCACCCAATTTATGATTAATTCTTGAGTTGATCTTCAAGATCTTCAAGCTTCTTGGTTAATTCTTCAACTCGAGCCTCCTCTCTCTCTCTAACCGACCCTCACACTCTCTCTTTAGAGTGTAGTCTCAGTAAAAATGAATTCAAAGAGTGGAATTGTGTGTATAGAGGCCTATTTATAGGCTCTCTTAGGCAAAGTGATTAGGATTAAATAATAGAGCTTAATTAATCGTTCTGAATCTAATTATTTTGATCTAAATCAATTTTTAATTAAATTTCACCGTAGGCTCTAAAAATTATGCCAATCATAATGGCGTAGTCAATTTTGGGTTTTGTGGCCGATGGGGCCTTCAATTTAAATTCTGAAACAGATAATCAAATAGATTTTCCTACGGTGAACAGATAGAAATTCAAAACCACATATATTCATATAAATGGCACTCAAAATCATATCAAACACATAATCACAATCATGGTTAAGATTGGTTAGCATAATATGGACCAGGGATATCACAGCTTTGGCCCTCATTAAGATGTTGAGCCACTTCGATCAGTCGAATGCTGACTCCGCTGTCGCTAATGACAAGAAGATAATAGGCGAGCAAGCATATGCAAAGGGCATGTTGGCGGTAACCTCACCAAAGAAGATCACGCCTATTTCCGATGTCAGTGAAATGGTGAATCAGGCCAAGAATATTCAACTCTCCATCGTAAGCCAAAGACTTAGCCTCGTTGAAAGAGATGCCACACATCCGTTCAAGAGCTCGTGCATGGCCACAAAGGGGTTGAGGAATAATTTCTTCATTACGTAGGGACTCCATTAACGCTTGAAACTCTTCAAGAGTAGGACACATCTCTTGTGATTCGAAGCAAAACACATGAGTAACCGAGTCCCAACAGCGGGCAGCAATGTGCAGGAATGAAAAGCAAAGCAGAGTGTGGCTCAAGGGAAAAAGAGCATTAATGCCAAAACTGTTGAAATTCACCTTCTCCGTGGCCGTCCAATCTTTGAGCCTATTAACTTGGAAAATCTCCATCTTTGGAGGAAACTACCAGAAAAGCGTTGTTCTATCAAAGAAAACCACAGGAGGAAACCTTCATAAAGGATAAGGGTGTGTGAGTGGTTGACAGCTATTGCCAGTTGTCCAGCCGCAGTTCTTGGCCGACTAGTCACTTTCTCAGTCAGCCGTACATTGCATTGGTCGGCCGAAAAAGTGTGCCAACTAAACAATTTGGCAGCAGTGTTGTGTCTGCACTCTTTGTTTTAGAGTCTTGTTTTGAGTCTTTTCTGCAAATGTAAATAGGTGTGCTTAGGTTGGTTTTACATTATTTTTTCTTTATTGAGTTGTGTTTTGTATTTTGGTCGGTTGTAGGCTCAATATCCGATTGAGAACTCATTCAAATCGGATCATTTTCAATTTCAATTTCACAAAACAATCATTTTTGTACAAGTGTTCTGCCATTCTCAAGATGCTATATGAAACAAAATCCTTTCTTTTATAAACTGCAAGGTCCAACCCCGATCATAGTTTTTACAAAAGAGAAAATACAAGTTTTCAAAAGCAAAGAGTAAAAAACTTATCTGAAGCTATACAATTTCTACAATAAAAAGCAAAAGAATGGAAAAGAGAGGAGTCCAAAACTAGTGTCTACCAAGTAAGGTGCGTTGGGAAGCCCTTTTCGTCCTCTTTCAAGGAAGAGACTTAGGATCACTATCGCCACCAGCACCGCTACCATTGGAAGAATGTGACTCCGAGCCAAAATCATCATCCCTATCCTCGAACGCAGAGTGCTCACACACGATCTCCTCTGTGTCTGTAGTCTTAGTGTCCTCGATGGTCAAGGTCCTCTCAGCGAACAAAGATGCCCCGTACACTCGGGACTCGTTGTCTCCGTTTTGACTCTGGCTCTGACTTCGGGCATCTTTGTCCTCACCCCTGCCGCGTGTGGGGGCCCATCTGTCTTCCCTTCTCGTAGTTGGAGGGGGTGCCATAGGTGCCGCTGGTGCAGGCAAAGGCAGAAAAGAGTTTGGAAGAAATAGAGCATTAGTATAGTTTGGTGCCAAAACAGTATGAGTATAGTCAAAGGAAATCAGTGCTTATCAGATGAGGAAAATGGGATACCTGATGACCATGGTAGGCTAGTAATGCCTCCCTCTTTCGCACCATGTGGACTAAGAAGTCAACCAACTGAAGGAGGCCATCCACGTAACCCATTGGCACCTGCATTTGAATTTGATATTAGCACACAGGAAAAAGAGAATATGAAATACAGTATCAGTGTATAGGAAAAAGGGGATATGAAATACAAACTACAAGACAAAGTGCATACTTACTAGATGTTAGGCTCCCTAACATACTCGCACTCCTCCACGTGCTCGGGCAAAATCTGGTGGGCTGTCTCGTTCAGCTGCCAATATAAGACCGTAGTTGAGAACGTGGGGAGACCGACTATATGAACGGCGAGGGTAGCACCTCCAGCATCAAGCCCAGCCACGGGAGCAACACCTCTCACAGCGGGTACATCTGCAGCACCACCTGTGGGAGCCCTGGTCAAAAGTGGCATAAGATGGGTCTGAATGAAGGTAATGTAGTCCCCATCTCCTCGGAATAAATAAACATCTTGCCCCACCATGAATGTCATGATAGCCTCAATAGGAATTCCATCGACAGTCCTCATAGATAGCGGAGGGAGAACAAGAACAATGGGGTCTGGTAGGCCCAGGGTCTGGCGTACGAAGCGCTCCCCCAGGTACCAAGTCCTATAGAAGGGACCCTCTAGCAGGATCCACAACTGGGAAGTATCCCAAGACTTGGCATACTCATCCCTCGTCCCGACAAGCATGGCCACCCATGGCTGCCAAGTGGCCTGCAAACAAAGAATTCATAGTTAAGTCAGTTGTCAGAGTATGGGCCAAAGCAATAAAGATGGAATAGAATAGGTATGCGTTTCAGACTACCTTGTGTGCCATCACTGTATCGAAAAAGCGGCGATAGTAGGCAAATGTGGTGACACTGTGACACCAAGGGTAGCACCTTCTATCATACCGCCTCAAGTGAGGCACAACCATTGCTGTCTCATCTCTTGGGATTGGAGCAAAGGTGGGGAAGTAGGCATATACCCAGAACTGCAAGAAGAGAACAGTTTGTGAGTCAACAGGCAGAGATAGAAATACAGACTTAAATAGAAATAAAGGTAGAAAATGAAAAACATAAAGCATGGTTTGAAATGGAAGTGTACAATGTACCTCCCAGGCTCTCCAGTAGCCGCCAACCATGTTTCCCTTCTTGCGGGAATCAACGCTCATGTAGCCATACAGGGTGGCGAGACCAACACCACCCAGTCATAGGAGGGGACACCCGGTAGCACTACTGAAGCGCTAAGCAGATATAGACCCACAGTGTTCCATCTATTCGCAAACAAGGTGGTGCCGAGAAGATAGATCAAGAATTCATAGGTGTACTGCTTCATCTGCTCCTTAGTCTTCAGCTGGCTCTCATGAAAATGGTCGTAGAACTAGCTATACCTCACCATAGATAGCCTATCCAAGAGAGCGCGTGCTCCCAGAAGATGGACCCAAGCGGCCCACCACTAGCCCATGTGTACATCGAAGGGGATCGGATCACCTCTTACTCGTAGTCTCTTGATCATAGAGAAATCGTAGGGCATCATCGTCATCTCCCTAGTAGTGGAGAAGTGGAAAGAGTTGGTGGTGTCCCACGACCTTTCCACCAAGGTGTCAAGCAAGGGCCGGCTCGTCTGCAGTCGTGAAAACCCAGAGCAGAATAGGCCGAAGCCTACCTTGTCGACCATCTCTCAGACTTGAGCGGAGAGCTCCTGGTACCAATCCCTCGTTGTTACAGTGCTATAACCCGTCCAGGCATAGGCGTCACCCTTTGTTGAAAGAAGAATTTGTTAAGTGCATGACCAGATAAAGGATTGTAATGAATGCCAAAGCAAGTAAAGTGCATAAAAGGAGCAAAAATTCTTACCTCAGAAGGGTCATGAGAAAGATGTGATGTGCGCTCGCGCAAGAGAATATCCTCGGGCACACCCCAGGTAAAGTCCTCAAATCGCAGCATCCCACCGAGGGCCATCACGTGTGTATATGGGTGGTAAGTGGCTGGGTTGAATGGCCTCACCCTCAGTTGTGGTAACTTGAGCTCGGGCTCTAGAGGGTAAATCTCCTCTATGGCATTATCAGCGGCAATATCTTCTGCCACTCCGTCGGCCTCCTCTATCATCGGATCCTTCACACCCATAGTAGGGGGAGGAACGAGTACCTCAGGAGGGGCATCATCATGTGGAATGCCATCGGCCATGGAGAATGTGATGGGTGGTGAGAGAAAAACAAGAAAAACTAGGGAATAGGTGAAAACCCCAAAACCAAGGAGAGAGAAAGTGAGGAAAAAATCGAAAATACAAGAGTGAGTACACGAAAACCAAGAAAACTCGTAAGAAACAAGAAAAAAACAATGAGAAACCCCAAAACTCTACCAAATCAAAATCTAAATTGGTTCAAAATGTAGAGGGCCAAGAGGGTGTTACAAAAACTGTTTGCGTAGGTCGTTGGGTAAAGAGAATAAAATGAAAATCTAGAGAGACAGAGCACCTAGAGAGAGAGGATGAGGGATTTTAGAAGGTTTGTGTGTGTTACAATGAGCCAAAATCGTGTTTAAATAAGCCATAGGTGTGAAAACCCGATTCTGCCCCCAACTTCAGCACAATTGGCTGGCCGGCCAATACATTGTACGACCAACTCATCTTTTGGCCGGCTGACTGTGCAAGGGTATTTTGGATGAGTTTTACTAGATTTGGCCTAGTTTTGGGCATTGTTGATCTTGTATTCATCTTAAAAGGGGAAAATAGAGTATTTGAGGTTGCTTCAATTGCAGAAAATTCTAAAATTTCATTCTGGATGTATCGTCCTAGGTCTCGCCATTTCTCCGAAGTGTGAATGTGCCTCGACCTCGAGCTCAAGCAGGTTTTATGCTCTATTTAGCATGTGAGAACCTTTGACTGTGAGTTGAAGGTAGAAGTTGAAAAAAAAAAAAAAAAAACAAAAAGGTAGGTCCCTGACAGAACAGGGTTGTTCATCACCACTTCCCCCAGGAGGTGTTTTCAAAGCCACCGTTTTTTGTTTATCTTTTCTATTATGTTGCATGTTATGTTGCATGTTATGTTGCATGGAACATGCATCACATTATATTTCGCATCAATTACAACAATTATTTTTCATTTGTCATGCCTCGTATTTTATCACTCGGATAACATTACCAATATTCAATAATTAAGTCCATTTACAAATAACATTTCATCGTTGGGTGAAATAATGAATAATTAAATATACATATTCCCACTCATTATACAATAATGACATTTACATGCGAACAAAAAAATGCCCTGAGGCTTATAAAAAAATAGATGACGCTACTCTTTATAAAAAAAAAATAGCACTCAGGCAAACAACAAATGAAGTAGTACAATCCATCACTACATTACACTTATGAAATGGTAAAACCCATTGTTTGATCTTCAAATTCGAAAAACGTTCCCTGTACACATGTACAGGCAGGGGGTGAGCAACCACTAGCTCACCAAACAATCTCATATTAAAACATTAGAAGATATGCGGGTACCAAAATACTCATACATATACGTGAAATCATATCATGCCAAAACCATATGATTTTAATGCATAATATTTTAAATCCAATTTATTTAATTAACCACAACAAGTTAAATAAATAAACATGTTTCAATAGTAACAAAACATCCTTTTCAATTCATTCAATTATCTCATTATCAATTGAATCAAATAATTAAGCAATTCATCAAATCCATTTTATACAGTCTTATTAGATGAATGCATATGCCATGTCATGCTCAAAATATTTTTCTCATCTTTTGAAAATCTTACGCACAATGCCAATTTGAAAACACACTAATCCAATAATTTCAATAAAATTCCAAATTGGTAAATACGACTCAGATAATCCCTAAGCTAGTGTCTGCAAGTAGACTATACAAGTACTACCAAATTGTCATTTTTACTAGTATTAACTGGAAGACTCGACACCTATCCGCACGGGTTTCTGGTCTTTCACCATGCACACTCAGGCCAACTTAACCAATATCAAACTACACCCTCTAGCCGGATTTACCAACGTATTTACCCAAATCAAATCCAAATGATATTGTTTCCCAAAAACAATTCCGTTCTCAAAACAGTAATTCTCAATTGCAATTCAAAATCCATGATAACAATGAAATGGGATGACAATGCAATATGTAACAATGCATTAGATTTGTTCCAATTTCAATTCCACCACACAAGGCTTCATTGTTATCAAATTCCATATCTCTATCAATGTAATATCATAATACAATTACAGGAGATAATCCAACAATATCCACATTCATGTAGTCTCCACATGTTAATCAGCATTTCCAATTAGTCATTTCAAGACAAATCTATAACATACTATATTTCAAACTTCCAAAGTTCCAACATTTCTTATCCTTCCAAGAAATCCCTCATTAATGCAAATATGGTAAATTTCCACCGATAGTCAAAATAGTTATCTCTAATGTATTAATTTAAAAGATAACAACATGGCTATACAATCCAACCTATAACCATAACTTGGAATCTCCCATGATTCCCAACATTTAGAAACAATCCATATTCCTCATTTTAAAGACAAACTTTCAAGATTTATATGACTTTCCATTAAACTCAACATTTCAAAGGAATAACTAATACTCGATATTCCAAAAGTTTCATAAGTGTTTTCCGAATCAAAACCTCAATTTTTAAACCAAACAAAATCTTTTCTCCAAAAATCCAACAGCACCCAAAACATTAACATTTAGGATTTTTCACAAATTGGAGCTCTCTCACTTTCAAATATCCTCACGTAATTTTATATACAAAAAATACATTAAACAGAAAGATTATAGGTAATCAACTCCCAATTTAACAAAACCCTCAATTTATAATTCAAATGTCACATATATAAATTTGATGTTCAAAAGCTTCATAATGTTGTAATCTAGCATTTATAACATGTTAGAAGGTTTGCATGTGAAGTATAAGTCGTGGTATGCACGTTGTTTGAGTTTGAATGCAAGTTTGAGCCTCAAGAACAGTTCTGGAAAACCCAGAATTTGGCATGTGCGCTTGAACGGGGAAAGCGCCGTTCGAGGGTGAAATGCGAGCTACCAGAACTTTTGCAGACATTGATGCCCACTCGAGCGGGGAAGTTCACGCTCGAGCGGGGAGCTATGTAGAATGACTTTCAGCTCGAGCATCCGAGTTCATGCTCGAGCGTAGGAGTGAGGCAACCAGTACTTTTGCAAACTAAGAGGGTCTGCTCGACCCACGCTCGAGCGGGGACCCCTGTTTCAGAAATTTTGTAAAGGTGTTCTATGTTTCGTTTTCTATTCTCTTTCATTTCGAAGAACTCTTAGGCATGAATTGAGCATCGTAAATGAGTTAAAAGGATAAGAAAGAAGCCTAAGAGGGATGTATGAATAAAGAACGGATTCAATCGCCTGTGACCCATATGTGTTATGTAATGTGTAGGGTCGAGCTCAAGGGTGAATCCACCGGCAGAACACTGTGAGTAATATCTTAGTAAAGATATTTTCAAGTATGTTACTTTCCGAATGCTACTTCTATATAAGCTTCATGGATTTGTTGATTTGAAATATGAATGAGTATTCTATATGTCTAATTTTGTATAAGGCCATCTGATACATTTGATATATCTGAATTGGGCCTAAGGCTGTTTGCCGTTTGCCATTGATATGTTTGATATATCTAAATTGGGCCAAAGGCCATTGGATATGAATGATTGGGCCAAAGGCTGTCAGATATGAATGATTGGGCCAAAGGCCGTTGAACATGAATGATTGGGCCAAAGGCCATTGGATATGAATGATTGGGCCAAAGGCTGTCGGATATGAATGATTGGGCCATAGGCTGTCGGATATGAATGATTGGGCCAAAGGCCGTTGGACATGAATGATTGGGCCAATGGCCGTCGGATATGAACGATTGGGCCAAAGGCCGTTAGACATGAATGCAAAGATGGGCCAAAGGCCGTTTGAATATGTCATTTGATATGTTTGAGTACCGTGATAAGCCAAAGGCCGTTTGAATGAAAGGGATCATGATCATGAATATGAAACATGCATGGATATGAATATAAAGAGAATGGGCCCGAGGCCATTTAACACGCCTGATATATTCGAATTGGGCCCGAGGCCGTTTGATACGTTTGAATTAGACCTAAGGTTGTTTTGAATAAAGGGTTGGTTGGACCAAAGGTCATTTCGTATGGATGGACCCGAGGTCGTATTGTTTTATATAAGAATTGGACCTGAGGTCGTTCTGCATATGGACATGATGTGTTGGACCTAAGGTCGTTTTGCTTTGTTGAGATTTGTAAATCTAGTGTGAATGAGAATAGTAGTTCAAATATGTACATTATAAGTATGATTCATTTATAAACGAATCTCATTCATTAACCTCTTTATTTTGATATTATTCACTGGGCGTTAGCTCACTCTCATTTATATGTATGTAGGTGAGCAAAGGGACGTTCAACCCCAGCCTTAGTGGAATTTAAGAAAGGAACCCGAGTTTTGTGAAGTCAGCCCAGGTGCCTTGCGCAAGAGACTTTGTTTATGATCTTTTGTATTTCTTTTGCTATTTCTATTAGTCATGATAGACCATTTATGTGTATAAGCTTTTGGCATGGCTGACTATGTGTTTGAATGATCCTAGGTATACAAGATATTGACTACTGATATGCGGTGTGAGTTATTATTAAGTATATGTGAAATGTTTTGTTATGCCATGTAAGCATAGCTTGTTCGACAAAATTTTTAAGTTTGCTTCCGCATCTGGCCCCATATTATTAATTATTAATTGATATCAGGTTTGAGGTCGTAGGTGATCTCATGATTACTGGCTAGTGGGTGGGTTGGGGTCATGACACACGCGCTAATAGAGAGAGAGAGAGAGAGAGAGAGAGAGAGCCAAGCTCTTTGTTAATCAAAAGAAGAGCAAAGCAAAAAGGAGGGGAAAATGAGAGAGACATGGGAGGACAACCCCATGTGGGTTTGGCTTTCCAAAAGAAAAAAATTGGTTTCCCTAAAATATAATTTTTTTGTAATAATACCTCAAAATTTTATAATATAAATTATAAAATGATATAATTTTTCTCACCACAAAATATAACATTTTATATAACATTTTTGTACATCACAAAATATAATATTTTGCTCACTACGAAATATACACATTTTCATTCTTTATAAAATGTATAATTTTTCACTATATGGTACACACCATAAAATCAACTATCAAATATTTATTATAACCCCTATATAATAAATAATAACAACTCCTAAGGTGGTTACTACCAATCACATAATTAAAAAGGGCTAAACAGTTAAACATATCTCAAGTCATGGCCTAAACATCCAAAACTTAATATCAACTTCTGTTGTATACTAGACCGCACACCGATCAGTTCGTGAATTTTCATAAAATAAATACTCATCAATAAATTCTGATATTTTTATCCAACGTGCTAGACTCATATGGGAATAACATATAAAAACTTCATAATTTTCTAAGATCGGGAACTATTTTTAAAAAATACAAAACCGAACTGTTTTCGCACAAAATTTACAGAGCAATCAAATTCAAAAATTTGCTCAATTAAATTATGCATTGGCTATTTTTAAAAAATAATTTGGGTCATTACAACCTACCCTCCTTAAAGATATTTCGTCCTTGAAATTAAAGTCAAGTGATGTAATACATTCTACAGTCGCCCACAAACTCACTCTGGTACTTACCAATGCATCAATAAAATTTATTTGACTACTACTTAAGCCTCAACAAGTCACACCGGTAACGAACCAAACCATCACAATCGCACAATAATTGGTTATAAAAACCCTTACTAATATAAATTATTAAGCGGTTTTTCTATCCACATAGATAACCCAATGACAACAAAAGTGGATTTAATTCGTTAAGCATAACAAGAATTTTGGCAAAACAACTCTTCATAATACCAAGATACCATACCTTTTTGGTGATAACCCAACTTCAATGAACTATCTCCATCTCCTAATGCACAATGCACCCCAAGGCCAAAAAAACTGTTACTACTCCGAGACCTTAATAAAACGAAACAATATCTCTTCAAAAGCACTAACCACCAACTCAAAAAGTGACTGCCAACCATCACAAGACGAACAACACTTAACCAACACTAGGGTGATGCCACAACCCATAACCCAAACAAAATAAAATCAATTCGGACAACGAGCTAGGATTTCCTTTAATAAGACTACAAATCAACATTAACGGTTCCACTCCGATGTGGGGTTTACCAAATGGTTACAACAACATACCTTAAGTCTAAGCAAGACTCAACACAACTGGGTAAACACCCAAGCAATACATGGCCCTCCATCTAAAAGCTAATTCAACTAAACTTCTAAGACATTTACTCCAAGTTACAACCATGATTCAACTAACACAAACTCGCAGGGATATTTACAACAAATGTGCCATTTCCCCTGGCCAACTAACAAGAGATCGTATTTCTCTTCTAGGACTTATCACGCATTAAGCACAAGGAAACACCCTCTAAGGTTTAGCAAACAAACTCATAATTCATCCCAACTCACCCATTTGCAAAGAAAAGAGAACCTAGTTCTCAAGACTACCCAAATTTCGTACGGCCAAAACAATTTAAAATTTAGATTACACCGCCAAACTATAATACTCGTAGAATCATTCCAAGATTCCATTTGGAAACCACTAGACTAACCAACCAGACACAAGATGCCCCCAAAGAAAATACAACCCTGGTTCAAAACACAACTCATTTCCTTTAAGATAATTCTTTTACCAACAAGTGTTGGACACTCCCCTCCCCTGACACCCAGGGACAAAACAATTAAATAAGTAGAGGTAACAATAATTATGAATATTGTCCATTTCAAATCTCATCTTTAAACCTTACTTAGTTTGCACTTTATAGATTTTACAATCAAATCTCAAAACAATCAATCTCTCTTGGGAAATACACCACTTTTCACCATTCACAATCTTTACCATGTCGAGGCCACACTCCTTCCCAAATACATACAAGGGTATACAACCTAGAGTTCAAGACTAACTCCACACATACCCAAGTAAATAGAACAATTTCACAATCATGCAAGGCCATACATATACCATTCATAACATTTAGCATCAACACCTCCCACAAAGGTACATTCTCATGTTCCAACACAAAACTCAATATATGCACATTAAGTAGCATAAAATCACATAATGACGTAACAAATAACGAGTTGCCACTACAAAGATGGTTAGTCATTCTAGAAATCCTTTTAGACTTCTAATTAGAAATCACGTTGATCAGGCGCATTTCCAATGAGATTTCTAAGAAAATTTTTGGACCTGACACAACATCCTCAAGACACAACCCCATGCCCACATAAACATATAACATCTTAGCACATAAGCATGTTATCACATAGAATGTAAACGTCGCTCACAATCCCGAGGTAAACCCAACTGTGGTCAAAACCACTTCCCACGAGCCAAGGTATTCAAACCTGGTTCGCTCTGATACCATGTTGTCACGCCACGTATTTTATCACTTGGATAATATTACCAATATTCATTAATTATGTCCATTTACAAATAACATTTCATCCTTGGGTGAAATGATGAATAATTAAATGTACATATTCCCTCTCGTTATACAACAATGACGTTTACATGCGAATAAAAGAAATGCCCTGAGGCTTACAATAAAAGAGAGTACACTACTTTATATATATATATATAAAGCACTCAGCCAAACAACAAATGAAGTAGTACAATCCATCACTACATTACACTTATGAAATGGTAAAACCCATTGTTTGATCTTCAAATCCGAAAAACATTCCCTGTACACATGTACAGGCAGGGGATGAGTAACCACTAGCTCACCAAACAATCTCATATTAAAACATTAGAAGATATGCGAGTACCAAAATACTCATACATATACGTGAAATCATATCATGCCAAAACCATATGATTTTATTACATAATATTTTAAATCTAATTTATTTCATTAACCATAACAAGTTAAATAAATAAACATTTTTCAATAGCAACAAGACATCCTTTTCAATTCATTCAATTATCTCATTATCAAT
This sequence comes from Camellia granthamiana, assembly GCA_036172215.1. NCBI lineage: Eukaryota > Viridiplantae > Streptophyta > Magnoliopsida > Ericales > Theaceae > Camellia > Camellia granthamiana. The sequence continues at coordinate 84,765,823 of CM069904.1, read as the reverse complement.
TGAATCAAATAATTAAACAATTCATCAAATCCATTTTATACAGTCTTATGAGATGAATGCATATGTCATGTCATGTTCAAAATATTTTTCTTATCTTTTGAAAATCTTACGCACAATGCCAATTTGAAAACACATTAATCCAACAATTTCAATAAAATTCCAAGATGGTAAATACGACACAGGTAATTCCTAGGCTGGTGTCTGCAAGTAGACTATATAAGTACTACCAAATTGTCATTTTTAACAGTATTAAGTGGAAGGCTCGACACCTGTAGTCTGTCATTTTTACCAATATTAATTGGAAGGCTCGACACCTATCCGCGCGGGTTTCTGGTCTTTCACCATGTACACTCAGGCCAACTTAACCCATATCAAACTACACCCCCTAGCCGGACTTACCAACATATTTATCCAAATGATATTGTTTCCCAAAAACAATTCTGTTCTCAAAACAATAGTTTTCAATTGCAATTCAAAATCCATGATAACACTGAAATGAGATGGCAATGCAATATGTAAGAATGCAATAGATTAGTTCCAATTTCAATTCCACCACACAAGGCTTCATCGTGATCAAATTCTGTATCTCTATCAATGTAATATCATAATACAATTCCAAGAGATAATCCAATAATATTCACGTTCATGTAGTCTCCACATGTTAATCAACATTTCCAATTAGTCATTTCAAGACAAATCTATAACGTACTATATTTCAAATTTCCAAAGTTCCAACATTTCTCATCCTTCCAAGAAATCCCTCATTAACGCAAATACGGTAAATTTCCACTGATAGTCAAAATAGTTAATTCAAATGTCACATATATAAATTTGATGTTCAAAAGCAACATATTAGGATACTCTAACTATTAAAATAAAAAATCCATTTCTCAATTGTCTTGACTCACACAAAACTTTCAATAAATTTTGTTCCACTTCAACCAAGATAACCAAAATAAATCACCAATATCTCATACTTATGAAATATTAACATTTTCATCCTACTCTATTAAAAGTTATGGTATAATCTCAATATCACACTTTTAACCATAAAGGATATAAACTTTTAACCAAACTAATTTAATCCACTAAATTAGTAATTTTTTTATATTCACATTTTTCCAAAAGAAATAATACCAAACATAACTTAACCCAGCTTATCTTTCAAGCATAATCATATTTCATGAATATAACACTTTTAGAGTTTTTAATCCAAAATAACTCTATAATATCAATTTAACAATTTGCACCATATTCATCAACATAAATTTATTTTTCTTCTCAAAAATTAATTCCAAAACTCAAAGATGAGATAAATATTTCAACATTATTTTTCCAAAATAAATTATCTAACCATGATATGAGGTAGATACAACTCATATAACTATTAATTTTATTTTATTTTTGGATTTTTAACAAGTATTTCTAACACAAGATGATTTTTCCAAATCAATTTCAAAATAACAATATTCTTAACACTTCAACCTAATTTTTCTTCCAAAAATTACCAAACAAAAATCTGAAAAAATATATCTATGCAATACCTCTTATAATGACATATTTTTTCAAAATAACCCTAACATAACTTTAATGTAAGAATATGAAGAAAGTCGCTACCTCAAATAATGAAGAAGAGCAAATCGCCCGATTATGAATCCGAGACTACCATTGCAAAGATCAAGACGAGCTCTCCGACTTTGATTTACAACACTTTTGCAAAATCCCACTCTAAGGACTCCCATTTGAAACTCAAAGATTGAGCAAGCGAGAGAGACACACACACTGATATATATATGTAGAGAGAGAGAGCGAGAGAGAGAGAGCCAAGCTCTCTGTTAATCAAAAGAAGAGCAAAGCAAAAAGGAGGGGAAAATGAGAGAGACATGGGGGGACAACCCCATGTGGGTTTGGCTTTCCAAAAGAAAAAAATTGGTTTCCCTAAAATATAATTTTTTTGTAATAATACCTCAAAATTTTATAATATAAATTATAAAATGATATAATTTTTCTCACCACAAAATATAATATTTTTACACACCACAAAATATAATATTTTGCTCACGACGAAATATACACATTTTCATTCTTTATAAAATATATAATTTTTCACTATATGGTGCACACCATAAAATCAACTATCAAATATTTCTTATAGCCCCTATATAATAAATAATAATAACTCCCAAGGTGGTTACTGCAAATCACATAATTAAAAAGGGCTAAATAGTTAAACATATCTCAAGTCATGGCCTAAACATCCAAAACTTAATATCAAATTCTGTTGTATACTAGACCGAATACCGATCAGTCTGCGAATTGTCATAAAATAAATACTCATTAATAAATTCTGAAATTTTTACTCAACGTGCTAGACGCATATGGGAACAACATATAAAAATTTCATAATTTTTTGAGAACGGAAACTATTTTTAAAAAATACAAAACCGAACTGTTTTCGCACGGAATTTACTGAGCAATCAAATTCTAAAATTTGCTCAATTAAATTATGCACTGGCTATTTGAAAAAAAAAAATTTTGGGTCATTACATCATCCATGTGCATCGTGCCTATTCGTCTTATTATGTCTACCCTTATCACCCGGCGGTGTGATTTGGCTTGTTGCATGCATTAAGCTTGTTTATCTTTTCTATGCGAGGCATAGGTTGGCTTTTATTCTTCTCACCCTTTCTACGTGAGGCGCAGTTTGGCTTGCATCTTTTCACCCTTTCTACATGAGGCATAGTTTGGCTTGTATCTTTTCACCCTTTCTATGTGAGGTGTAGTTTGGTGTGCATCTTTTCACCCTTTCTACGCGAGGCGTAGTTTGGCTTGTATCTTTTACCCTTTCTACATGAGGCGTAGTTTGGCTTGTATCTTTTCACCCTTTCTACGCGAGGCGTAGTTTGGCTTGCATCTTTTTCACCCTTTCTACATAAGGCGTAGTTTAGCTTGCATCATTTCATCCTTTCAACGTGAGGCGTAGCTTGGCTTGTATCTTTTTTACCCTTTCTACACGAGGCATAGTTTGGCTTGCACCTTTTCACACTTTTTATGCGAGGCGTAGTTTGGCTTGCATCTTTTCACCCTTTCTACGCGAGGCGTAGTTTGGCTTGTATCTTTTCACCCTTTCTACGCGAGGCCTAGTTTGGCATGTATCTATTACCCTTTTCTACGCGAGGTGTAGTTTGGCTTGCATCTTTTTCACCCCTTCTATGCGAGGCGTAGTTTGGCTTGCATCCTTTTCACCCCTTCTATGCGAGGCGTAGTTTGGCTTGCATCTTTTTCACCCTTGTTACGCGAGGCGTAGTTTGGCATGTAGTTTTTCATCCTTTCTACGCGAGGCGTAGTTTGGCTTGTTTCTTTGTCACCCTTTCAACGCGAGACATAGTTTGGCTTGCATCTTTTCACCCTTTCTACGCGAGGTGTAGTTTGGCTTGTATCTGTCACCCTTTCTACGTGAGGCATAGTTTGGCTTGCATCTTTTCACCCTTTCTAAGTGAGGCGTAGTTTGGCTTGTATATGTCTCCTTTTCTATGGGAGGTGTAGTTTGGTTTACATCTTTTCACACTTTTTACACGAGGCGTAGTTTGGCTTGTATATTTCACCCTTTCTACGTGATGTAAAGTTTGGCTTGCCCCCCTTGTCTTATCTTCATGATCTTCAGGCGGTATGCTCATTTGTAGTTTCAAATATTGCATTGCATTGAATATCATTTGTATTCTGTCCTTGAACTACGCTGGTTTGATTCCTTGCAAAGGGATACGTAACATCTTTCGAGTCCAGCCAGCTGCACCTGTATTTTGTTTGTCTGCCCAAGTCTTACAGCCACGTCATATGTTTCGTCCTTGGGCTTTCACATTCACTCACGTCATTTCATGACTATTCGAGCACTGTCAGAGAGGGGCAACTATAGACACCCTATTTTGACTGCCCTTAAGATTTGGGCGCTTCATTCCAAACACCCGATGATGAAACATTATGTTGTGCAATTCTTCAAATCTTCAATAAAAGAATTCGGTTTTGAGATTCAAACCCAAACCTTGCAACCCATTTTGACCAAAAACCTTTATTTTGGCTTGATCACTCAGAGAGCAACAGGCCAACAAATGGCTGGCAGGCCACTTTCATTGGCTGGCCGTACATTCTCTTGGCCAGTCGGCCATGTTCAGCGACTAATATTGTGTCTCCAGCATAAGCTACTCCCATGCACGAGCCTTTGCCAGCTATCCTCTTTTGAAGATATTTTCGACGTGAGATGCCAAAATTCTATAAATACAACACCTATAGAGTTTAGGGTTACAAAACCTAGTGAAAAAGCTTTTCCAGAGGCATACAAAACATCCTCCACCCTCGTGAATATAGATACACCATTGAAGCATGAGTTTGAAGCTTTTTGCTGAAGTTTTGGTATTGATTTCAAATAGTTGAGAGTGTTTGGATTAACAGCTGTGAATCAAAAGACTCTTCCTCTTTTCAAGAGGTCGATCCTTGAACCCTTTTCATTACCTATTGTAGCTGGTTTTTCGTGCGGAGGGGTTTAGTCTCCACGGGTACGATAGCCCTACAGTTCAGACTTCCGTGCTTCTGAATCCGGTTTCACAACTACAATGTGAAATACATTAAACAAATGAGAATCCAAGGCCGACAAATCTTAGAAAATCCATTTATCTTCAAAAATGCCAAAAATGGACTGCATTGCCAGATTTCATAATTGCCACCTAAATATTTTTGAGAAATTTAGGAAACCCATGACTCGTGCTAAAGGCCACTTGTCCGTCATAACCAAAGTGTCTTGGCTCGGGAACTTAGGTATGAGAGGGGAAGGTCATGAATTGAACACCCTACTCACCCGATCAAAGATCGGCCTCTATTAATCATGGTGTGATTTTTATGTACAGTATATGTTCTTGTTCTGATTATTATGCTAACTTACTATGTGAGGTACGCAACTATAGACTACGTCACTCACTTTGGAACGCTTTGATTTTATGTTTGTTTGAAAAGAGTTTTTAATATGTGCCACTTGAAAAAAGAGAGCACCTGTGTACATTAATCAAATCATCCCAACTCGAGCAAAATAGCCTTCATTCACAGGCATTCAAAGATATATATCAAATAAGCACTTACCCTCATGGTAATATGCTTGATATGGCAACACAAACACACATGCAATATGCTAAAGCAAGAAATGCTCACCTAGTACTCCATCGAGGCAAGCTAAAGAGAAGAAAATAGTTAGAAAAAAAATGCGTGCTCTAATATGCAAAGTGACTAATGCAACACATGCAAAATAAAACTATCAGATTCGGCTTCTTAACATGACATATGGATCAATTCAAGGCATATGGTAGTACATGTATTCAAGCAAGAAATAATTGATGTTATCAAGTATGATGAGCCAAATCCTAATGTATGCAAAAATTGATGCAAGTCATGGTAATAATATGAAACGGAAAATATGATGCTACATGCAACCAAAGTAAGCAAGTAAATGAAAGGGAGAAATAAATGGGGGTTGAAAGACATACAAATATTATAAGTTTGCCCTCGGACAAGAGGGTCCAAATCAATGTCCTAATTACTTAATTATTACAACACAAATGAATTAACTACTTAATTATCTATTACAAGATACAAATTGAAGCAACTAAATTAAAGGGATCAAAGGAGAAGCGGTAAATCAAACGAACACAGGCGAGAATATCCTACGAAAACCCCCACTGCTCATTGCCAAAAACTGCTCTGCTCACAGTCTAAAAATGATTTTGTTTTGGGCCTCTAGATTTGCTTTGTCTTTCCAATAACAGTTTGCTGAAGCCCAGTCGACCAAATGAAACATGGTTGTGCCTTATTTTGATCTATTTTGTTTTGTTGAAAAACCACCACTGTCGTACAAAAAGAGGGGTCGGCCGGCATTGAGAAGTGGTCGGTCGGCCACTGATTCTGAGGAATACCCTGCTGTGACGGAACTGAAATAAAGCATAACAGGGGGTTTCCAAGGGATGTTCATCTTTTCTTCTGTCTCCTGTCATGAAAATTTCTCAAGAAGAGAGTAGGTTTGCTCTACAAATCATCAAACATCCCAAGGGAATTTAGATAATGATGGTAATCAATGAAAGCAAAGCTAACTAAGGCTAAATATGAAAGATACAATCAAAGAGATGACCAAAACCTTCTAAATCTCATGGAAAACAAGAGCAAGTGAATACTCAAGCTTAGAGGCAATAGGTTTACAAGAAGCCATTCTTGATGGCAAAGCATATACACAAGAGATTCCATCATTAAGAAGACCAATGAGATTCATCTTCCTACTCATGGAAGATGGATGAAACATCTATTTCAACGCTTCAAAGGAAATAAAAGAGAGCCTCTAATAGCCTTGATGAAGAGCTTTCATGTTTCCATAAAACAAAGACAAAACAAGACTAAGTAAAAGCAAGAAATGAAAGCTAAGAAAAGATGATTGCAAACTCATCTTCCTACTCATGGAACATGGATGAAACATCCATTTCCATGCTACAAAAGAGGAACTAGAAGAGAGATATGCAATATCTTCAAAGAACAGAGATATGAGACAATAATGTAGCTAGCCATGTAAGATTTAAAAACATACAAACAACCCATATTTAATTAAAAAAACTTACTCAAAACAGTGCTGGAAATAGAGTAAATAAAGCAAGAAGATGAAGAACAATAAGGAACAAAGCTAGAGAATCAAGCCTATGGAAGGGTGGCTAACCCTTCCATCTTGAAACCAAGATTCAAACCATTTTTAGAGCCAAAAACAGTCTGAAAAACAGTATAGAAATGAAGGAAAACAAACTTAAAAGAAATGGAAAGAGTTGAGGAATCAACCTCTTGAGAAAAGGAAGAGACCCTTGATTCACAAACTTCAATCCAAATACTCTCCAGTATTTGAAATCAAGGTTCAAAACCTCAGTAAAAAGTTCAAGTTCAAGCTCCAATGGTGTATATATAGTATATCTATATCAAGAGGGTAGAGAAGAACTTTTGGTAATCCTCTAAGCCTTTGGAAATTTGTTCTCACCCTAAACAATGAGGTAAGGGGCTATTTATATAAAGTTTCAACCAGCTTCAATGAAAATATCTTCAAAAGAGACTTGCTGGCCAAAGATCGTGCATGGGAGCAGCTGACAGCAGTAAAATATCTGTTGTCGCTGAACATGGTCGGCCGGCCACGAGGGTATACGACCGACCCAAAAAAAGTGGCCAACCAGTCTACGTTTGGTCTGGTGCCTTTGAGAGCCAGTCGGATCCAAATAACCAAGACCAGGTCTAACTTTTGAAAAGAAGATTTTTTAAGGGTCTAAAATATTTTGGTCAAAATTAGGTGTAAGGTTGCGATTAGAGCTCAAATCTGAATTCTTTTGCTGAAGATTTGAACGATTGTACAGTATGATATTTCATTAATAAGTGCTCGGAATGAAGCGCCTAAGTCTTAAGGGCAGTCAAAATAGTGTGTCTACAGTTGCCCCTTTTTGACAGAGCTCGAAGTCATGAAATGACTTGAGTGAATGTCAAAGCCCGAAGACGACCTATTTGACAAGGCCTTCAGACTTGGGCAAACAAAGAAAATGTAAATGTAGTTGGTTGAACTTGAAAGTTGCCTACGTATCCCTTTGCAAGGAATCAAACCAGAGTAGTTCAGGGCGAGATGCAAATAGCATGCTCAAAATGCACTTAGAAGCTAGACTTACACACTTCGCGAAGTCGATTAGTTTTGAAAGTTCATGATCATGCAAGACCATGCAATGAGTAATAAACATAACAAGATGACAGCATAGACAACAAGCTTCAATCAAAATAGATCCAACCATGTTTCACACGGACAGAAGTAAGCAAACATCAATTCCAAACACATCTCATGTGGAAGGACGAAATACACACTCTAACCACGCTGGCATCGTGAAAAGAGGAAGAGAAAATCGCTCAAGGCCGCATCTCACGTGCCCCAGGATAACTCTAACCACGTTGAAATCATGAGAAGAGGAAGAGAAATGATGCGATAGATGCAAGGCATACGATGAGTTTTGTGCAATAGATGCACATGAACGGTCTGATCATGCAATAGTTGCACGATAGTAGTTCGATCGTGCGATAAATGCACGGTGGGGATACGATCATGCTATAAATGCACGATGGCAATGTGATCGTGCGATAGATGCACGATGGTGATGTGATCATGCGATAGATGCACGATGGCGATGTGTGACAGTAGTATGTAATAAATGATGCTAAGGAAATGCAGTAAACAAACAAAGCGGCGCTTTAGAAAGTACCTCATGGGGTGATTGGCGATGAACTGCTCTACTTTGATGGGGATCTCCCTTTCTGTTCTTCAAACTTCCACCTTTAACTTGTAGTCAAAGGTCCTCAAATGCTGACAAGGGGTACAATCTGTATGCGGAAACCACGGCACCGCTTTTCTCCCTAATCATATTCATAACTTTCCCTATTCTCCAACGGGGGGACAGACTAGGTTGGTTCAGTATCCAAAATTGAAGCACATACAAGCTACCTCAACTAATGGGGCTGCCATACAGATTTAAAGCCTAGGATACATCCCTGGGTATTCAAACCAGCTTTAGTCTCAGAAATTCCAAACCTTTGTGTTCTAGGCACCGCCATTCGAACTCTAGTTTCCACCGTCACAGTTGGTCTTCTAGGAACTCATCGTAAACGCAGCCAAGATGCCTTTGGTGAGGAATGGTGTTCGAGGAGAGCACTTTTGATCGCCATTCTAACTTGAAGCAAACTTGAGCTCGGGATCGAGGTACACTCATACTCTGGAGAAATGGCGAGACCTGAGAAGGCACATCCGGAATGTAATTTCGGAATTTTCTGAAGTTAAAACAAACTCAGATGCTCCAATTTCTCTTTTTCTCTTATTTTCTTTGTAGTTTGGAACCTATGTAGCCTCAGATAGGTCCTTGTTTTACATGTGAACCAAATATGGACTTATGCATACCACGCTGTGGGAATGACGCATATATACAAAATAGAAACAACTTTGCTGATTTTACTTGCGAAAATGGGCCCATATCCATAGTTTAACACATCTTGGGAAAGTAGCGAGATGAATAGAAATTTATTCTGAACCATGGCTTCGTGATTTTTGAAATTTGGGACAGGCCCTGATGTGAAAATTCCTTATTTCAGCTGGGAGAGGCTTACCCATGCATACAGCCAAACTGAAGCAGAACAACAATTTTGAAAGTAGAACAACATTTAGATCCAGCTGGGTCTAAAAACACACAACCAGACCAAAACAAGGACGATCGGATCTCGGTAGTAGCTTGGGGTAGCTTCGTCATTTCACGATCCGTGCATCTTTAAAACACATTTTTGGGCTCTTTTTCCACATCCACCCCGTGCGAAAATCCCCCTCTCTCTAGGTATTCTCTCTAACTAGATTCCCCTTTATTTGCATTACCCAACAGTTCTTGCGAAATTTCCTTTTAAAACCCTTCTATTCCTCTACATTTTGGACCAATTAGAATTTGTTTGGTTGAGTTTTGGGTTTCTCTCATTTTTTTGGCTCATTCTCACGATAATCCTTGTGATTTCCTCTACCCTCTCTTGATTTTCAACTTTTTCTTCATTTTCTCTCTCCTAGGGCTTGGATTTGGGGTTATCCACCTATTTTTCTCACTTTTCTTACTTTTTTCTCAACAACCCCTCACATTTGCTCACTTTTACACCTTCCATGGATGATGATGAGGTTCCACAGGGTGGTGTGCCTTTGGCTGACGCTGCCATGCCTACTCCAGAGCCTGCAGCAGACATCGGGCCCGTTCTTGGTAAGGATTTGGCAGCCAAGGACATTCCTCCTCCAACGCCGGAGCCTGAGTTGCTCCCCCTTGCAAATAGACCATTTGATCTAGCTGTCTACTAGCTACGCTCACACGCCTTGACTCTTGGCAATATCTTGAGATTTGAGGGCCTCATTCCTAGGGTTGATGAGGACATGCTTTTATGGGAACCGATGGAGCACTTATCCGCTGACGCCTCCACAATAAGAAATCTTTCCTTTTAAGCATATTTTTCTTGAATTCCATTAGAGCTCCTTTCTTCAAAATGATAACAACATTTCTTACCACGAGTCATGGCCCAAAAGATGAGCAGATATGGGACTGTTTTCAGCCCGCAGGGTTGGTATGAGAGGTTCCCTCAGGACGTCTGCACTTTGATTGATGATGCTGGTTTCAGACCTTTCTACTCAGGGCTCATACAGATGAAGGTTGAGCTGCCGCTATATGGTGTTTTGGTAGAGAGGTGGTGGGACACCATTAACTCCTTTCACTTCTCTTCGGCTGTGGAGATGACCATAACTCCCTATGACTTCTCGATGCTTACCAGCTTGCGGGTAGGAGTTGGTGAGTCGATCCCATTTGATATTGACATGATTCAATGGAGAATAGTGCAGTTTCACCTTCTTAGGGCGATCCCAGATGCCACCGGACACGGGATGGTGTGCTATAGCTGGTTCTTAGACCATTTCTTTGCCCTCCAACAGGTTACTCTAGATAAGATTGCACAGTATGCTCATGGGTTCCTCATGTATCTCCTCGGTACTACCTTGTTTGCGAACATGGAGAATACCGTAAGACTTTACTTTCTAGGAGCGCTGGTGCACCTCCCGCAGGTGGGGTAGCATGATTGGGGTGGAGCTAGCCTAGCCACCCTCTACTACTATATGAGCTCGACATCCCGCCAAAAAGAGGACTCATTTAGTGGATACTAGAAAGTCTGGGAGGTATACTTTACACTTCCTTTTCTGTTCTGCTACAAACCATGTTTTCTACTTTGCATTTTCTGTTTATATCTGCTTCACCTGTCCACTTGATTCATAAACTTGTTCTCCTTTTGCAATTGTGGGTTTACACATATTTCACATCTATTGGCCTTGTTCCTGTGCGGCCCATTGAGTTGTCTGTGACCCGCTTTCGGTACTATAACTCCAGATTGGAGCGTCGGAGATGCGCGGATTGCGACTTTGCCTACTTTTGCCGCTTCTTTAATACAGTCACCGCGGAGAGGGTAATAAAACCTCATACTGATCTTTGTCTTTTACTACTTTCACTGCTTTCATACTGTTCAACCCTTGATAACTGACATTTGACTTGTATGATTGATTGGCACACTTGGGCGGGCAACCCCAGGCGTCGAGGGTGGCTTATATTGCTGCATGGAACGCCTTTACCATGCGGATTCTATTTGAGGGTCCTTTTGGCAAGGCCTATTACTTGGGAGAGAGATTCATTCATCAGACTTGGGGCCGAGTCGATCTTGGCGTTCCACACCCGCCTCCCCCAAACATGAGGATCATTGATGGTCTTCATAGTGGACACCAGATTGACCACCTTATGTTGCGGGAGGATGACAATCTGCATCACGGAGGCGGCGACTTCATTACATTCTTGTAGACCCATGTGATGGCCCTTCTCATTGGGGGTGTAGTTCGTGTGCTCCTTGTCGTTGCTGCCGCCGCCGCCGCTAAAGGTGTTCCCACAGCAGCTCCTATTCCTAGGCTTCCTACGATTCCCACTGAGGTTGTGCACATGTGACCAGATGGGGTGATTAAGCAGATCCCTCTTGATCATATTGAGGAGAGGGATCGCAGGTTGGTGATTGCTCCTAATGTTGCACTGGTAAGCATTTCTTCTTTGTGTCTGTCCATTACACTTCATAATTTGGTTCTATCTACTCATGCATTCTATCATTTCCTGGTGCTCGTAGAGTATGTTGACGACCTTCTTCGGACAGTTGACCGTCCAGTTCTCATGGTACGGAAGAGGCAGACTGCCTTGGTTGCTCATGGGATCGAGGTATACTTACTCACTTTCTCCATAGTCAAATACTTTGTAATTCATTCATTCTCCGGCCCTGGTATACTTTGATATCCTGTTAATTCTGCTGTATTTGTTTTGACGCCTTGTATCTTTTTAGCTTGAACCGACACCAGTTGTACTTGTGGGACCTCCTCTGGCTAGAGGGAGGAGAGAAAGACGAGCCCCGATGAAAGGTAGATGGCGAGTTGATCAGAGGCGACGTGGTAGAGGTAGAGTGAGACATCGCTTGCCTTCTTCAGAGGAGACCCTTGATGATGCTGAGCACACTGCCTCTGAGGGCGAGGGGGAGGCTAGTGTTGATATCCAGCCTACCGAAGACAACAATGATAGTGATGAGTCCCCTCCTCCAAAACTGAGGATGAAGAAGGCTAGGAGGGGTTGACCTTGCCTATTTCTTTTTGTTTTTTGCTTTGTAGGCAATAACCTATGTAGCCTCAAATAGGTCCTTATTTTGCTTGCTCTTGAAAACCTGTATTTTCTTTTATAAAACAATGATCGGGGTTGAATCTTGCTGGTTATGACAGAAAGAGCTTTTGTTTCTTTGCAAAACATGTTGTGAACGGCCCGACGCTTGCACAAAAATGATTTATTTCTGAAAAATTGCAATTGAGAATGAATGGTTTTGAATTGAGTTCTAAACTAGATAAATAATCGACCAAAATGAAAAATACAACTCGACAAAAGAAAAACAAAGCAACAACAACCTAAACACACCTATTTATACTTGTTGAACCAAAAGCAATACTTAAAACAAGACTACGAAACGCAACGATGAGGTTCGCTGCTTCAGCAGATTTGGCAGGAACTGAGATCCAGCCTGATCCAAATAGCGGCCGGGCACTCTGATACAGCTGTCAGGCACTCATCCATCCCCAATCTCTATAAAAGGTGATTCTTACTTGCCCCTAGCTACAATGTAGCTAGCATTAGGCTGATCGAAGTGGCCCAATGCCTCAATGAGGGTCAAAATCGCATAGGGTTAGCATTGGCTGAACCCTTAATAGGCTTGGATATTTTCCATCGGTGGGAGGCTTCCAGCTTCGCGGGGAGACCGTTGCTTCTTCAGGTTTTGTTTCCTATACTTTCTTATTTATGATTCTCACATCACTTGGGCACCCAATCTTTATTTTTTCTCAAAAGCCCTTTCCTTACTTTTCCTTCTCAATGCACATCTCTCTATTCTTTTAATCTCTCTCATTTTTCATCCCTTCCCTGGTGTGGTTGATGGATAACCTAGAAGTTGTGAACCCTATGAGGGGGTCAAATCTCCAACTCTATTTCCAATTCGTGTTTCACACTTGGCTCGATATCTCATCGCTTGGAGGATGAGAGAGCTTTTGGCCCCTACTACTAGCTTCAATCGTACCCTTTCTGGTGAATGCTTTAACAATGGAGGAAAAGACAGAAAGCCCAACTCGACTGTGCTCCCCAGTTTATCATTTTGACTAAATTTTTTTTTGCTTTCCGCTAAAACAATTTTGACCAACATGAGAGTTAGATTAAAAATGCTTGTTCCACTCTTTGTTTTGAAATTAGGGTAAGTCAAGTTGTGAACACTGAAAATCTTCGTTTTGAGTCCAAGAAATGGTCCGGTTTTGCAAAAAATGAATAATTTCCAAGAAAGTTAGTCAACTCTACTAAAAAACCTCAAAACTGTTTTTGCAAATGGCCACTACTTGATCAACGTGGAATTAACTCTTGAGATGCACAACCTTAGATCTGAACTTGATTTGTCTTGCAGCTGAATCTTTTAACATATTGGGACAACCGAATTTGAATGAAGATGAGCCAATTGTGCATGGATAGGATAGCTGAGTTGAATAAGGATAAGCCAATCAAAATGGATGAGACAAGCAAGCTGAAAATCGTCGAGGCCGAACTTCAAGATGAAGTTCCCTACGTATCCTAAAGATGGGAATCAGGCCTTACGTAGTTCCGGGTTAAGGTGTACTCGAGTATTAACTCTCTCATTTTACACTCTAACTTTTGCCAAAGCCGCCCTTCTGGGTTTTCAACCTTGCGAGCTCCATTTTTATTTTCTGTTCATTTTTCCTTTTTCTTTTTCTTGTTTTCTCTTTTTTTCATGCTCTAACTTTTGCGTTGGTTCCCCTTCTGGATTTTCAGCTGAGTGAGCTTCTATTTTTCATGTATTTCCAATTTTCCATGCTCTAACTTTTGCCTATGTCGCCTTTCCGGGTTTTCAACCTAGCAAGCCTCTCAAGAATAAAAAACTTTAACCTGCCCATGTTGATTGGTTGTGAGATCTCTAAGCCATCCGAATCCATGAGAATGGCTGTTGTTCCTGACCAAAATAGTATTGATGACGTAAGAGCCCTTCCAATTGGGTCTGAATTTTCCCCTAGAGTCGTGGATAGGAACTCAATTGTCCTTCGGCAATAAATTTTCTTCTCTCAAATTCTGAGATTTGGCTTCCTTGTCAGTCTCTATTGGCTTGAGAATCGACCCATTTTTGAATCTTCGATCATATTTTCCCTTTTTGCCCCTAGTTCAATGACTGCTTCTAATCCAGCTGTGCAAGCTTCCTTCAATTACATCTGACCTTATTGCCCCTAGCTCAAGAGCTACTTCCAATTCGGCCACGCAAGCCTCATATTTTCGTTGATTGTTAAACATTCTGAGTCAAGGTTGAAAGAAAAGGGGTTGAGTCTCGAGGCCAACAGTGATCCTATGTTGTACAATCTCAAGACCAATTCCAGGCATGTCTTAGTAGGACCAAGCAAAACATTTTTTTGAAATCTTTTAATGAAATGACTAGTCCCTCGTTGCTCCTTTGAAGATAATGTTGAACTAATCTAGACCAAGCCAAGATCCTTCTCAATACCCACATTAACAAACATGACCTCATTCATTAACGGCTTCGCACGCCTCTCTTCCTCTCAGTCAATCAAATATTGCAAATCCTGAAGAATTCCTCTTTCTTTGTTTTCATCATAGTTTGGAAACAATTTTTGAAAAACTTTGGTCAATGTAATGTTTTAAAGGCACAGAGAAGTAGGTGGAAATTACTACAGTTCCATTCATAATTCTGCCTCCATGATGCAAACAGACTCAAAAGAAAGAGTGAAAAGATAAATAAAAAACAAGACAGTGATGTCCAAGGTAACACTCCTGAAATCACCATACTCTGACACAACAAGACTGACTTAACACCCAGTTCAGAAAGTAAAATAAATAACATTCTCAATTTGCCTAAATCAGTGCGTGCCATCCACCATGCTCGGAGTAAAATGCATCCCATCAACAAGTAGTTCATCTCTTATCACATAGTCACATTATCCCCCAAGTTCAATGATCCAGCATCGGTAGACTTTGTAGGACCTGGCGAGGTGATGACCTTGTTGTCAATTGGATATTGAATTTCATAGTGAAGATGAAAACTACGGTCAATGACACGGCCGGGTTATTGATGGAATTCGCAATACTGGGAAGCATCATGCATGGCTGGAAGGTGATCAGGGAGAGGCCGAGGGTTAAGGGGTTTGAGATGGCCTTGTCTTATAAGGATTTGAAGAGCTTTGGACAAGATCATGTAAAGGGGATTGAATGTGCGGCTACCAGTCCTGGAAGTATTGACAAAGGGGTCGACAAGTGTTGACTGGGTTTGATGATCTCTTACAAGTGTAGAACTAGAGCTGGAAGGAGTGTTTCTGGTACATCATCCCTTTTCATGGATTACCTCTTGATTTAAAATGCCCTCAACTTGGGCGACAAAAGTGATCTCCACAGTTTTTTGTAACAACTGCAAGCACTTGCTGTTTGTTCAACCCTTTGGCCTTCAAAGTCTCAATAGCCCATTGAAGATGTGCATAAGGATCTGTACTTGCCCTGGCCTTATTTTTGCCACTCACTCCAATTTTGCAAAGAGATTGGATGGTCATATCGGAGCGAGGCCCATTTGTTGTTGATATGTTATCACCCAGACTTGAGATAACTTCGGGTTGGCCTTTTTCAAATGTAGCTCATCCTAAGATTGGGGAGCTTTTGACATAAAATTTCTGGCACATGATGTGGTCGACGATGTGGCCAAGATCCCAAAGGCTAGATCTGCTACAGTTCTCTAAAGATCTTCAATCATGCTCATCAGCCCAGAAGTAACGAATTCAGCCATTGGTGCTCGCAGTATATTTGAACTAACTTGGTCTCTGTGAATTGGTTGAGATAGGCTCTTTGGAGTGGGTTGGATTAGAATTGGACTATTATGGAGTTCAATTTTTGGGGTTTGAGGTGATTGAGATTCAAGTGTATCCATCATTCTCAAGTCCATGCTTTCTGGAATGTATACCTCAGGCTTGGGTAAATGGGCTAGGGTGATATATATGCTAGGGCTGTAGGTGGATGGCAGTGTATGGATCAGGATGAGGTGTGGAGGTATTAGGTTAGTGGTGGCATGGTGTCTTTTTGGTAGAACTATGATCTCTCCGTCAATAAAATCCTAAATCTTATGAGGGAAGCGGATGCAACAGTTTGTATCATGACCAGGTTGTTGATGATCGACACAGTATTTAGTGGGGTCATGTCTTGGTGGTAGAGGACTTGGGAGGGGGTCAGGGTTCAAGGAGCTCTTGGTGCCCTTTTTCTAGCAACATTTTCTTGGCTTGAGAGAGATTCATGTAAAGAGGATAGAAGTTTTGGGCTTGGGGCCAAGTTGAAGTGGTTGCTTTTAGGCTATTAGGAGTGATGACAGTGTTTACTTCTGAGCATTTCGCAGTTGTACTACCACTGGTAGTAGCATGGGAACTGCGAACAACATTCTTCCTCATAGGGTCATTACCTTCCACAATGATCCCTTGTTTGATGGCAACCTCGATTTAAACCCCAATTTCATGGAGGTCTTTAAAGTTGAATACCATTTTCCGTAATATCTCAGGTTGTCGAGCCGTATCATGCTGGAGTGAATCTATTGATTGCTGAAAACGGATAAGTAAATCCTCTAGATTTATCAGAGATTGAGCCATGATAGGAGCAGATGATTATGCTTGGGGTGAGCTGAACAAAGGTGATCTAATTGGTGAATGTCGGAACAGTGGGACTTGTGAACCTTGTTTGGCCATTCTTTGTCTTGCCACCAGTGAAAGTGAAGCAAACACTAGCTGCCCCTGAACTAAATCGTCGACCGGACAAAGTCTATCGACACAAGTTTAGAGCGCCTAGGAGAAATTAGAGCCTTCTGAAGCTATAGTTCCAGGACTACCCAACAAAAAAGAAAACAGATAGCACCTTAGCCCAATTTCACCCGAACACATATGATCATAGCTGAATGACTGTACTCCCCACTGAATTTTTCCCTACAAACTGATGCAACTGAACCACTAATATGAATTCAAGAATCCCTGCAGATCCACTGTATAGCACATAGCTGAAAAAGAGAGCAAAACACCCCTATGAGGGGGTAGGGTTACCTTGTCCTAGCTTTGACATGATCTAGGGCTTTACTACTTCAAGCAAGTAGTTTCACAAAATCCTGCATAAGGGTGAGCGTCATGTCCTATGTTGGAACACTCACTAGAGCGTACCATATGCCCTAGGCTAATTGGTCAAAAGGATACCTCAGCAAGGTTACCTAATATACGTCTCACACTTAACACTGAGAAGTAAATGGAGGATCAAACGGTACGACGGTAATTCAGATCCAAGGGTTGTGTTTCCAACATGGTAAAGTCCACGACTGGCCAGCCTTTTGGCAAGCTTTTTAGGCAAGCCTCTGGCAAGCCGTCCAGGAATAGCAGATGGAAAATACAGTGACTTAAGAGCACCAATGCAAATGCAATGCAATGAACATATATTTGTTAATCAAATTTTACATCGTGATGTCCGAGTCAAGTTCTCCAAGTCCCTAGCAGGGTCACCCAAAACTATAGCCAGTTTTTCGAGTTTCTCGGAGGGTTTGGTCTCCTCGGGTACAATAGCTCTACAGTTCGGACTGCCGTGGTTCTCAATCCAGTTTCACAAGTGCAATGTGAAAAAGATTAAACAAATGAGAGTCCAAGGCTGGCAAATCTTAGAAAATCCATTTATCATCAAAGATGCCAAAAATGGACTATATTGCCAGATTTCCGAGTCGCCACCTAAATAGTTTTGGAAAATTTAAGAAACCCGCGACTCGTTCCAAAGGCCACTTGTTTGTCATAACCAAAGTGTCTTAGCTCGGTAACTTACGTATGAGAGGGAAAAGTCATGAATTGAGCACCCCACTCACCCGATCAAAGATCGGCCTCTATTAATCATGATGTGATTTTTACATACAGTATATGTTCATGATCTGATTATTATGCTAACTTACTATGTGAGGCACGCAAGTATAGACTAAGTCACTCACTTTGAAACGTTTTCATTTTATGTTTCTTTGAAAAGAGTTTTTAATATGTGCCACTTGAAAAAAGCGAGCTCTTGTGTACATTAATCAAATCATCCCAACTCGAGCAAAATAGCTTTCATCCATAGGCATTCAAAGATATATATCAAATAAGCACTTAGCCACACGGTAATATGCTTGATATGGCAACACAAACACACATATAATATGCTAAAGCAAGAAACTAGTATTCCACCGAGGCAACCCAAAGAGAGAAGAAAATAGTTAGAAAAAAATGCATGCTCTAATATGCAAAGTGACTATTGCAACACATGCAAAATGAAACTATCGTATTCGGCTTCTTAACATGACATATGGATGAATTCAAGGCATATGGTAGCGCATGTATTCAAGCAAGAAATAGTCGATGTTATCAAGTATGATGAGTCAAATCCTAATGTATGCAAAAATGGATGCAAGTCATGGTAATAAAATTAAACGAAAAATATGATGCTACATGCAACCATAATAAGCAAGTAAATAAAAAGGAGAAAGAAATGGGGGTTGGAAGACACACAATATTACAAGTTTTCCCACGCACAAGAGGGTCAGAATGAATGTCCTAATTACTTAATTATTATAGCACAAATGAGTTAACTACTTAATTATCTATGACAAGATACAAATTGAAGCAGCTAAATCAAAGGGATCAAAGGAGAAGCAGTGAATCAAACGAACATTGGCAAGAATATCCTCTGGAAACCCCCACTGCTCATTGTCAGAAGTTGCTGTACTCACAATCTGAAAATGATTCTGTTTTGGGCCTCTACATTTGCTCTGTTCTACCAACAACAGTTTGCTAAAGCTCGACCGACCCATAATGGGGCCCGGCTAGATCAAATGAAACATGGCCGTGCCTTATTTTGATTTGTTTTGTTTTGCAAAAAAACCACCACTGCCGTACAAAAAGAGAGGTTGTCTGGTCTTGAGAAGTGGTCTGCCGTACAGAGCTGTGGTCGGCCGGCCACTGATTCTGAGGAATACCTTGCTGTGACAGAACTGAAACAGAGCATAACAGGGGGTTGTTCATCTTTGCTTCTGTCTTCTGTCATGAAAATTTCTCAAGGAGAGAGTAGGTTTGCTTCACAAATCATCAAACATCCCAAGGGTATTTAGATGATGATTAGTGAAGCAAAGAGATGGTATTCAATGAAAGCAAAGCAAACCAAGTCTAAATATGAAAGACATAATCAAAGAGATTGCCAAAGCCTACTAAATCTCATGGAAAACAAGAGCAAGTGAATACTCAAACTTAGAGATAATAGGTTTCCAAGAAGCCATTCTTGATGGCAAAACATATACACAAGAGATTCCATCATTAGGAAAGACCAATGAGATTCATCTTCCTACTCATGGAAGATGGATTAAATTTCCATTTTTGTGCTTCAAAGGAAATAGAAGAGTGCCTCTAATGGTCTTGATGAAGAGCACTCATGTTGCCTTAAAACAAAGACAAAACAAGACTAAGTAAAAGGAAGAAGTGAAAGCTAAGAAAAGATTATTGCAAGCTCATCTTCCTACTCATGGAACGCGGATTAAATATCCATTTCCACGCTACAAAAGAGGAACTAGAAGAGAGCTATGCAATATCTTCAAATAAGAGAGATATGAGAGAAAAATGAAGCTATCTATGTAAGCTTTAAAAACATACAAATAGCCCTTATTTAATTAAAAAAAAAATTACTCAAAACAATGCTGAAAATAGAGTAAATAAAGCAAGAAGAAGAAGAATAATAAGGAACAAAGCTATAGAATCAAGCCTATGGAAGGGTGGCTAACCCTTTCATCTTCAAACCGAGATTCAAACCATTTTTTAGAGTCAAAAACAGTCTGAAAGCAGTATAGAAATGAAGGAAAACAAACTTAAAAGAAATGGAAAGAGTTGAAAAATCAACCTCTTGAGAAGAGGAAGAGACCCTTGATTCACAAACTCCAATCCAAACACTCTAAAGTATCTGAAATCGAAGTTCAAAACCTCAACAAAAAATTCAAGTTCAAGCTCCAATGGTATATGTATAGTATATCTATATCAAGAGGGTAGAGAAGAACTTTTGACAATCCTCTAAGCCTTTGGAAATTTGTTCTCACACTAAACAATGAGGTGAGGGGCTGTTTATATAGTGTTTCGACCGACTTTAACAAAAATGTCTTCAAAAGAGACCAGCTGGCCAAAGCTCGTGCAGCAACTGGCAGCTGCAAAATATCTGTTTGTCGCTGAACATGGCCGGCCGATCGTGAGGGTGTACGGTCGGCCGAAAAAAAGTGGCCAGCCAGTCCAAGTTTGGTCTGCTTCCTTTGAGAGCCGGTCGGGTCCAAATAACCACGGCCAGGCCCAAAATACACATGGTCGGTTGTAACTTTTGAAAAGAAGATTTTTTAAGGGTCTAAAACATTTTGGTCAAAATTGGGTGTAAGGTTGGGACTAGAGCTTGAATCTGGATTCTTTTGCTAAAGATTTAAACGATTGTATAGTATAATATTTCATCATCGAGTGTTTGGAATGAAGCACCCAAGTCTTAAGGCCAGCAAAGTGGGGTGTCTACACCTATTCCTTTATTCTCATGTTCTTCATTCTCTGTTTAAATACTGGTTATGCTTAAAAATATGATTTGAACCTTGTTGAAGGTGGAAGGGTTAGCCACTCTTCTATAGGCTTATCCATTAGTGATGTTCTCTTGGTGTTCTTCGTGCTTTTGTTTCTTTTTCTTCAATTTCAGCATTGTTTTAGATAATTTTGTATAAATATGTTTTATAGATGTGGGTTTAAAGCTTTAAATAGTTAGTTTGACTCTTATTCCTATCTCTATTCTTCAAGGTTGCTGTTAGCTCTCTTCTATTTCCATTCGAAGCATGGATATGGATGTCTCATTCATATTCCATGTGTAGGAAGATGAGTGAACAATAACTCTTTATAGCTTTCATTCATTTACTTAGTCTCGTTTTGATTTTTCTTTGAAGCCATATGAGAGCTCTTTTATCGGAAGCATTTGGAGACTCTCTTCTAGTTCCTTTTGAAGCATGGAAACAGATTTCAATCCTTGTTCCATGAGTAGGAAGAAAAGTCTCCGATTGCTTTCCTCAATGATGTAATCTCTTGTTAATAAGCTTCTCTTTCAAAAATGGCTTCCTATAAACCTATTCTCTCTAAATTCGAGTACTCACTTACTCTCATTTTCCATGAGATGTAGTAGGTTTCATGGCGTCTCTTTGAATGCTTCTTTCTTAAGTAGCCCTAGTTTTGTATTCACTGAATATTTCGTCATGTTGCTTCATGAATCATCATCTAAATACCCTCGGGATATTGATGATTTGTGAAGCAAACCTGCTCACACAATGTAGTGAAAGTGTATGATAGATGCACGAGGTGAACAAGTGCGATAGATGCACAAAGTGAACAAATGCGATAGATGCACAAAGTAAACAAGATTACAAGTCAATGTAGTGACAACGCATATTCCATGCATGATAGACAACCGACGTATGATGTTAATTGAAAGCATGCTCTATGCAAAATTGAAAGCATATTCTACGCATGAATTATGAATGATGCAGTACATGCGTGCAACATAAGTATATGTGAAAATGCACATTCTATGCAACAGAAGAGAATAAATACATTAACTCAATAGAATAAGCAAAAGTGATGTTCAGCGACAACCTTTGACTTGCCTCTCAGAGACTTTGCAACATGCTCAAAAAGGATACACCTCATTCATATTGACAAGTGGGGCACATTCATGTGCCGGAACACAGTTTCGAGCTCCTAAAGAATCCATCTGGACCCAAAAGAGAACCTCCCATACACTGCTCAGGCAACAGAGGCACAAAACAACACCAGGCCACAAATGAAGACCGCCGGCCGCCTGTCGGCCACTAATGAAAAAATGGGGGCAGAAATGACATTTTGCCTCAGGTTTTTATATGCACCTCACAACACTTCATTTCCTTACTTACCCAAGGTCGAAATCATCCTCCCTTTCTCTCTAGGTGCTTCCTCTCTCTAGATTTGTGCTTTACACGCGTTTTCCAATGCCCCACGCAAACTTTTTTTGTAAACCCTCTTTGATTCTCTAAACTTTGAACTGATCAGATTTTGTTTTCATTATTTTTTTTGCATTTTCATCATTTCGGGCTTGTTTCCCTTTAGTTTCTCTTGGGTTTTGCAAACTTTCTTGGGTTTTGACTTTTTCTCCCATTTTCTCTCTCCTAGGGTTGACCTTTTCCAAGTTTTTTCTATTTTCTTCATTTTTCACCCACTTTCCAGATGGCGGATTATGTTCCACATGATGGTGCTCCTCCTGGGGTTCCACTTCCACTATCACCCCCTGCCGAGGTCGAGGAGCCGACAATTGCCGAGGCCGGCGAGGCGGCGGAGGGCATTATGGCCGACTTTTGGACAGAGTTCACTCCAGAACTCGAGCCTGAGCCACTACCACTGAGGATACGGCCCTTTGATCCGGTCACCTATCATTCACACATGCACATGCTGGCGACTAGAGGCATGACGCATTTTGACGGTTTCGCTGACGGCATGCCAGAGGATGTCTTGCTGAGGGAGCCTCACTCCTACCTTTCCTACGATGCTTTCGAGGTACAAACTTATTTTCATGCTTTCTTGCCTTTCATTTGACTGCATTTCTTGCATTGCCTTTCAGCTGATTGCTCTTTTATCACTGTCTTTCGTCTAATTCACTCTTTCTTTGCGACATGGAGACTCCCGTTCTTACAGGGGGTATGGTGCAGTGACGGTGAGAGACTAGTATTATGAGCTCCCTCTAGAGGTCCACGACCTTGTTGACGAGGCTGGCTTTGGCCTATTCCACACCGAGTTCTCCCGACACATGGCAAGTTGGGCTCTTCTCGGAGCGTTGGTAGAAAGGTGATGGGACACCACCAATTCTTTCCACCTCTCTTCTACTAGGGAGATGACGATGACTCCCTATGACTTCTCTATGCTCACAGGCTTAGGAGTAGCGGCTGATCCGATCCCCTTCGACATGGGAGGTTTACTTGCTGGGAGCCCGCCCACCTCTTTATAGGCCAGTGATGGTGAGGTACAGTTGGTTCCCCGAGCACTTCTGCGAGAGTGAGCCCAAGACATCGGAGAAGGTAGAGCAGTATGTCCGGGGCTTCTTGATGTTCCTCTTTGGTACCACCTTGTTTGCAAACAGGTGGAACACCATAGATTTATACCTACTGAGCGCCCTCGTGACCTTGCCCCGAGTCCGGTTCTACGACTGGGGTGGAGTTGGCCTCGCTGCACTCTATGGCTACATGAGTTCCACTTCCCGTATGAGGGGAGAGCGAGTCGGAGGTTACTGGAGAGCCTGGCAGGTATGCACCACACCTTTCTGCTTTTACATTTTATGTTGACACATTGTGTTTTCTGCTTTGCACTTTCTATTTTATGTCTGTTCATACATTATGTGTTTTGCCTTGCGCTTTTTGTTCAATATCTATTCATAACTTGTGCTTTCTGCTTTGCACTTTCTTCTTTACATCTGTTCATAATTTGTGCTTTCTACTTTGTACTTTCTTGTAGTTATGAGTTTACACCTATTTCTTGGCTTTAGCCCCAAAGCCAATTAACGAGATAGCTCTCGTCGTGCTTTACTTACGGCGATACGACGGCTGGTACCGGTGCCAGAACTGCAACGACATGACCTTCCCCTTCCATCGCCGATATTTCGATACAATGGTTGCCGACGAGGTAATGCGAAACTCACAGCAATTTTTGCTTTACTACTGCTCTGATTCATACTTCGATAACTGACGGCAACTAACAATCTATACATTCTCTATTTGCAGATCATATGGCAGCCTTGGGTGGCGATGCCAGCTGGGGTGAGGGACCAGTGATTCCAGATCTTGCTCGAGGGCCCAGTTTGTCAGTCCTGGTTCTTGGGTGAGCGTTTCATACGCCAGACTCTGGGCTCACCCATCCCAGTTGTTCCTATGCCACCTCCAGCATCCATGAAGATAGCTGATAGCCTCCCGGCTAGGGCCATTATTCAGTTTATGGTGAGGCTAGATGCCGATTACTTTAAAGTAGAGGGCGATTATACGACGTTCATCCAAACTTATCTCATGCCCCCTCTAACAGGCGTTCGCGCGGGCGATGCGGCAAGTGTTCCCTTGGTGGGTGAGGTTGCCCATAAGACTGAGGCCGATATTAGGGGGGGCCCTCCCGGTAGACAAGTTGTCGGTTGGCCAGTGATTCCCACTACGCTTACATCTTTGCGGTTGACCAGATCAGCCCATCCGATTCTGGTAGACCCACTTGAGGCAGGGCATGAGTGTGTCAGAGCCCGTGGTGCACCTCAGGTATAAACCAAACTTTACGGCTTGTAACTGAACTCTTCATTTCCAGATATTATTCTTCCTGATACTGATCATTCCAACGCACTTGTAGGCACCGATTGAGTATACAGAGAGTCTGCTCTAGTTGGTTGCTTCTCTGATTGGCATGGTGCAGAGGAGAGAGACGTTGCTTGATCTCTGCAGTATCCAGGTATGTATTCTATTTTCCACATACATTTTAATGTTGCCTCACACTGCATTGATTCAGTGTATTGACACACTGTACTCATACTGTATCTTTTGCACTGTATCTAACATGTTGATAATTGTTTTCTAGATCCCATCTGTATCGAGGACACCAGTAGCAGCGACATCTCCTCCAGCGGTAGGGAGAAGAGGTAGACAGATTATAGCACGTAGCCAAGATGATCACCGAGGTCGATGCAGAGGTAGGGGTGCTCAGAGCCAGAGCAGCGAGTTCGAGCTCGTGTTAAGCAGGGATGATACCGAGACCTGCGACTCTGAGGAGGCAGTGAGCTGACATTCTGGGTCATCTGAGAGCCGAGGTAATGATGCTGGCTTGGGGTCAAGGAACGGAGATGATATTGAGGCTAGCTTTGAGGCAGTGAGCGAAGATAATGAGACCAGTTCTAGCTTAGAGTTTGATGTTGGTAGCGTTGCTGACGGAGACAGTGCCTCTAAGTCCCCTCCGAGGAAGAGGACGAAGTGGGCCTCTTGAGCTTGAAATGACTGGCACCGATTTTTGTACATTTTTGCTTAGTTTCTTTTATTTTTGTAGTTCAACACATGTATAGCTTCAGATAGGCTTTTACTTTTGCTTTTGGAAACTTGTACTCTCTTTTGTAAAAACTATGATCGGGGGAAAACCTTGCAGTTTTATGAAAAGATTAATTGCTTGGCCACATGCGATGCCTTCAACACGGCATAGGACTGAGCTTCCACCCACTTTGTAAAATAATCAATTGCCACCAAGATATATTCATGTATGTTCGACCCTTTTGGTGAGACTACACCGATAACGTCGATTCCTCAAACTGAGAAAGGCCATGGCGAAGTCAATGTTATAAAGCTTTGACAGCGGAATATTCATGCGATTGGCATGAATTTGACATTGGTGGCATCACTGCACAAAACCAATACAATCCACCTCCATGGTGGACCAATACTATTCATATGCGCCCCGCATTCTCTGCCGTAGATAGCCTCCATAAGGCACTTCAATTCCTCTTCTTCCACACATAGTTTATAAATTTCCAGATGACCTCTTTTATACAGCTTACCTCCGCAGATGATAAATTGGATGGCCACACACTATATTCCCTGTTTGTCCTTGGTATTTGCCCTTGGTGGATACATCTCCTTTTTCCAGAAAGTTCTAAATATCGTAGTACCAGGGGTTTTTGTCTTGCACTTCATCAATCGCAGCAATAGTTTCATAAGCCGGCGCGTATTTCTGTTCGATGATAATTGGACGCATCCGGACTCCAAGTGGGATGTCTACCATAGAAGATAGAGTTGCTAGATAGAGTTGCTAAAGTATCAGTAAACCTATTGTTCTCTCTTAATAGATGTGTGAACATTAGTTTTTCAAACCTAGGAATCAAAATATCCAGTGTCTGATGGTAAACCTTCATCTTCTCTTCTTTGAGTTTCCAATCTCCATTTGCTTGAGAAACAGCCAAGTTCGAGTCCCCGATAACATCCAACCTTATTGCCCCTAGATCTAGGGCAGCTTTTAGACCAGCAATATGCACTTCATATTCTGCTTCATTATTGGACACCTTGAACCGGAGTTTGAAGGCTAAAGGTACATGGGAGTCATCGGGTGCTATCAGCAACACAACTATCCCATAACTGTACTGATTGGATGATCCGTCAAAGTACATCGTCCAAGTTTCCTCTTCAACTTGTAGAATGCCTTCATTTGGGAACAAGTATTCCACTGCCTCATCTTCTTTTACCGAGTGGTCTGCCAAGAACTCTGCTACAGCTCTTCCTTTAACTACCTTGCGGGTGACATATTTGAG
Source organism: Camellia granthamiana (assembly GCA_036172215.1). Taxonomy (NCBI): domain Eukaryota; kingdom Viridiplantae; phylum Streptophyta; class Magnoliopsida; order Ericales; family Theaceae; genus Camellia; species Camellia granthamiana. The sequence goes on along the minus strand of CM069904.1, from coordinate 84,739,229 downwards.
ATCAAATTCAGAAAGAAGAAACAACCAATGACCCAGCCTACCCGTAAGTGCTGGTTTCTCAAAGAGATATTTGATGGGATCTAATCTCAAAACCAGGATTTTGGAGTGAGCTAACAAGTAATGCCTCAACTTCCTGGTAGCCTATACCAAGGCTAGGCAAGCTTTCTCTAAATGAGTGTAACGGGTCTTGCAATCTAGCATTTTCTTGCTCAAGTAGTAGATGGCTTTCTCCACCATATCTTCAGATTTTTTAGCGAGCATGCATCCTATGTTCGTATTTGTTACTGATAAGTACAGAATTAATGGCTTCCCCAACTCTGGTGGTGACAACACAGGCAGATTCTGGAGGTACTGCTTAACCTATTCAAAGGCAAACTGACATTAATCATCCCATAAGAATTTCTTCCATTTCTTTAGGATACCAAATAGTGGTTCACTGGTCAAAGTTAATTTGGAAATAAACCGTCTTATGAATTGCACTTTACCCAGAAAGCCACGCATCTCCTTTTCAATCCTCGGTGTTGGCATTTCTACGATGACCTTGATTTTGGAAGGATTTACTTTAATTCCCCTCTGTGTGATCAGAATGCCCAGCATTTTTCCTGTCGTTACGCCGAAGGTGCATTTCTGCGGATTTAATCTCAATCTGTATTCCCTGATCCGTTGAAAGAATTTCATCAGTGTGGTGTAGTGGCCCTTTCGTTCTTTGGACTTGACAATCATGTCGTCCACGTACACCTCAACCTCTTTGTCGATCACGTCATGCAGAATGGTGGTCGCGGCCCTCTGATAGGTAGCTCCAGCATTTTTCAACCCAAACGGCATAACCCAGTAATTGTAAGTACCTCGCGGCGTAGTGAATGCGGTCTTCTCTCTGTCCTCGGGTGCCATCAGAATCTGGTTATACCTAGAAAACCCATCCATAAATGATAGCAATGCATGGCCCGCAATGAAGTCCACTAACTCATTAAGATGTGGCATAGGAAAGTCATCCTTCGGACTGGCTCTGTTTAAGTCCTAGAGGTCCACACACACCCGAATTCTACCATCCTTCTTTGGCACTGGGACGATATTGGCCAACCAAGTTTGGTACTTAGATACTAACAAGAAACCTACCTCGATCTGCTTAGTGACCTCCTCCTTCACTTTCAGCGTCCAATCCGGATGAATTCTACGTAGCTTTTGCTTGACAGGTTGGGTCTCGGGGTCAAGAGGGATCCAGTGCTGTACAATCTCAGGATCGATTCTAGGCATGTCTTCGTAGGACCACCCGAAAACATCTTTGAAATCCTTTAATAAAGAAATTAAATGCTCGTGCTCCTCCGAAAGACAACGTGGACCTGATTTGGACCAGGCGCGGATCCTTCTCAGTACCCATATTAACGACAATGAATTTATCAGCACAGGGCTTAGCAAACCTCTCCTCCTCTCGATTAATCAAGTTCTTCAAAACCAAAGGAATTTATCCCTCTTCGTTTTCATTAAAATTCTAAAAATCTTGGCCAATACAATAAACCAACGGCACAGAAAAGTACACAGAATCCACAGAGTTTTCATTCAAAAGGTCCTGATCTTCGGTTACAAACACAAAACAAAAGCCAAATGAAGACCTAGAAAGGACTTTGGTATTCGAGTTACCACCCCCAAAAATACCAGATTCAGACTTAGACAAACTTGAATCTGATCCTGACCCCACAGACTCAGTGGAATTAGATTCCAGCTCGTCACCCGATTCAGAACTGGACAGATAGCCTTCCTCCAGCTGCCAGGTAAGATGTGGTGCCCCTGATACATCCAAAATGCTATTGGTTGGCTTCACACTCGGTTTTTCCCCGATCATGAAGACAGTAAAGTTATCCCCCAAGTTCTCTAGATCGGCCGCATGATCTGTCAGGAGACTAACCAGTGCTGCCCTTACTCCAGGTTCGCTGTTATCTGAGTCACCTTTCGTGCTTTGTTCAGCTTTGATGCTTAGTTCAGTCCTTTCCTCATCATCATTGTTCTGCAACTGATGGTTAAAAAAGATCTCGAACCCGGGGACACGCTGTTTCGAGGAATTTACCCAAGGTTCGGGAAAGCCACAAAAAGGGAAATCCTCTCATTCCCGAACAAAACGCCCATTTAGTGTCCCTTGGATTGGCCTATGGATGAGTTCATAGCATTTTCTAGCTTGCTTGGCCTTGGCTCGGCCTCTCATTTCTTCCCTCTTTCTGATCCTGTCCTCTTTGGTGGGCACATAGCCCAGTCCAAAAGCATGTGGGTTGTGTGGCACATCCGTCAGTGCTATAACACCTTTCCAACCACTCCTTTCAAGCCCCATTCCTGGAACATGCTGCAGTTTGTTCATGAAGTAGATGGACTGGGTGCTGACGTACATGCCTTCATCTGTGGCCAGAATGGTCTGGACTACCCAGGCTTCAGCCAGAGTGAATCCTGAGAGGAATATGTCCTCATCGACATAGTTGATCTCTAGCACTGACACAGTCACCCCTGGCAGCGGATGGATAAATGAATTTCCAAAAACAATTGTCACTCCTTCCCCATGAGGGTACTTCAACATCTGATGGAGAGTGGAAGAGACAACCTTCACATGGTGCAACCAGGGCCTCCTTAATAGCAAATTGAAGGTAGCTGGCACATCCAAGACATGAAACTCGACCTGTTGCTCAGCTGGGCCCACCTAGACTTTCACTTGCACTGTACCCATGACCTCTGTACGCTTGTTATCGTATGCCCGTATTACTTAGGCTGTGAGAAAAAGTCCGCTGGTTTGAGGCCAATTGCATAGGCTGTAACGACCCCAAAATCCGTATTCAAAATTACTTTTATGCCCATGTGGGTTAAGGCATTTTAATTTAATGATATCTATTTGAATTGAAGTATTATCTATTGAGTTACGGTGTTAGAATTGAAGTTACCGACCTTTACGGGTTCAAAAATCAAAATTGAGTACTTAGGTATGTTAATGGAAATTTTTAGAACTATTTGGGGAAATTAATTGGAAATCTAATTTGTCTGATTCGTTCATGCACAGTTGGGTGGTTACCTTGGTACTGTAAATTGAAGGCCTTAGAGGCTTCAGAAACCAGAACATAGGACATATTTATGATCAGCACAATTTTTAGAGTCACCTGGGAAGGTTAATTGAAATTTGATTTCGTGCGATTCGTAAGGCCATGTTTGGCTCTCCCTATTGTGTTAAGTTTATGTGTGTGTATATATATGTGTATAGATGTGCCATATGAGTGGTGGAACTCATCACTTTGAAGTCAAATAAAATATCTGAGGGAGAGAAACAAGAGAGTTTTAGACATGTTGAAGGAAAGCTTGGAGATTGAAGAGATTTAAAGGGGAAATTCAAGGATTTGAACTAAGGTATGTGAAATTCAACTATAATCTTGTAGATACTTCATCTATTGCATGGAATCAAGAGGAAATATGAAGATCAAACCCCTAAATAAGCTAGGGTTTTGAGTTATGGGTTCTTAGAGTTAATAGGACCTTATTTCTTTTGGGTTTGTTTGCTTTGAGTTTAATATGAAGAAATGGACATGAGATGGACTCTAGATTTTTCATGGAAACAGTTGAGTGAAGAAATCCAACCATCAATTTACATGAAAATGAACTTTATGTTGGAAACTTTGAATTCATGGAAGTTAATATTTTGATTTTGGAATCAAAACAAGTTGATGCAATTGAGCTTGAATTACCCTTGAAATATGTTGGTTTATCATGTTTCAAAGAAAGATTACATGAGATCTTGGTTTGAATTTGAGTTTGAAAACTCACACTTTGATGAATTTTCAGACTGTCTGATTTTTCCCAGACCGCACGAGCGGCCATGGACTCCGTACAATCGGAACATGAAAAAAATAGAGCATTGCATTCTACTTAACCCACCGCTCGAGCGGCCCAGTCACCGCACGAGCGGCCATCCTTGTTTCAGCATATATTGGGTAACTTCAAATAGGCATATGTCCCTCATCCGGACTCCATTTTGAGTGATTGTTGAGCCTAAAATCAAGCCCCGGAAGTCTAGTTTCCAATGGTGGTGGTCTCACACTCAAATTATAAGTATAGAATTAGATATGCCCAAATTAGTGAGAGTTGCTCACTTTCTATCTACTGGTTTTGTACCATTTCTTCGTCTGACCCATTTTCCTATCAATTCCTCCTATCTTCTGAGACATGAATTGTGACTTATTGAAGACTAATGAGTTTAAAACAGATATGACTAATTGATTAAAGAGGAAAGTAAGGAATCGGGTATATTCTTATAATGCTATGTGCATTGTGTTTGTAGGTCCAGACGAGGACATCATCCCACTGCTGTCAGACACTTGTCACTGTGAGTAATAGTAGTGTAACGATATATTATACTTACTTCTGGTGCTTATGATTTATATATGGTTATTGAGAATGACATAAACAATTGCTATTGTGCTCTGATTGAATTAATGGACATAATTGAACAATGGCACTGTTATGGACCTAAGGTCATTTTGTCTCTATGAATAAAAGTGGGCCTGAGGCCATTATGATGTAAATTGATTATGATTCATGGCCAGAGGCCAAGGGAGGTAGTGTATATGTCGATGTTCTACCTACCCTACAATGTGTAGACAGCTATCGTTATTTGGGCTTAAAGCCATTCTGTATCTTATCTGGGCTTAAAGCCATTATGTATCTTATCTGGGCTTAAAGCCGTTCTGTATCATATCTGGGCTTAAAGCCGTTCTGTATCTTATCTGGGCTTAAAGCCGTTCTGTAACTTATTTGGGCTTAAAGCTGTTCTGTATCTTATCTGGGCTTAAAGCCGTTCTGTATTATATATGGGCTCGAGGCCGTTCTGTATTACATGTGGGCCTGAGGCAGTTTTAAAATATGATTACGTATAAGATCTGTGTATGGTTTGATATGCATATTTACATTCTCTAAGTCTATGCTCAATTAATTAACCTCCTTACATTGCTATTATTCACCGAGCTTTGCTCACTCCGTTTTTATATATATTTATGTAGGTGAGCCATCGGGGATCGACATTAGAATTGTATTGAGATCCGTCTGTTTGCCAAATTGCCTGGGGTACGCCTTCGTATTGAGGCCTTAATTTTGATGACTGCGAGTTGTGTAATTTATGGAGTCTTATGTAAATGTGTGTGAGATCCATATAAATTCTGTGATTGTATATGTATATTTAAAAGTGTATTTAAAGGCTTAAATCTAATTAAGCCATCATGTATGCACAAGCTCAATGGATGTTGTCTTTTATTAATATTGCTTCCGCTTAAGGCCCCGTATATGGTTAAATATTATTCTAAAAATTCTGTTTTGAGGCCTATGTACAGGCTAGTCATAGACCAAACTTTTAGGGGCGGGTTTGGGTCGTGACATAGGCGGTATGGAAAGGACAAACATTAATGGCCGAATCGGTATCTACCAACACCACCGGCATCCATTTCTCCTTACATTCCACAGATATGTACAACGGTTTATTATGAGTCGAGCCCTCCGACAGCAGCTCTTTGTCAGAGAAAGTAAGCGTTGGCCTGGCACCACTTGGAAAGACCAAACCCACAAGCTGCTTTGGCGTGGTGTCAATGGACAATTTAGCCTTGTCCATGGCCGACAATACTGCCTGTCAAATGTACTCACAAGGCCATGAGAAGACCCCCGATGGAGATATCAGCTTAAATTTTCTTGAGCTGTTTCAATACTGTCTCTTCTTCTAGTTATTTCTCTTTCTGTTTCTCGGCCTCTTCGTCCTTTCCAGACGCCTCTGCTTGATTCAAGTGCGGCGGCTTGAAGTACTGCCCACTTCTTGTCAAATGGTCTATCTCCTCGGCATACCACGTATTGTCTGGAATGCAATCGCCTCAATCTTCATCGGTGTGGGTCAGAAGCAGATCATTATCGTCCCACCATTCGCCCTCAGCGACCGATAAACAGTTGTCTGGCATTGCTTGTATCACTTTCACATCATAGGTGTCCCCCACAAGGTGTTGTGAATTTACGATTTCCCGGCTGTCTTCGATTCTTTCTTGTTCAAACTGCCTCAGTGCAGTTTCCTGTTTAGTATCTACAGTGCTCACAGTGCCCACTTCCTGGGCTGGGTTTTCCACACCAGCGCTCTCTTGCAGCTTTCCTTTCTTATCAGCCCTTCCAACTACTGCAGCTATCTCTGCTTCTTTTCCCTCTGGTTTCATTCCAGTTTCTTCTTCCTTGTCTAGCACATCACTCAGCCATACAGTGTTGTCCGTTGATCCGTTCAGGTCGAACCAGCTGATCTGTACATCTCCCTGATCCTGCTCATCAAAGAACTGCAGGTTATCCAAATCCTCTTTGAGTTCTGCTAGATCATCCAATCCCTGGCTCGGGCCATCTTCCCTGACCACATTGATGTCTACCAAGGTTGGCAGCACCAATTTAGGCTTGATTTGACCAATTGACACAATGTGGCAACTTGGATCATACACCCTATCTGATAAGTCCTCAGGACACTCTGGTAACAGACTAGTATATTCCTCCAAGGTTGACTTCCCTTCCACTGTAAGTCTCATCACTATAGGCTTGGGTTGAGGGTTGGACGTGTCCATCATGCACATATCTGCGCCTTTTGGAATGAACAACATCAGTTTTGGTAGGTGGGAGGGAGTAATATATACACTAGGGTCATAAGAGGTGGCCAGTGTATGGATCAGGTTAAGCTTTCGAGGTGAGGGGACTTGATTATGGGCGGGGAGTGGATTTGTGGTTACGTTTGGTTTCTGAGGTGGAGTGATCACCTTGTTATCAATGAGATCCTGAATCTCGTGACGCAATTGAAAGCATTGGTCGGTGTCATGACCATAATAAGCCCTTGCTTCATGACGTCTTCGATTTGCACTCCCATTTCATGAAGTTCTATAATTGTAAACGGAGGTAGCACAATCATCTTTTACAATAGCTTGCCATGCAGATTCTAAACAACCATCCTGATCTAATCCTTCTCGGAAGGCCTTGTGGTCATCATCGAGGCTTTTGCTCTCCATCTGGTCACAAATTAAGAGAAACCCTCCTTCGGTTCTTGGCGTGTTGCCTTGAGATCATGAGTTGTGACTTCAATTTGAGTATTGTACGAGTACTGCGCAATGAAGGCCTCGACCATCTCCTCCCAATTCTGTTTGACAGAATCTTTTAACTTAGCATACCAAATGGCCGCTATACCCGACATGGTTCAACTAAAGAGAGACAACTTCTGTAGTCTAGTTAAGCCCATCGGCCGTAAGATATCAGAAAACAAACGCAAGTGGACCATTGGATCCCCGGAGCTATCGAAATGGTCAATGTGCGGCATTTTAAACCGATCTGGCAATGTAATTGTAGAATCAGTATACCCATCCTCTATGTTCGGGATAGAGTTATCTCCTTGTGCTCTCTTGAATAACTTTTCCAGTTTACTGACCTTGAGTATAGTTGGATCAACCTTGAACTCGAACGGAGCCTCGTTCTGATAAACAGAGGTTTTTGGGGCTTGTGATGGGATTGGCTTTGCTGGATTGCCCTGGTTTTCTTGAACATTGGCAGTATGAGCGGTGGCTTCGGGTGCTGGGATACTCGCGGTAAGTGCATGGGATGCAGAGGCCACAGCCGACTGTGGTTGTTGTTGTTGTTGTAACCTGGTTATAACCTCGGCCTGACGAGCCATGACCTCAGCTTGACGGGCCACATCCTGCTGTAGGGTTTCAACTGTCTGCTACAGATGATGTATCAATTCTTCCACACTGACTAGGGGATACTGTGCCATTGGAATAGGCGATTGATCTCATGCTGGGCTAGAAGTAGATAACCATCCCCGAATCGGACTGGACACAGGTGAGCTAAGGGGTGACTACTGTAAGAACTGAACTGGTGAATTCTGCCTGATTCTCCTTTGTCTTGTAATCGGTGGGAGCGAGGTAAACACGAGCTATCCCCGAACAAGATCCATGGCTTTACATAGTCTTCTGACTCGGCTCCAGAGTACTTGGGGGATATCTGAACTTTCTGAAGCTATGGTTTTAAACTACCTAGCAAAAGAAATAAAGCAAAAGAGTAGTAATCAGAAACCGCACAGCACCTCAGTTAAGATGTTATCAACACAGACAAGGGCCCCATTTGGTAGAGCTATGGGAAAGTGATTATAGATTATAACTTAACAGATTATAGCTTATAGCTGTGAGCATAAGCTGGTAACCTGTTTGGTGTAGATGTGGGATTATAAATTTAAGCAGTAGAGTAGTGTTTGGTAAATAAGCTATAAAATAGCTTTTTGTTGTGTAATTGTCATTTTTACCCTTATGAACAGAAAAATTGTATGTCATTTTCTTCTCTTTAAATTTTGAAAAAGTTATTTCATTAATGAAAGTTGATTAATTATTACCTAATTTGGTACATTTTTACATTACCTCAAATTTATTTGTTTATTTTTTTATTTTTAAATTTTTTTTAATATATTGAGTTGACAAGGGAACAAAAAAATGTCATTTCAATAAAAATACAATAAATTACTATTAAGGCAATAAAAATAAAACTTCCTAGATATTTAAAGATCTCCTAATTCCGTCTAGAAATTGACATACAAATATTATGTCTCTTCACTTCCATCTCATTGTCATCATAGTCAACATCATTTCCATGGCGTGCTTGTTGAGATGAAGATCCTTCCTCTTCATTAGGCACATAATCCGTGAATCTATCATAAGAGTCAAATGCAATATCATGAAACTGACTTCGTCGGATGAAATTATGAATTGCCATTGTTGCACAAACAAGTTTGACTTGGGTCGGCCACTTGTAGTTTGGTGGGATATCTTTTATCATCGGCCATCTTGCTTTCTAAACCCCAAACGTTCTTTCTATTACACTTCTAAGTGATGAATGTGCTTGGTTGAATTTTTCTTGTGCATTTTGAAGGGGTTGACCATGTTCAAATTGAGCTAGATGGTATCTCTCTCCCTTGTAAGGTGCAAGATATCCTTTCATGTTTGGATACCCAGCATCCACCAAATAAAACTCATCTATTTAAAAAAAGAAAAAAATGAAATTAAAGTAAGCAATTATAAATATAAAAATAAATATGAAGATGTGAGTGTGGTGCATCTACTATAGCAATCAAATATAAAACAGTTACCTCCTTGTGGTTTTGAAAAATTATAACTAGGATTCCTAATTGTATCCAAGAAGATCTGAGTATCATGTGCACTTCCTTCCCATCCTAGTAAGGAAAATGTGAAACACATATCAAAGTCACATGCGGCTATTATGTTTTGAGTTGCATACCCCTATCTACCTATTAAACGAGGTTGCTTATCTGGAGATATATATGCTTTGATGTGTGCTCCGTCAATTGCTCTAATACAATCCTATTGCAAAATAGTTCATAAAATTATTTTTAGTCAAAGATTCTTAGAAATATCCTACCAACATCATTATATGTAACACCCAAGTTCCACTTGTAATAATTTTTTTACCTTGAAATGAGGATTATATTTGCGCTTGCTTCGAATATATGGATGCACACCGTTTCTCGGTTGAGGCCTTACCCAATCAATAGACATCATTGTAACAGCTTTTAACACCATCTTGAAGTATTTTGAAATAGTCTCGCCAGAATGTTGAAATCTTTCTTGGACATTTCTGTTTCGAATATCATCGCCAACAATATACACAAATATTGCAACCTGCTCCTGAACCGAGACTTTTCGTCCAGTTTCAAGGCCATACTTTGTTTGTAACAAATCACACAATTGATAAAATATCTCTCTTTCCATTCGAAAATTTTCAAATATTCTTGTCTGATTCCCTTCTTGTAATTCTACTATCCACTTCCCCTCTGTTAAACTAGATGTCCTACATGGTTCTTTTATCAAATAATTTGTCACATATGTCACTGCAACTGTTGCCGCCGTAGCTAAGAGCATATTATTATTATGTTGTTGGGTTTGCAATGTGCTGCCTTCATCTTCAGTATCTTCATCATGGTGATCATCATTCCATTCGTCATCACTGTTACTCATCTCCAAAATACCTATCCATTTAAAGGCTTAGTTACTATTACAAGAATGACCTTACTTTCTTGTAATTAGATTGTAGTCCAAATTTAGCATATAATTCATCATGACTTCAAGCAATATTAAGAAACACCAAATTTTTAAAGAATAAATTAAATTTTTATTCTTATAGTTTAACTGAAATTTCATTTTCAATTTTAATAATTTAGTCCATACAAATTTACTCCAATTTTAATTAGGTTATTTCGTTCAATTTGGCTCAAAATGTATAATAATTACACAATACTAGGAACAAAATAACAGAATGGTTTGGACTTTGGATCAATTTTCCTTTCACATTATTTTCATCAAACGTATATAATGAATATATACAAGAAAAGGTCAACCAACTAAAATTTCCACCCAACTTCACGTGGCTCTTTGAGTGAAAATAATATAATTTAATTTAATTTTAATATTTTGAAATGAAAGAAAGCCAAACCTAAATTTTTTAATTGCATTCCCTTTACACAACATTCAAGAATCTTTTTCCACAGATCCTTCCATATGAACTCAAAAAAATTAATTAATTAATAAAATGAGGAAACAAAGCTCTCCCCATAACAGAAGAAGAATTAAACTTCCAAAAACAAAATTGTATAAAAATAGAACAAGTATAAGATCAAAAAGCAGAATAAAAATTTGCAAACTAAATAGTTGACTTGTCAGCATTTTTGCAAGATATTTAAATTAGAATCAACAACAACATGCAAATTAAACTTCCTAAAATTTTACCTGCAATGAACACAGCAATACATCAGCAACAGATTGAAATTCAAACCAGAAACAACTCCAAATTCAGCACAGCAATAGCAACATCCAGAAATTCAACACAAAAGAGATGAAAATTCAGCACAATAAATAAATACAGCACAACATCTACATATATATAAAAGTTGTCACCATTCACCCACCATTCATATTCAAAATTGAAATCAACCATTCAACCATTCAACTAATATTCAACCAGTCAACCATTCACCTACCATTCAACTGAGAAAATGCCCCCAATACAAATACCAAATTTGCAACTGCTATGCACATTCTTGTAGAGTTTCACTGTAAAGCACATACCAGTTAAGTGAGAGCCAAAACACCCCTATGAGGGGAGTAGGGTTACCCTGTCCTAGTTTCGTCAGGAACTAGGGTTTCACTATTTCAAACAAGTGGTTTCATGCAATTCTGTATTGTGGGTGAGCATCCTGTCCTAGTTTGGAACAGTCTCTATGACTTTTCTATATGCAACTAGGCCAAATGGTCAAAAGGGGTGCCTCTACAAAACTACCTAATATACCTCTCACACCTAACATCGAGAAGTGAAAGGAAGATCAAACGGTACAGCAGTAGTCCAGATCCAAGGGTTGCGTTCCTATCATGGCAGAGCCCCACGACCGGTTAGCTTTTGGACAAGCCTCCGGCAAACTGGCTAGGAATAGAGAATGGCAGACATAGTGACTTATGCGCACCAATGCAAATGCAATGCAAAGAAACATATAAGTGTGGATAAAATTTCACATCATGAATTTCAAGTCAAGTTCTCTAAATTCCCCAGCAGAGTTGCCAGAAACTGTAGATCGACTTTTCGTGCTCCTTTCGGATACGACTATTCCTACAGTTCGGACTCCCACAGTTCTAAATCTGATCTCACAAGTGCAATGTGAAATAGATAAACACAAAAAGAGTCCAAATCCAACAAATCTTTTGGAAAATCGATTTTGAATCAAAAATGCCAAAAATGGATTGCTTTGCCAGATACAGAGTCGCCACCTAAATATTTTTGGGAAATTTAGGAAACCTATGACTCATGCCAAAGGCGACGTGTCCATCATCACCAAGACTGTCTCGGCTCAGGAACTTAGGTATGAGGGGGGAAGGTCGTGAATTGAGCACCCCCTCTTGCCCGATCAAATGTCGGCCTCTACTAATCATGATGCGATTCTTATTTACCTTATATGCTCTTGTTCCAATTATTAGACTAATTTAACTATGTGTTGCACACAAGTATAGACTAATTTGAAAAAATTGGAACACTTTGATTTCATGTTTGTTTTGAAAAGTGTTTGAATATGTACCACTTGAAAAATTGATCGCATATGTACATTACTCAAATCGTTCCAATTCAAGCAATTAGCCTTCATCCATAGGCATCCAAGAGAATATATCAATTAAGCACTTAGTCTCATGGCAAACATGCTAGACATGCAAACAATGACACTCATGCAGTATGCTAAAGCAATAAAATGCTCACCTAGTACTCCGAGGTGAGCCAAAACTAGCAAATGAGTTAGAAAACATGCATGCTCCTAACTAATGCAACATGGTTAATGCAACACATGCAATGATGCGACTAATAGGCTTGGCTACTAATTATGACATGTGAATCAATTTGATAGCATGCGGTTAAACACGTTTTCAACGAAGTAATAAATCACAATGCTTGTTAGAATGATGAACCAAGCCTCGATGCATGCAAGACAAGTGGATGCAACTTGTGGAATATGCTAAATGAAACATGATATTGTAACCATCATAAGCAAGTAAATAAAAAGGAGAAAGACGTGGGGTTGGAAGACATACACATTATTACAAATTTGGCCCTCGCACATGAGGGTCCGAATGAATGAGATAGCTAAGCTAATTAACTAATTAACTAACTATTTCAAACCAAATGACATAAATTAACTACACTAGCTAATTAACTAATTATTACAACACCACAATTAATTAACTATTCTAGCTAATTATTAAAAATTGGAACTAACTAATTAATTACACTAATTAATTAATTAATTACTAATTAACAACAGGAATACAACCAAAGAAATAACTAAGCTAAGTAATTAACTACTCTAACTAATTAGCCTTGGGAAGTGAGGAATTGTAGACATCCCATTTTTTACTGTCCTCAAGACTTGGACGTCATCATTTGCCGATGATTTCACATGCTCGTGTTCGTTTTGAGTCTCTGAAGGTCTCGGCTGAGCGCCTTGCCTTTGAGCCTCTCAACTTGTCTGTTTTGTGCTTGGTTGTGGACTAAGAGCTTACTACTTTGAATCTGGAGGAGAGGGTGACTTGTCGGCCATCCCCAATGTCTATCGTCCATGGCTTGTGCCTGCCGGCCATCAGTGGTGGCCGGTCGGCTACACTGATGGCCGGTCAGCTACATTGGTGGCCGGTCGGCCACTGATGATGGCCGACTGCCATTTTTCTCATTTTTCAAATATTTATTTGCTAGTTGTGCCAACTATTAATCACTGATGCTCATCTCCATACACGCGTATGAAGGGATGAAGGCAAGCTTTTGGCTTGTTTTTCTATATAATGGGGGGTCTCCCCCCCATTTAAGGGGTTACAAAAATTTGTGAGTAAATTTCCTCTCTCTCTCTCTCTCTCTCTAGAATCCTCTCTCTCTTCTTATTTTGTGCTTGAAAGTGAGATTTCTCTACATATTTGCATACAACCCCTTGACCAAACACCTTCACCTTGGAGCTGAGGTTCTTGGAGGCCTTGTTTGAGTTCTTAAGGCTGGTTTTAGTTCAGAATTATTGTTGTTTGTTGCTGTGCTTCAAAGGTATATGACTTTACCTTGTAAGCTTTGTTCTAGTTGCTTGCTTTGCCATCTTTTAACACTTTTTTTGGCCTAGTTTTCAACTACAAAAAACTCTGATTTTCAAGCCTTAACATGTTGGTTTGAGCCTATTTTGTGTTAGGGGATTATCTCTTCCTTTTATTCCTTATCTTGTGAGCTTCTTGCATCATCTTTTAACATACTAAAGTCCAACTTTTTGGCCCTTTAAACCACTAAATTCCATGGGAATTTCAGCGGTAAAAACTTGGTTTTGAGGTCCAAAATAGGAGGGGTTGGCCTCTCCTTCTTGTGTCTTGTTTGCAAGTGTAGATGTCCTAGTATGTGAGCATGTTTTTCTACCTTTTTGTGACTTGATCTCAGCATGTTTTAGCTACTGATTTGGCCTACTTTAGCTCTATTTTGAGCTGTCTTGGTCATATGAGCCATGTTTTGTATGGCTATAGTGCAAATGCCTTCACTAGCTTTGTGTTTTAAGGCCCCTAACATGTTGTGCATGTGTTGCTTGCATGTTGTAGCATCATCTAGCATGTTATTTCAGTGCATATAGCTCTGTCACACTCTCACTTATTTCACTCTTTCATTGCTTTTGAGAGTTGTGCCTTGAGCCTTGCTTGCGAGCTAACAAATGAGCATGTTTTTCTTGCCTTCTATGCTTTTATCTCAGCATATTTTAGACTCTGTTTTGGCATCTTTTCACTCTGTTTTGAGTTGGTTTGGTCGTTTGAGCTTGATATTGCATGGCTCTAGTGTAGTGCTCTTCACTAGTTTAATGCTTTTGGCTTTTGAACATGTTGTGCATGTGTTGCTTGTATGTTGTAGCACTATTTTTCATGCCATTTTAGCACTGAAAATTCTGCAACCTCCCTCTACCCTTCACTCTTCAATTTGCTTTGAAAGTGGTCTTAAGCCCCTTGTTAGCTTGAGTGTGAACTTGAGGCTCTCATGCCTAATGGTTTTAACCTTCTTTTGAGGGTTCCTCCTAACCAACAGCATGAGACTTCTTTCATGCTCAAGGCACTTGTGGCTTAGGCCATCTTTCCAATTAGAGGACTTTCACATTGGACTTAATCGGTTAAAGGATTAATCAATAATGTAAAATGTGTAAACAAAATGAGCAAAGTAAAACATGAACAAGATAAGCATTTGTGTTGCATTGCATGTGTTTGGATCAGACGTTAATCCAAACACAAGAAATGTGAGACATTTCATACTCAAAGTGATGAAACGTGTCACGTTTCTTGGTCGCCATCACCCTTGATCATGCATAATAGGGTGGTGGTACTTAGAGTCTTATTTGTGCATTCATTGACTTTGTACAAGCTTGACTCTTTGGCCATCATGCATTGAAAATGCTTGGTTGGTTGCTTGAGAGCCAAGAATTACACTCTTTTGAGCTAGAGAAATGATAAGGAGGGTAATAGTACATTTATTGTTTGAGAATACACTACTTTGCCTCTGTTTGCTCTCCATTGTAGCAAAAAGGAGAATTCCAGGGAAAGGGTGGCCGACCGGCCACCAATGGTGGCCAACAGCCACAAATAGCGGCCGACCGGCCAGTAGTAGTGGCCGACAGCCACCTATGGTAGCCGACCGGCCATCAGTGGAAAATTTGTTCAAAATGTTCCTATGTTGGGGCAGAAGCAATCTGGAATTTGGTGTAACGTTCAGAGATCAAAGCAAAGTGCAAACAGAGGCATCCAAAGGCAAGGCGGTGGATTTTCGGAAGGAAGCCAAACAGAGGCATCAATTAGTTAGCATAGCTAATCTTTTCAATTCAAGTGTTGTAATTATTTAATTAGCTTAGATAGTTAATTAGTTTAATTGCTTTAATTAGCTTAGCGTAGCTAGTTATTCAATTTGGTTTGTATTTAATTAGCTTAGAATAGTTAATTAGTTGGTTTCTAATAATTAGCTTAGCTTAGATTAGCTTAGTTTATTTATTCGGACCCTCCTTCGAGAGGGCGCAATGTTGTAATAAGTGTGCGTGTGTGTGTATGTCTTCCAACCCCACATCTTTCTCCCTCTTATTTAACCGCTTTCGATGGTTAGTTTAGGGCCATGTTTCAATTAGCATACCTTATGCTTGCATGTTTGCATCATTCATTTGTCTTGCATGCACCGAGCCTCGGTGCATCATTCAAACTGCATTGTATTTCAATACACTTTTTTGAATACGTGTTTCAAAGCATGATATCAAATTGTTGCATTCATATGCCATCATAGATAGCCGAGCCTATTAATTGCATATTGCATGTGTTGCATTAGGCATCTTAACATAGTTAGGATCATGCATTGTTTCTAACTAGCTTTTGTTTTGGCTTGGAGTACATTGTAAGTTTTACGCTTTAGCATACTTGCATGAGTGTGAGTGTTTCCATGTGTAGCATGTTTGCCATGATGCTATTTGCTTAAGTGCTTAACTGTATGAATGCCTGTGGATGAAGGCTTTGTTGCTTGAATTGGAACAATTCGATGATTGTGAGTTTTAAGCCCACTTTGCGAAGTGGCAAAATCATGTTTTAAGCCCACCTATGGGTGGCAAATCCACGCTTTAGCCCACTTGAGGGTGGCACTTTCAAACCATTTTCGAAAACAAACATGAGTTGTTTTGTTTCAATTCTCGCAACTTAGTCTATACTTGTATGTATACGTCACATAGTAAAGTTAGCTAATAACCAGATAAGAACATATGAGGTTTATAAAACAACGTATCATGCTTAGTAGAGGCTGATCCTTTGATCGAGCAAGCGGGGGTGCTCATTTCATGACCTTCCCCTCTCATACCCAAGTTCCCAAGCCGAGGCAACTTTGTGATGATGAACATGTGGCCTTTGGCACGAGCCAGGGTTTCCTAAATTTCCCAAAAATAAAATATTTAGGTAGCGACTCTATAATCTGGCAAAGCAGTCCAGTTTTGGCATTTTTTGATTCAAAATCTGATTTTCCAAAATGATTTGCCGGATTGGACTCTTTGGTGTTTATCAGTTTCACATTGCACTTGTGAAACTAGATTCAGAACCGTGACAAGAGTCTGAACTGTAGGAGACCAATTCGCACCTCTCTAAAGAGG
Source organism: Camellia granthamiana (assembly GCA_036172215.1). NCBI lineage: Eukaryota > Viridiplantae > Streptophyta > Magnoliopsida > Ericales > Theaceae > Camellia > Camellia granthamiana. Next base: position 84,722,500 of record CM069904.1, on the reverse strand, counting down.
GAGGGGCGCGAAGAAAGTCGAGTCTACAGTTTCTAGCGACTCTGCTGGGGATTTAGAGAACTTGACTCGAACTCATGATATGTTGTTTTATCTACATTTGTGTGTTTCTTTGCATTGCATTTGCATAGGTGCGCCTAAGTCACAGTGTTTGCCATCTGCTATTCCTGAACGATTTGCGGAGGCTCGCTTGGAAAAGCATGCCATAAGGCTGACCGGTTACGGGCTCTGCCATGATGGGAACACAAACCTTGGATCTGGACTACCGCCGTACCATTTGATCTTCCTTTCACTTCTTGGTGTTAGGAGCGAGAGGTATATTAGGTGGTCTTGCCGAGGCACCCTTTTCGACCAATTGACCTAGTTGCATATCGGAAGCTATAGAGACTGTTCCAAACTAGGATAGGTTGCTCACCTGAATGCATGATTGTTTGAAACCACATGTGTGCATAGTGAATCCCTAGCTCCTGATGAAACTAGGACAGGGAAACCCTACCCCACCATAGGAGTGTTTTGGCTCTCACTTGCTTGACATGTGCTGTTAGGGTGTGTCTCTACAGGAACGTATGTATCAGTTGCAAGTCTGGGTATCAGTTTGAGGATATCAGTTTTGGCAGAAATTTGGGGGCAGAAATCAGTGTTTGAGTACAGATTGTCCAGCTTATGATTTCAACTGTGTGTTGTCTCTATCTAAGCTGAGGTGCTGTGCATTTGCTAATTGTTGTTTCCTTTTTGCTTTATTTTCTTTTTTGCAAGGTAGTATTTTCACAATTGCTTCTGACGAAGCAGTTACCCCCCAAGCACTCTGGACCAGAGTAAGGCGGCTTTATCGATCTGGGGATCTTGTGAGAGGACAACCAGTATTTGTTTTGCTACCCCCAATTACGAGACGGAGGAGAGTTCGGCATAATTCATTGGTTCGTCAGTCACTTGTGCTCAGTGAAGTCCAGCTTTCTGCTTCCACCTTAGAAAGAGAGTGTACACTGAGTCTGATAGATCGGTACCCCTTAGGCAGTATGAAAGACATGATGCATCAACTTTAACAAACTATTGAGGCCATGCAGCGTGACGTTGCTCGCCAAGCGGAAGTTACCGCTCGCCAAACAGAGATTGTAGCCCAGCAGGCTGAGGTGATTGCTAGGCTTCAACAGCAACAACAACAACAACCACAACAAACAGCAGCTTCTGCTTCGCACCCACCCCCATCTAGGATTCCGATACCCGGGGATACAGCTAATGTCTAGGAGAATACGGATATTCCAGCAGGGCCAGTCCCACCTTAGACTTCCAAAGCACCGGCCTACCCAACAAACACACCGTTTGAGTTTGAGGTCGATCCTACCGCCTTAAAAGTGAGCAAGCTTGAGAAGCTTTTCAAACGAGCTCAGGGAGTCAACTCAATCCCAAATATAGAGGACGGCTACACAGATTTGATGATGACATTGCCGGATAGATTTAAAATGCCTCACATAGATCGCTTTGACAGTTCGGGCGATCCCATGGTCCATTTGAGGCTATTTTCAGATATTCTGCCGCCGATGGGCCTGACTAGACTACAGAAGCTATCCCTCTTTGGCCGGACCCTGTCGGGTATTGCGGCTATCTGGTATGCTAAACTGGAGGATTCGGTGAAAAGGAGCTGGGAAGAGATGACCGAGGCCTTTATTGACCAACATTCTTATAACACTCAAATCGAGGTCACAACACGTGATCTCGAGGTAACTCGGCAAGAGCCGAAGGAGGGCTTCTTCGGCTTCGTCACTCGGTGGAGGGCCAAGGCCTCCATGATGACAACCGGGCCAGCTGAGAAAGACCAGATAAGAATGGTCGTTTGTAATCTGCAACCAAAGCTACTGCAGAAGATGCTTGTCTTGCCCCTACCCACCTTCGCTGATCATCATGAGATAGGGGTACAGATAGAGGATGCGATAAAATAGGGTCTGATTGACCATGAGAAAGAGTAGCCCAAGAGGGTGTTTACACGCTGTTCAAATGCGGCTACAAGTAGTAATGCAACTGCAAGGACCTCTGACGTTGGTATGGTCACCACCACACCGAAAATAGCCACACCCTTTACCGACACATCTGGAGCCACTCCACAACCTGCAAAGTACCCACCCCGGGGCCAGAGGGTTTTCACCCCACTCTACATGTCTCTTTCTGCGGCCTTGAGGGTCCTAATCAGAAAAAGGCATCTGAAGCCCCTAGAACCACGCCCATTGCCAAATCTCCTCCCTCCTACACACAACCCGGCCAAGTATTGTGCCTTCCACTAGCAGCATGGTCATGACACCGGCCTATGCTTTAGACTTCGTCATGAGATTCAATATCTCATTGACAACAAAGTGATAGCACCTCCTGAGAAGCCTAACGTCACTACAAATCCTCTCCCACCCCATAATGACCCCTATTACCCAGGCAAGTAAACCTTATCCAAACAATGGCCATCCCATATGACCCCAGCATATACATCACTCCCTCCCACCTGCCTAAGCTGGCGCTGTTCATCCCAAAAAGCATAGACTTGTGCATGATGAGCACGTCAATATCCCAACCCGAGCTCGTGGTGGTGGCTATGATGGAAGAAGGTATGCCTGAGGGTTCCATGACCTTAACTAAAGAAGAGTACAACCCTTGCTGTTACATTATGCCAACTAGCCAGGCTAAGCCGAGGGTGGAATTACTAAAGGGGATAGAGGTTAATGTAGTCTGCGAGGACGGGCCGAGCCAAGAGCTGGATGACTTAGTGGAGCTTGAGGAGGACATCAATAATCTGTAGTTCTTTGATGAACAGTATCTAGGGAATGTACAGATTGGCTGGTTTGATGCGAATGGACCAACGAATAATATAGGGTGGCTTAGTGATGAGCCGGATATTAATGAGGGGTCTCAACCAAAGTAGGAACAGTTGGAAATAGGAATGTCTGCAATGGTCGGAACGGTTGACAATAAAGGGAAGTTGCCAGAGAGCACCGGTACAAAGAATTTTGCTGAAGAATTGGGTAGCTTGTGTACAGCTGATACAGAACAGGAGGTTGCGCTGAAGCGGTTCGAGCAGGGAAGAAGTCAGACTGATCAGAAGGCTAGAAAAGCCAAAGGCCCTATGGGGACAGAATGTGTTGTGAACACAGGAACGATTGCAGCGGAACCAGACAGTTGTTTGTCGGTTGCCGAGGGAATGTGGTGGGAACATGATGATTTGTGTCTGGCCCATACTGATGAGGACTGGGGACAGAATCTGCCGGATGATACGTGGTATACTGAGGAAGTTGATCACATGACTCGGAGTGGGCGGTACTTTAAGCCCCCACGCCTAGACCAACCAGAGGCATTAGGGAAAGACAAGGAAGCAGAGAAGTAGAAAGACAAACTGCTGGAGGAGGAAGTTGTACTGAAGCAACTAAAAAAGATTCAAGCAGACATCTCCATCTAGGGATTACTCATGGCCTCACGGGTACATAGACAAGCCGTCCTATCAGCAATGGATAAGGCTAAGCTCTCTATTGACACAACCCCCAAGCAGTTAGTGGGACTAGTGTTCCCAGGTGGTACTGCACTGACTTTGACTTTCACCGATAAAGAATTGTCACTTGAGGGCTCTGAACACAACAAGCCACTATACATTTCTGTGGAATGTAAAGAGAAATGGATACTAGTTGTCGTGGTCGATACCGGGTCTGCAATTAATGTGTGTCTATCGCGTACGGCCTATGCCATCGGTTTGAAACCCGCAGACTTCGCACCAACGGCCCAGGTGATTAGGGCTTATGACAATACAAGTCGGGAAGTGATGGGGACAGTGTGGATCAGAACTTAGGCTGGCCTGGCACAACAGGACATGGAGTTTCATGTTCTAGATGTTCCAGACCCCTTTAATTTACTCCTTGGACGGTCGTGGCTGCACCAAGTGGAAGTTGTCTCTTCCACTCTACATCAGATGCTGAAGTACCCCTATGGGAAAGGGGTAGCTATTGTTTTTGGGAACTCTTCCACACATCTGCCGCCGGAGGTTACTACACGGGTCTTGGAAATTGTACACGGCGAGGAGGATGTCTTTTTGTCTGGATTCACCTTGGCCGAGGTTCGGGTAGTGCAAGATATTCTAGCTGTTGATGAGGGACTGTATGTTAGTGCGCAATCCGTCTACCTCATGAATAAGCTTCAACATATACCCGGAATGGGATTGGGAAGGAGCGGTCGGAAGGGCGTCGCTGCATTGGCCGAAGTGCCACACAACCCTCATACCTTTGGTCTAGGTTACACGCCTACCAAAGAGGATTCGGTAAGAAAAGGAAAGGAAATGGCAGGAAGGGCCAAGGCTAAACAAGCTGGGAAGCACTATGAGCTGGTGCATAGACCTATTCAAGGAACCCTGAACGGCCGCGTTGTCCGGGAGGGGGAGGATTTCCATTTTGTGGTTTTCCTGAGCCATGGCTGAATTTAGAAAAGCGGCGTTTTCCCGGCTTTGAGATCTTTTTTTACCTACAGTTGCAAGGGGATGAAGTTGCAGAAGAGCAGACTTGTCAAGACCCGAACCCGCCCCTAAGGATTAAGATCATAATCAACCAGTAATCATGAGATTACCTACGGCCTCAAACCTGATATTAATTAATAATTAATAATATGGGGCCAGATGCGGAAGCAAACTTAAAAATTTTGTCCAATGAGCTATGCTTACATGGCATATCAAAATACTTCACATAACTTAATAATAACTCACACCACATATCAGTAGTTAACATCTTGTATACCCAAGATCATTCAAACACATAGTCAGCTAAACCAAAAGCTTATACACATAAACGGTCTATCGTGACCAATAGAGATAGCAGAAGAAATACAAAAGATCATAAACAGAGCCTCTTGCGTATTGCACCTGGGCTGACTTCACAAAACTCGGGTTCCTTTCTTAAATTCCACTAAGGTTGGGGTTGAACATCCCTTTGCTCACCTACATACATATAAATAAGAGTGAGCTAACGCCCAGTGAATAATATCAAAATAAAGCGGGTAATGAATGAGATTCGTTCATAAATGAGTCATACTTATAATGTACACATTTGAATCATTATTCTCATTCACATCAAATTTACAAATCTCAACATAGCAAAACGCCCTCGAGTCCAACACATCATATCCATATGCAAACGACCTCAGGTCCAATTCTTATATAAAACAAAACAACCTTGGGTCCATCTATACAAAACGACCTTTGGTCCAATTCAAACATATCAAACGGCCTCGGGCCCATTCTCTTTATATTCATATCTATGCGTATTTCATATTCATGATCATGATCCCTTTTCATTCAAACGGCCTTGGGCCCATTACGCTTATGTTCAAACGGCCTTTGGCCTATCTTTATATTCAAACATATCAAACGGCAAATGGTCTTAGGCCCAATTCAGACATATTGAACGTATCAAACGACAAACAACCTTAGGCCCAATTCGGATATATCAAACGTATCAAGCAGCCTTATACAAAATTAGGCATATAGAATACTCATTCATATTTCAAATCAACAAATCCATGAAGCTTATACATAAGCAGCATTTGGAAAGTAACATACTTGAAAATATCTTTACTAAGACATTACTCACAGTGTTTCGCCGATGGCTTTGCCCTTGCGCTTGACCCTACACATTTCATATTACAATGGGTCATAAGCGATTCAATCCGTTCTTAACTTATTATTTCTCTTAGGCTGCTCTCTTATGCCTTTAGGTCATATACAAAGCTCAATGCATGCCTATGAGTGCTTAGAAATGAAAGAGAACGGAAAATGAAACACAAAATATCTTTTCAAAATTTCAGGAACAGGGCTCCCCGCTCGAGCGGACCCCTTTGGTCTGCAAAAGTACCGATTACTTCATTTTTACGCTCGAGCTAAGAGCCAAAGTGTTGGTCTCGAAAAGTGTGTGTCTGGGCGCTCGAGCTTAACTCTTACCCGCTCGAGCGGACATCAAGTCTGCAAAACTTCTGTGAACTAACATTTCACGCTCGAGTGGCGCTTTCCCCGCTGGAGCGGACATGCCAAATTCTAGAATTTACAAAATTGTTCTTGAAGCTCAAACTTAGCATTCAAAGGTTCAAAGTTCCTGTTTTTGGTACAAAATCATGGAAAAAACATTACATAGCATGAGAATATAGGTTATTTAAAACCAATTGTCCAAAACCATGATCTAATTCTCAAATTAATCAACATTTCGCTTGGTATGGTCAAAGCTTATGCATTCAAACTTCATACAAGCTTCAAATCTTCACAAACCTTTCATGCATGTTAATATTGACTCCAATCCCACTTTAAATGGCACAAATGATGTTCAAAATCATGGAATCTATTAGAATTATGCATTTATGTATGATTTGGTGTGATATTCTTCATGTTCTCATAATCAACTTCTAATTGTAACATGAATCTTTTGAATTGAGTTCCATACCATGGAAATTCTTACATGCATGTAGTATATGACTCTCAAATCAACATGAGCTACATGTTTCATGCTCAAATATGCAAATTCATGGCAATTTCTTACATGCATGTGTATATTGACTTCAATTTCATCAATTACAACTTAATTCTTGCTCTTGGTTACATATTCTCTTTGAATTCATATAATTACAAACTCAACTCATGAATTAAGGGTTGGTTACTCACCTAGGAGCTTCAATTCTTTCAACTATAGCCAATTCTTGAGCTAATCCTCTTAGTTTCTTGAATTCTCTTACAATTCTTTAATGTTGGCTTCTCTCTCTCTACAATCGGGTCACTCTCTCTCTCTCTCTAGAGTGCGTATTTTAAATTTTTGAGTTCTAAATATGAGCTTAAGCAGATATGGCTCATTTATATAGGCTTTCCCTAATCACACTTAATTAGAACTAATCAATGGTGCTTAATTAATTCTATTTAAACTAATTAATTCGTTCTGAATCAGTTTTCAATTAAATTTCACCGTAGGCTCCAAAAATTACGCTAATCACAATGGCGTAGTCAATTTCGGTTTCTGTGGCCGATAAGGCCTTCAATTTTCAGTTCAAGGCAAAGATTCTAACAGATTTTTCTACGGTGAACAGATACAAAGCCAAAATCACATATAATCATGCAATTAACACCCAAATTCAAGTTAAGCACATAATTACAAACATAATCATGATTAATTAACATAGTACAGAACAGGATTATTACAAGACTGACCTACCAACTGTGGCTGAGCAGTGCATAGAGGATGAGTTCGATGGCATAGAACTTGAGATTGGAGCATCTCTGGCTTGTCTCCTCTCGGATCCTCAGATCACACCAGAGAGCTTGGGGGGTGACTTCTCCATTTCCATGATCAGAGATCAAATGTTTGTGGGCCCTTCTTCTGGCATTTTGGATGCATCTATCGTACCCTCCCTCGTTTGGCAGTTCGAGGAGGGCTTTTTGTCCAGCAGTTCTAAGTCAGGTAGTGAACCAGAATCTGATTCCACAGAGTCTGTGGAGTCGGAATCAGATTCTAGTTCTTCTAAGTCAGAGTCTGGTATTCCTGGGGTTGATAACTCGGATGCCGTTGTTTTGTCCAGGTCGTCTTTTTCCATTTCTTTTGAGTCGGTTGTAACCAAGGAATCGGATGAACTGGAAGTTGTGAATGAGAATGGTACCATTGCTGTTTTTGAGTACTTTTCTGTGCCACTCGTTTATTGCATTAATCAGGACTTTCAAAACTTTGATAAAAACGACGAGGAAGAAATTCCTCCGGTTTTAAAACATTTGATTGATCGAGAGGAGGAGAGGTTTGTGAAACCTTTGGTTGATGAAATCACTTCAATTAATGTTGGTACTGAGAAGGATCCGCGTCTGGTCCAGATCAGGTCCACGTTGTCTTCGGAGAAACGTGAGCACTTAATCGCTTTATTAAAAGATTTCAAAGATATTTTCGCGTGGTCTTACGAAGACATGCCTGGAATTGATCCTGAGATTGTATAGCACCGGATCCCTCTTGACCGTGAGGCCCAACCCGTCAAGCAGAAGCTTCAGAGGATACGCCCAGATTGGGCTCTGAAAATCAAGGAAGAGGTCACCAAGTAGATAGATGCAGGGTTCTTGCTAGTATTTGAGTATTCTACTTGGTTGGCCAACATTGTTCCAGTGTCGAAGAAAGATGGCAGAATTCGGGTGTGTGTGGATTTCAGAGATCTGAACAAAGCTAGTTCGAAGGACGACTTTCCTCTACCGCACATCGACGAATTGGTAGACTTCACCGCAGGGCATGCCCTGCTCTCCTTTATGGATGGATTTTCCACGTACAACCAGATCTTGATGGCACCCGAGGATAGGGAGAAGACTGCCTTCACCACGCCATGGGGAACCTACTACTATAGGGTGATGCCATTCGATTTGAAGAATGTTGGTGCTATTTATCAACAGGCTACGACCAAGATCTTACACGATATGATCCACAAAGAGGTTGAGGTGTATGTGGACGACATGATTGTCAAGTCCAAGGAAAGAGAAGGCCACTACACCGCCTTGAAGAAATTTTTCCAACGGATCAGGGAATATCGGTTGTGACTGTAGACACCCCATTTTTGACCGACCTTAAGACTCAGACGTCATCGTTTGTGCACTCGGTGATTACGCATGTTTGTGCTCGTTTTGAGTTTCCGAAGATCTCGGCCGTGCACCTTGTCTTTGAGTCTCTAAACCCTCTGTGTTTTGGCCTGGCTTTTAGACCAGACCTTGGTACCTTTGCCTGGAGGGAGAGAGAGGCCTGTAGGCCACTTTTGTAGCTGTAGGCTACTTTTCTCTTTTGTAGGCCACTTGCGGTGGCCGGTAGGCTAGTTTCGGGAGCTTTCGGCTAAGTGCCTTGTCTTGGGGTGTCTAGGATCCTTTCCTTTTGGTTTGTTTTTGGACCATACCTTGTTAACCCTTGCCTAGAGGGAAGGGAGGGCCTGTCGGCCACTTTTGGTGGTTGTAGGCCACTTTCTCCTCCTGTAGGCCAATGGAAGTGGCCGGTCGGCCACTTAAAGTGGCCTACAGCTTTTTTTCTGCTTTTTGCAGATATTTTTAGATATTTTGCGCCAGCTGTGGCTCATTGAACTCATCCTCCATACACGTACATGAAGGGATGGAGCAAGCTTTTTACTTGTCTCCTCTATATAAGGGGAGGTCTCTCCTCCTTTTGAGGGGTTCAGATTTTTTAGAGCTAAAAAATATATCTCTCTCTCTAGAATTCTCACACTCTCTCTCTATATTGTGTTATTGTGCCTACAAGTGTTGTTTCTTCATACTTTTGCACACAAACACCTAGTCAAACAACTTCATTTTGGAGCTGAGGTCCCTTGGAGCTTGTTTTGAGGTCTTGGCATTGGTTTTGGTCCAAAATTGTTGCTGAAGTTGTTGTCTTGCCTTTGTTCTTCAAGGGTAAGAGACTAGCCCCTTTTGGGCTCCGTTTTGTTTAAGCATTTGGCCACCTTTGCATGCTGCTTTAGGCCAAGCTTTCAACTACAAAAACTTTTGCTTTTAAGTGTTTAAGATGTTTGTTTGAGGCCTTGTTTGAGTTAGGGGTGGTCTACCCCCCTTGTGGCTTATTTTTCTTTGCTTTGTACTCTCTTTTAAAGCCTTTCAACCCATATTGTTTTGGCCTTTTAACCACTGAATTCCAAAGGAATTTCAGTGGTGGAAAGTGGGTTTTGGGACCCAAAATAGGTGGGGGTGGTTCCCCCCCTTTGTATCTTGCTAGCTTGTGTTGATTGACCTATCAAATGAGCATGTGTTTCTACCCTTTTGAGGCTTAGTTTGAGCATGTTTTTGTGACTTTTTGGACCTACCATAACTCTTTTTTGGGATGGTTTGGTCACCTCTTGCATGTTTTTGGTACTTGTAGTGCAATCATGCTTGTTGGCCTAACTTGCTTCATGCTTTAGTTCATCATTCTAGCATGTGTTAGCTTTACTCCAGCACATTTTTGCCACTGATTTAACATTCTTAAGCTCTGTTCCAAGTGGGCTTGGTCATGTATGGCTTGCTTTGTATAGCTATGGCATAGATGGCTTCACTAGTCTTGAGTTTGGAGGCCCTTAGCATGCTATATTTGTGATGTGCGCATGCTATGGCATCATTTGGTATGAAATTTCAGAGCATATACTTCCATCATACACTCACAGATATCGCTCTTTAATTGTGTTTGAGAGTTGAGTCTTATGCCTCGTTTATGAGCCAATGCATGAACATCATTTTCTTGCTCTTCATGCTATCTTCTTGGTTCATTTTGGCCATTGTTTTGGCATGCATAAGCTCTATTTCGGGCTGGTTTGGTTGTTTGAGCATTGTATTGCATAGTCCTTGTGTTATGTCTTTCATTAGTTTCAATGCTTAAGGACCCTAACATGCTATACTTGTGTTGCTTGCATGATATGTCATCATTTGGCATATGATTTCGGTGCCTACATCTCTGCCATACTCTCTTATTTATCACTCCTTCATTGTGTTTGAGAGTTGTGTTTAATGCCTAGCTTGCGAACCAATGCATGAGCATGTTGTTGTAGCTTTTGGTGCTTCATTTCCAGCATGATTGTGCCACTGTTGTGGCATGATGTAGGTTTGACCATAGCTGGTTTAACCATTTGAGATTGATAATGCATGCCTCATGTGTAATGTCCTTCACTTGCTTTAATGCTCTTAGCCCCTTCCCATGTCTTGCATGCATTGCTCGCATGATAGAGTCTTGTGCATGTCACTTTAGCATCAAAAGATAAACACACGGTGTTTGCATTGCATTGCGTTTGGACCGAACGTTAATCCAAACACGAGGAATGAGAGACGTTTCATACTTGAAGTGATGAAACATGCCTCATTTCTTAGTCGCCGTCCCCCTTGATTGTGCATGATAGGGTGGAGGCCTCTTGAGTCTTGTGTGTCATTCGTGCATTCATTGACTTGTACAAACTTGGCTTCTCGGCCATCGTGCATTGCAATGCTCGGTTGGTGGCCCGAGAGTCGAGTACCGCACTCCTTTGAGCTTGAGAAATGATAAGGAAGGTGGTTGTACACACATACCCTGCAAATGCCTTGCCTTGTCCCTTTTATACTCTGTTTGCAGCAAAACTAGAGTGTGCAGGAGCAAGTGGCCGATCGGCAAGAGGAACTAGCCGACCGGCCAGAGGAAGTGGCCGATCGACCACTTTAAGTGGCCTACAGCCTCCTTAAGTGGCCGACAAGTGGCCTACAGCCTCCCCTGGTGGCCGACAGTCCACCAGCTTGAAGGTGGTTCAAAATGGTTTTGGTTCTGGAGCAGAAGCAGCCTGGGAATTGGTTCAGTGTTCAGGAATCAAAGTAAATGCAAACAGAGGCAACCGGTGGCAAGGCGACGGATTTTCGGGAGGAAGCAATCGAGCATGCATGCATCCCTCGCCCCGAGGCCCTCGTTTAACTGCTTTGTTTAACTGCTTTACTTAGCTAGTTAATTTACCGATTTTGTAATTAATTAGTTAATGTGTTTAGCTAATTCAATTCATCTTTGTAATATTCTAATTAGCTTAGATTAGCTAGTTATTCAATCTCATTTGGTTTGTAATTAATTAGCTAAGATAGTTAATTAGTTGGTTTGTAATAGTTAGTTTAATTAGTGTAGCTAGTCAGCTCTCTTTCTTTCGGACCCTCCGTCGAGAGGGCAAATGTTGTAATAAGTGTGCGTGTGTGTGTGCATGTCTTCCAACCCCACGTCTTTCACCCTTTCACTTATCAGCTTTTGATGGTTAGTTTTAGGGCATGTTTTGATTAGCATCCTTATGCTTGCATGCGTGCATCATTCATTTGTCTTGCATGCACTGGGCTCGGCGCATCATTCAAACTGCATTGTATTTCAATACTTACTTGAATACGTGTTTCAAAGCATGTTATCAAGTCGCATTCATATGTCATGATTAGATAGCCGAGCCTATCTCATTGCATTATTGCATGTGTTGCATTAGTCATTTAACATAGTTAGGATCATGCATTGTTTTCTAATTAGTTTTCTGTTTTTGGCTTGGAGTACACTATAAGTTTTATGCTTTAGCATCCTTGCATGTGTGTAAGTGACTGCCATGATAGCATGCTTGCCATGAGGCTATTTGCTTAATTGCTATACCTGCATGAATGCCTGTGGATGAAGGCTTCATTGCTTGAATTGGAACAATTCATCGAAATATGAGTTTTAAGCCAACTTGAAGTGGCAAATCATCATGTTTTAAGCCCACCTTGTTTGGTGGCAAATCCGCACTTTAGCCTACTTGAGGGTAGCAACTTCAAACCACTTTTCAAAAAACAAATATGAGATGTTTTGTTCCAACTTGAGTGATTGAGTCTATACTTGCATGCTGCGCGGATCACATAGTAAGTTAGCCAATAAACCAGAATAAGAACACATGTGTTTTCAAAAACAACATATCATGTTAGTAGAGGCTGATCTTTGATCGGGCGAGCGAGGGTGCTCATTTTAGGACCTTCCCTTCTCGCACCCAAGTTCTCGAGCCGAGGCAACTTTGGTGATGACGGACACGTGGCCTTTGGCAGGAGTCAGGGTTTCCTAAATTTCCCAAAAACAAATATTTAGGTGGCGACTCTGAAATCTGGCAAAGCAGTCCATGTTTGGTGTTTTTTGATTCAAAACTGATTTTTCAAAACCAATTGCCAGATTTGGACTCTTTGGTGATTTATCAGTCTTACATTACACTTTGTGAGATTAGATTCAGAATCGTGACATGAGTCCGAACTGTAGGACCAATTCGAGCTCTCCGAAACGGGGCACGGAAAAGTCAAGCTACAGCAACTGAATCCTCAGAAATGTAACTTTTGGTGTCACAGCAGGGAAAATGTTGGGATTCTTGATTACACAAAGGGGCATCGAAGTCATTCCTTCCAAAATTAAGGCCATCTTAGAAATGCCACCACTAAGGACTGAAAAGGAGGTGCGAGGCTTTCTGGGAAAAGTGCAATTCATAAGACGGTTTATTGCAAATTAACCTTGACTTGTGAACTACTATTTGGTCTTCTGAAGAAAGGAAAGAAATTCAAATGGGATGACCGATGCCAAGTTGCTTTCGAGCAAATCAAGTAGTATCTACAGAACCCACCCGTGTTGTCATCGCCAGAACCGGGGGAAGCCATTGATTTTGTATCTGTTAGTAACCGACACAACTATGGGCTGCATGCTTGCACTGGAATCTGAGGATAGGGTGGAGAAGGCCATCTATTACCTGAGCAAGAAGATGCTGGAATATGAGATCTGTTATACTCCGCTCGAGAAGGCTTGCTTGGCCTTGGTATGGGCTACCAGGAAGTTGAGGCACTACCTGTTAGCTCACTTCGTAATACTAGTTTCGAGATTAGATCCCATCAAATATCTCTTAGAAAAACCAACGCTTACGGGTAAGCTAGCCCGTTGGTTGCTTCTTCTCTCCAAATTTCATTTGAAGTACATGACGCGTAAGTCTGTGAAACGGAGAGTGGTAGCGGAGTTCCTAGCCGATCACTTAGTAGAGGGAGATTAAGCAGTAAAGTATCTGTTCCCAGATGAGGTCATTCTGCAGGTTGAAGAAGAGATTTGGACTATGCACTTTGACGGAGCATCTAATCAGTACGGGTATGGGAAAGGGGTGTTGCTAATAGCACCCGACAATTCCCACATACCTTTAGCTTTCAAACTCCAATTCAAGGTATCAAACAACGAACCAGAATACGAGGCATGTATCGCTGGCTTGGAAGCCGCCTTAGAACTAGAGACAAAACGGTTGGACGTCGTTGGGGACTCGAACTTGGTTGTGTCTCAAGCGAAAGAAGGCTGGAAGATTAAAGAAGAAAGGATGAAAATTTATCACCAAACCCTAGACGTTCTGATTCCTAGGTTTGAGAAGCTAACCTTCATGCATTTGTTAAGAGAGAGCAACAGGTTTGCTGATGCCTTATCAACTCTATCTTTCATGATACACATCCTTTAGGAGTCCGGATGCGTCCAATCATTATTGAACAGAGGTATGTGCCGGCTTATGAGTTAATCACCGCAATAGATGAAGTACGAGATCAGAACCCCTGGTCTCATGACATTTGGAACTTTTTAGAAAAGGAGGCTTACCCACCAGGGGCAAATGACAAAGATAAAAGGGCAATACAGCGAATGGCTGCTCAGTTTATCATCTGTGGGGGTAAATTGTACAAACGAAGCCATCTGGGAATGCATAAACTGTGTGTTGATGCTGAAAAGTTGAAGCGCCTAATGGAGGCCATCCACGGAGGAGTGTGGAGCACACATGAGCGGAGTGATGCTAACTCGGAAGATTCTCAAGCAAGGTTACTATTGGTCAATCATGGAGGAGGATCGTATTGGTTTTGTTCAGTGATGCCACAAATGTCAGATCCATGCAAATCACATGAATATCCCGCCGTCGAAGCTGTACAACATGGCTTCACTGTGGCCATTTTCAATCTAGGAATTGATGTTATTGGGGCAGTTACTCCGAAGGGGTCAAACGGGCATGAGTACATCCTGGTGGCGATAGACTACTTTACAAAGTGGGTTGAGGCCCAATCCTATGCAGTGCTGAAAGCATCACACGTAGCCAAGTTCATTAGGAATAACATTATCTATCGTTATGGAGTCCCGAATTAGATCATCTCGGACAATGGTTCCCATTTCAAGAAGGAAGTGATCGACTTGTTGGAAAAATACAACGTGGCTTTTCATAAGTCATCCATATATCGGCTGCAAACCAACAGAGCTATTGAGGCCGCCAACAAGAACATCAAGCACGTTTCTATAGAAGATGGTGGAAACCTATAGGGACTGGCCAGATAAGCTGCCATTTGCTCTTTGGGGCTACAGAACATCAATTCGGACTTCTATTAGGGCAACTCTGTATTCCCTGGTTTATGGAATGGATGTTGCTCTATCAATTGAAGTTGAGGTTTCGTCACTGCGGATTATGGCTCAGTGCCAGATAGTGGAAGCAAATTGACAGCAAAGTAGGTTCGAGGAACTTATGTTATTCGACGAGAGGAGGCTGAAAGCACTGTACCACATCCAAGGTTATCAACGCAGGATCGCCAGGGCTTTCAATAAGAAAGTTAAGTCCAGGAATCTGAAAAGAAGGGGATTTGGTGCTCAAAGACATCTGAGCTCCCATCCACGACCCTAGGGGCAAGTTCAGACCTAATTAGACTGGTCCTTACATCATCAAATCTATTTGGTTTACATCATCAAATCTATTTGGTCAGGTGGAACTGTAGTTCTTATGGACCTAGATGGCCTCAAATTCTCCCAACCGATCAATATGGACAAGTTGAAGAAATACTACCCTTGAGAGGCTCGCTAGGCCGAAAACCCGAAAGGGCGACCTAGGCAAAAGTTAGAGCACAAAAAATTGAAAAAAAGAGAAAAACTGAACTCGCAAGGTTGAAAACCCGGAAAGGGCGACCTTGGGCAAAAGTTAAAGCGCAAAAGGAGAGTGTTAAAACCCAAGTGAACCCTAATCGAACTACGTAAGGCTTGATTCCCGTCTTCGGGACACGTAGGCAACTTCATTCTGAAGTCCAGCCATAAACACTTCCAAATCAACTGTGTCCATGTGATTGTTCTGGTCATCTTTGTCTTTTCTGCATCCAAGAGTTCGGTTGTGATCTCTAGTGTAGTGCTATTCAGAAAAGGGGCAACTTTCCAGTTATCGGATTCAGGGTTGTGCATCTCAGCGATAGATTCCGGGTGTGTCCAATTGTGATCCTTATTGAAAATGGTTTTGAAAAGTTTTAATAAAAGTTGATTTTGTTCAAATAATCTTTTTACAACTTAGATCATTTTTGGACCAAAAGGAAAATTTTCAGCACTCATAACCTTCAATTTCATTGATTTCAATACAGAGTTCTCCGAGTCTTGATATAAATTGAAGTTGCTTTTTATTACATTCGAAAGGAAAACTTGAAAGTACATATTAAAGCAATAAACTTGGGGCATAGTTGAGTCAGGTGTTCTTGCCTTCCCTCCCAGAGCTTGTGGAAGCTTCAGATGCCAAAGTAGGCCCGGTTTGTGCCTCATCTTCAAGCCAAGCTATGCATTCGCCAGAAAGGGCGCAATTGAAATTGGGAGCGGGAGCCAGAAGTTCTCTTGTCCTCCATACAGTGGAATATCGGGGTAGCTGTGAGCCTCGAATCAGAAATGAAGCTGGGTCTTCTATCCCCTCTTCTAGGCAAGTCTGGTCATATCCGAACTGACGCTTGAACCAGAATGGGAAGTAGAAGACACAGTGCGTCAAGCCATCAACTGAATGCCCAGTTTGTCGAGACATGCTGTAGCTCATCTCAGGCAGATGAAACTAGGAGCAACGCCAAGCAATGTCAACAGCGGACCTGTTGCACATCCATTGGCACCACCATCCCTCATTTGGGAAATCAACTAGCCGTTGGCGAAAGAAGTAGCCGTGCACTGAATATGCGGGGCAAGCGTCCACTACTTTCAACTTCTCCATGAGCCAAACCTAGGGAGGGATGAAAAATAAGAGAGATTAAAGAATAGAGAGGTGTACATGGAGAGAAAAGTGAGAAAGGGTTTTGAGAAAAAAATAGAGCCTGAGGGCCGAGTGATGTGAGAAACACATGTGAGAAGGGTGGGAAACATTACCTACAAGAGTAGTGGACTTCCTTCAAACTTGGTTGTCTCCCGGCGATGGAAAGCATCCAAGCCCATCAAAGTCTTGGCTAATGTCAAGCCAATGTAGCTCTTACGCTCTTTCAAGCCTTGGGCAACTTCAATCAAGTGAATGCTAGACCCTCCAGAGCCAGGGGCAAGCAGGAAATGGGCCAACATGCACAAACAAATGGCATGTTGCCGAAAACTTTGCCAAAGACGGTCGCCACGGTTGCCGGCGTCAGAAAATTGGTGAATGAGATTGGGTTTGTTAAGCTCCCTGTTGTGAACCAAAGATCGAGCATCATGCAAAGTGAGCCCACACCCCACACATCCGTCCTAAAGCTTGGATGTGGGCCAAAATGAGACTGGGGCAAGATCTCCTTATCACTGCCGGAATTCCATCAAGACTTGGAACTCTTCAATTGTGGGACATATCTCTCATCCCCCAAAGCTTAAAACATGTGTAATTGGATTCCAACATCTAGCTGCGGCATGGAGAATGGAAAACACAGTGGAGTGCGACTCAGTGGAGAATAGTGCATTTACCTCGAAACCCCAGAAATTCATCTTTTTCGAGCCATCTAAAGTTGCAATTCAAGTCGAGAGTTTTTGGGCAAAGAATGGCTCCATTTGTAGCAAAAACAGAGCTGAAATGAAGAAAACCACGAAGTTGGAGCTTTTGTAGAAGATAAGGTGTTGAGTGGAAGACAGGTGGCAACAATCTGGAGTTTCCTTACACTGGTGGCCAACCCGGCCAGTGTTAGTGGCCGACCGGCCACTTTTGTAGCCGACTAGCCAGTACTATTGGCCGACGACAACTTTGGATAGTCGGCAACATCTTTTTATGGCCGGTGGCCTTCTATTTTGCCTTCTGGTCCACCCATGTGTTTAATGTGCTAAGAACCTGTCTTTTGTTTCACTCTCAGTGCATTGCTTTGGTCTCTCTTTAGGAATTTTGTCAAATTGCTTATCGAGTTGCTGTTTTGCTTGTCGAGTTATTGTTTTGTTTATCAAGTTGTATTTGTTTTGCTTATCGTGTTGTTTTGTCTGTTGAGTTGTCGTTTTGTTCATTGAGTTGTTTTACTCTATTTGTTATGTGTTGGTTGGTTCATTACCTGATTAAGCAGTTACCAATACAATATTCAATTTTCCATCAATCCTGTTTTCGTGTAAAATGGTGCGGTGCGATGCGATGAATTCTCAAAATGCAAAATATAACATGTTTTTAATCAAAAAAGCTGTTTTCATTTCAATCATGGCTTCCGTTACAGAGAGTGCAAGTTTTCAAGAAAAATAAAACTGCCTAAGGCTGTGCAATGTGCTAACACTACTAGTGAAAAGAAACAAAGCAAAAAAACATTTGAATCGGCGCTAGCCACCTCAAGATCGATAGGCCCTCTTCCTGGGCATGGGACTCGAAGCTATCGCCATCAGCGCCACTATCTGAATCTGAGCTAGAGCCCTCCTCAGCATCTTCGCTCCCTTCCTCAGAGCCACCCTCAGCATCGCCACCGCCCTCCGAACTTGAGTAGGTGCCGTCGCCTCCACCCTCAGATGACTCTGACTGTAGGCTCGCTGGCTTCTCGCCCTCATCTGTCTCATCATTATCAGGGATAGGCTCTGGTGGACTGCTCTCATCATGAGTACGTCTAGCTCTACCTCGGCTGTGCATCGGAGTCCCTCGCCTCTCTCTCTCTGTTGTCGTGGGAGGCACTGAAGGTCCTGCTGCAGCTCCCGCTAGGGCGTCAGGTGGAACTAGCATCTGAAAAGGGACCTAAAAAAGGACAGTTTGTCAAATACATCAGCTATGGTATATGGTGGATGCAAGGATGATTGTGGTGTTAAATGCAGTGTGTGGGAGCAGTGTATCAATGCAGTGTTGTTAATGTAATGAATTCATATCAGTATGGGGCAATTGCAGTTGAAATGCTAATGTATCAGCAGAAAATTTCATGGCATGAAGTGCAAACTGAGGGAAACATACTGGAATCCTGTAAAGACTGAGTAGGGTCAGGCTCGTCTGAACCATCCCCATCAGAGAGGCCACCAGCTCGGGAGCCTGTCCGGTGGTACTCTATGGATGCCTACAAATGTGTTGAGATGATTAGTGATCTACAAAGCATAATTGAAATGAATTGAATGTGCAAAATGTAAAGTATAGTACATACCAGAGTCGGGCGTCAAACTCCGACAAGCTCATGACCCAGCTGGTTGCAGGCTCGATGGGAATCTGATAAGTCTCCCCAGAACGTCCCCAACAAGTTAGTGTGGTGGGCAGCTCTGGCCATCCCGCCCTCCGCCTCGTTCGGGAACCTCTCTGTCATGGGCCTGAGTCGCCTTGGATCCCCCGGCTCTCCCTCCCGTGGCTGAAGATCTGGCTCTCTCACTCATCGCGAGCACCAGTCAAACGGTGGCATGAGGTATGTTTGGATGAAGGTAGTGTAATCGCCCTCAAGCCTAAAGAAGTCAGCATCCCAACCTCTGGTGAAGTCGATCATCTCCTGCGTGGTGTACCTCTCTATGACCCTCATGTATGTGGAAGGCGGCATCGGAACCACTGGCCCAGGCAAGCCGAGGCTCTGTCGTAGGAATCGCTCCCTAAGGAACCATGCTCGACAAACTGGGCCCTCAAGCAAGATCCGAAATCGAGAAGCCTCCCGCGCTTTGGCAAACTGATCTCTTGACCCCGTCAGGCATCCACTGCCCACGGCTGCCAGGTGATCTGCAAATAGTCAATATACAGACTATTAGCTACTATTGTATATGCAATACGAAGTAAAGCTGAAACGACTGAATGGGTTGAGTTACCTCTGATGCGGTCACGGTGTTGAAGAATTGGCGGAAGAAGGAGAATGACTCTCGGGGCCTCCGCTGGCATATGCCATCATATCTGTGTGAGTATGGCACCATAGGAGGTATCTCTACCTCTAGCTCTGGGGCGAGCCTCGAGAAATAGGCGTACACCCATAGCTACAGAAGGTGGCAGGATAACTGTGAGTATATATCAGATTAGTGTAGAAATGTAAAGCGTACAATGTTTGCAGTGTACAGAAAATGTACAGTGTGTGTAGTGTACAGATAAGGTAAAGTAGGAAGCAGATTGTGTGTAGTGCAGTGTATAATGTGTGTAGTATACAGGAAATGTGAAGTAGAAATGTAAAGCAGAAGGGTAGGACATACCTCCCAGGCCCTCCAGTAGCCTCCTAACAAATGCCCGCTCCAGCGAGAAGTGGAGCTCATGTATCTATATAGTGTGGCCAACCCTGAGCCGCCCCAGTCGTAGAATCGGATGCAAGACAGGTCCACCAAAGCGCTCATGAGGTAGAGCCCAACAGTGTTCGCCTAGTCGGCGAACAGAGTAGTGCCAAACAAAGAACATGAGGAAACCCCGAGTGTAGTACTCGGTCTCCTCGTGGGGTCGTCGGCATCGGTCCCTTTGAAATGATTGGTGAACCATGTATATCGCACCGTCCCTGATTGGGAGATGGGTGGGCGAATCCTTAGCATGTAGATCTGAGCGGCCCTCCCATTCGCCCATGTCTGTGTCGTAAGGATCAAATGACCCCCTACTGCTATGCCGGTGAGCATAAAGAAGTCAAAGGGAGTCATCGTCATCTCCCCTGCTGTAGGGAAGTGGAGGGAATCGATGGTATCCCACCACCTCTCTACTAAAAGCGCCCAGTAGAGGCCGACTCTCGATGAGACCGTGAGAGCCCCATGCAAAATGCACCGAAGCCAGCCTCGTCGACGATGTGACGGACGGTGTCAGGAAGCTCCATATACCACTCCCTCGCGGAGGGTGGTCTCCTATCCGCGAAAGGCATGTGAATCCCCCTGTAAGCAGGACAAGCAAATGCAAGGCAGTGTAAGAAATATAGTGCACAAATGTGTTTGGGATGAACAGATGAAAGGCAGTGTGGGCTATACAAAAACTGTAACCTACATTGCAAAAAATAAAGAGAAAGTACATACCTCAGAGGCACAGTGGGATAGATGTGACTCTGGCTCGCGTAGCAAGAGGTCCTCCAGTGCACCTCGTGCAAACCCCCTAAACTGGCGGATGTTATCGGGAGGTAACACGTGTACCTCATGATGGTTACTTCGTCGGGTCGTACACTGAGTGGCAGGGGCTCGAACTCTAGGTCCATCTCTATCTCCGGAGGAGCTCTGTCGTATGGGATGTCGTCTGCCATCTAGAGAAAGGATGAGAGAATGGTCGAAAATGTGGAAAATGGGTGGGAATGCCAAAAGCCAACAAAAGTCAACTCTGAGAGAGGAAAAATAGAAGAAAAGGTCAAGGCTCGGAAGAGGGGCACGGAAGTCAAGGGTAACTCGGGGGAAACAAACCCCAACTGATGGAAATCAAGAAGGGAACCCCGAAATCACTTTTCAATCGGTTCAAAGTGTTGTAAACTATGAGGGTTTATCGAATCAGACGTTCGTGGGACGTTGGAAAATGCGCTTGAAGCCCGGATCGGAAGGGGAAAATGGTCTAGAGAAAAAGGGAAGTGTTTTTCAGCAAGGGAGAAGTGAAGAAATAGGGTTTGGAACCCTATATTTAAAGACCCGTGGCGAAATGCCAAAATTGCCCCAAATCTGTCATCAGTGGCCGACCGGCCACCAGTGTTGGCCGACCGTGGCGTTATTTTGTGGCCGATGGATGGCCGGCAGGCCTCTGATACTCTCCTTGGATGTTGTTTTGCTGTTTTGTGCCTTGATCCCTCAAAGAAAGTGCAAGGGAAGTACATTTTTTAAGCACAAGTGGCCTCTGCGGAAGCTCCAGACTGTGTTTTCAGTATGTGATGTTCAGCACGTACGAGGTGTATCCTTTTAACTTGTTGCAACTCCTTCGAGAGGTAAATTGGAGGTTACAACTAAATCGGTCTGGTTAAGACGCGCATTCCTTTACTCGATGTTTTGCATCGAACATGTTATTGATGTTGCATTGAATATGCATTGATTATTGTGCACAGAATGTGTGCTGCATTACATTGCATTACACATGTTCTTACATTTGCATAGAACATGCGTGTCGCATTGAATATTATTGTTGCATAGAATATGCTTCTGTTTCGTTCCTCGCATGATGTGCATGAAGCATGCCTCTCTAAGCATTGTGTCATGGTTATTCGTCTTGCATGGAACATGCATTCCTATCTTGTTGTATCTGTTAGGTTTCTTTCTTGTGTAGGCACGATATTGTATGTACGGTTCATTTGAAGCTGGTGCAACCAGGCGATATTGTATGTACGGTTCATCCAAAGGAATTCCAGGTAAGATCATTCCTGTCCTTTGAACCCCCCTTGCTGGTTAGAAACATTCGGGTACGCCCGGTGCTTACACCACTCCTTGTTGGTTAGAAACATTCGGGTATGCCCGGTGTTTACACCACTCCCTGCTTTGGTTAGAAACATTCGGGTACGCCTGATGTTTATACCACATCCTTTGGTTAGAAGCGTTTGGACGTGTGTGTAGACGTCCCCGAACGTCCCGGGAGAAAATCCCGTTTTGTTCACTTGGGCTCACTGTAGTTTGGACTCAATGTCACGGTCCTATATCTAATCTTGCAGAGTGCAATGCAAGACCGATGAATCATCAAAGAGTCCAAATCCGGCAAATCGTTTCGAAAAACTGATTTTTTGAAAGAAGTGCCAAACATGGACTGCTTTGCCAGATACAGAGTCGCCACCTAAATATTTTATTTTGGGGGAATTTAGGAAACCCTGACTCATTGCCTAAGGCCACGTGTCCATCATCACCAAAGTTGCCTCGGCTCGGGAACTTGGGTACGATTGGGGAAGGTCACTTCGTGAGCACCCCCGCTCGCCCAATCAAATATCGGCCTCTACTAACCATGATATCGAGTTTTGAAAACAATATGAGCTCTTATTCCGGTTATTAGCCTAGAATTACTATATGATGCGCACAGCATACAAGTATAGATTGGATTGCCTAAGTTGGAACAAAGCATTGTATATCCGTTTGTTTTGAAAATGGATTGAAGTTTACTACCTGCAAGTAGGCTAAAACACGGGTTTCGACGAATTATTCCAACTCAAGCAACCCAACCTTCACCCACAAGCATTCAGGCAGTTATATCACATAAGCACATAGCCTCATGGCAAGCATGCTATCATGGCAGTCACTCACAGGCATGCAAGGATGCCAAAGCATAAACGCTCACCGAGTACTCCGAGCCAAAACAGAAACTAGTTAGTAATCAATGCATGATCCTAGGTCATGTTAAGATGGCTAATGCAACTCATGCAAAATGCAGCTAAGATAGGCTCGGCTATTCTAAAATGGCATATGGAATGCAACAACTGATATACGTATTCAACTCGAAATTGAAATGTAATGCAGTTAGTATGATGCACCGAGCCCGGTGCATGCAAGACAGATGAATGGATGCAAACATGCGAGCATAAGTATGCTAATTAAAACGTGCCCTAAAACTAACCATCATAACGTGCCCTAAACCTAACCATCATAAGCTGGTAAATAAAAGGGAGAAACACATGGGGTTGGAAGACATGCATCACACACACGCACACTTATTACAACATTGCCCTCTCGCAGAGGGTCTGAATAAATAATACAGACCGAATAAATAATTAACTACTCTAGCTAATTAAATATTACAAAACCCTAATTAATTAAAAAATTAACTAAGAAACGGAATAAACTAGTATGCAGATCTATGGACCGCCTCAGCTCTGTTCCGAATGGTGAAAGATGCATGCATGCTCAAGTCGCCTTGTCGGGAAATTCCTCGCAATGCCTCGATTTGCCTCTGTTTGCAATTGATCCCGGAATATTGTACAAAGCTCTAGAAGGCTGCTGGTTTCTGGTTTGCTGCAACAGAGAGCAAGAAAGGGGCATGGCAAAGAATTTTCAACACATGTGCGCATGACCACTCTCCCCGTCATTGCACAAGCTCTAGGGAGTGTAGCCCTCGATCCTCGTGCCATCAATCACGCATCTCGATGCATGATGGCCGAGGAGTCAGATTGCACGACTCAATGTGAAATGAATGCACATATAAACACAACAAAGCCTAAACTTCATCATGGGTAATCCAGAGTGTCGGCGACCAGAAATTGAGACACGTTTCGTCACTTTGAGTATGAAACGCCCCTCGTTTCCCGTGTTTGGACTAACCCTACTCCAAACCACAATGCAATGAGATGGCATACACAATGCGACTAACATGCAACCCTAAATGCAATGCAACATAATCATGCTGGCATGCGAGGGATGATATGCACACATTGCAACCTAGCATACGCAATGCTATGGACTAAAATGGCATACACAATGCACATGAGCTATATGGCATACACAATGCACACATACGAAGATGGACATACACAAAGGCATAATCAAAGCATACACAATGCGATGGTCGGACATGCAACAACATGAACCAAATGGCATACACAATGCAAGGTGGACTTAAACCAATATGAGTGGACCTCAGCCACACTCAAATCAGTGGCCATATGATGAAAATGAGACAACCGAAATACATGCAAACATGCCCAATGCAAGGGACCGATCCTAAGGCACCAAATGCAACTTTAACAAAGCATGGCAAAGGATGAAATATGGCATACAAACACACATTTTCCAGCTCTGAAACATGATGCACCATGGTCCCGAATCATGTAAATATGTCACCCAATGCATGCTAGATGGCCCGAATACCGAAACTAGTGAAGCGGATTACACTAGAGGTACACAAAGCAATGCACAAATGACAAAACTGACCCCAAATAGACCCTAGGTAGGTCCAAGATAGTGGGAAAATGGCCTAAAATGATGGCTCAACATGCATAGAAATGAAGCTCGCGCAATGGTCCGAAAACGAGGCATTTATGCACAACTCTCAAACGCATTTAAAGAGTGTAAAACATGGGAATATGGCATGCATATAAGCTCTAAAATATGATATACAATGGCCCCAAAATATGGAAACACCTCAACACAAGCATGCAATAGGCCCCAAAACTCAAAGCTAGGCAAGGGTATTGAACTACAACCATGCATAGCAAGCATTATTCGACCATGAGGCATAAAAACAGAGCTAAGGCAGTCCAAAACATGCACAAAATCAGTTTAAGGAATGGCCAAAAAGTGCTAGAATCAAGGACCAAAATAGCATGCAACACAAGCTAGTAAAGGGGATTTGCACTACAAGTATGTGAGGCAATAAAGAGGCTACCAAACCCACAAAATTCAGAGGTATGACATGCCAAATAAACCCCAAAAATCCACTGAAACATGGTCTATGCATGCAAGAATGATAGGCTCCTTTGATAGGCTATAAAGAGGGTTGTTCTACACATGCAAGAGGGACACCTAATATGGCAAAACCACCTCTAGACAGAGGTTATGCAGGCCCTAAAGCTCACTGAAAAGGGCCTGAAATGAGGCTTGAAAGCATGCACACATGGGCTCCCTTGTTAGGCCAAATATGCTAGAAAACAAGACAAGGGGTGAGAGGGTCACCCCTCTCTGATTTTGATGCTCAAAAACACATAATAACCACTGAAAATCCACTAGATTTTGGTGGTCAAAAGGGCCAACAAAGCACAACACAAAGGTCCTAATGCATGGCTCAAAACAAAGGGAAATGAAACATGCAAGGGGGTAGATGGCCCCCAACAGAAAAATGGTCTTAAACAAACATGTTAAGAAGCTCAAAAGAAGACTTTTTTCAGTTTATGACAAAGCTCAAATATGCTTGCAAACTAGGCTAAAAGATGGAACAAAATGGTGCCAAAAAGAGGGAAAGAAATGTTACCCTTGAAGCTCAGCAACTCCAGTAGCTTTGAGGCCAAAAACGCAGACCTTAGGACCTCTCAAGACCTTCCAAGAAGCTTAGGTTGGTGTTGGAGGTGTTAGGCTAAGAGGTGTAGTGTAAATGTGCAAGAACAATGGACTTTTGAGCTTGAAATAGAGAGATATAGAGAGATGTATATTGAATGCCTTAGAACCAATTTCCTGAACCCTTGCAAGGGAAGAGGAGCCTTTCCTTTATAGACCAAGAGGTTCAAAGCTTCTCCTAGAAGCTTAAAACCAAGTTTAAACATCCTCCATACACGTGTATGGAGGATGAAATCTGAGGCTTCCAACTGGCACAGCTAGCATCAACTCAGTGAGACAAAAAAGGAGAAAGCTGGCCGACCAATTCAGGTGGTCGGCCGACCACCTTTCCTGGTCGGTCGACCAGGTTCAAAAGGGTCAGCTGGTCGGTGGCCTCCTAGGGTGGTCTCCAAGGTGAAAGCAAGCTAGTGGTATGGTGGGAGACCAGTAAATGTGGCTCAAAACAGAGGGAGACCAGTTTCCCGACAAGAAAACTGGCTGGAGGAGAGAGAAAAGGTCTCCAAAAGAATTGATAGTCTCCCACCCTTCTACCACCTTCCAAACATGGAAAACAAGGTCCACGCCAAAAATGAACCGAGACGGATTTAAAACGAGGGTTCGGGGGCCAAAACGCGCAGCCGGGTGCCCCGAAAACTGACTGTTAAGCATCGCAAGTGGCGTGCGACCACGAAGGTGGTCTCCCGGGCCACAGTGTCCATCTAGAGAGAGGAAACAAGGTGTGTGCCAAGAACCAGAGCAAACAGAGAAAGTTAAACGGTCCCGAACCGAGGCGCACGGCTGACGACTCCGAAAATCGAAAACTGGTCTCCAAACGGGAAGAGTGGTCTACGACCATGAAAAGTAGCCTACGGTCACTGAGAGATGGTCTACGAGACCTCTCCCTCCCTTTGGGAAGAGAAAACAAGACTTGGTTCGCAAACCGAGGCAAAGCACAAAAGGGTCCCGAGGTCCGGGGGTAAAGCTCTCAGCCGAAACTCTGAAACCTTAGAACGAGCACAACATGCACCATCACCGAGCGCTAAATCGATGACGTCTGAGTCTTAAGGTCGGTCAAAAATGGGGTGTCTACAGTGTGTCCGACGCTTACATCACCTCTTTGTTGGTTAGAAACACTTGGGTACGCCCAGTGTTTACACCACTCGCCCTGGTTAGAAGCATTCGGGTACGCCCAGTGCTTACACCGCACCTTGTTGGTTAGAAACATTCGGGTACGCCTGATGTTTAGACCACATCCTTTGGTTAGAAGCGTTTGGACGTGTGTCCAACGCTTATACCTCCCCTTTGGTTAGAAGCATTGGGTTGTGTGCCAATGTTTATACCTTTCTTTGGTTAGAAACATTGAGACGTGTGCCCGATGTTTATACCACTCGCCTCTGGTTAGAAGTGTTTGGACGTGTGCCCAACGCTTATACCACCCCTTTGGTTGGAAGCATTGGGTTGCGTGCCTGATGTTTACACCACCCTCTCTGGTTAGAAGCGTTTGGACCGTCTCCTGAAGCTTATACCACTCTGCTTTGGTTAGAAACATTGGAACATGCTCTAATGTTTATACCACCCTCCGATGTTGACACCAATCTCTTTTCCCTCTCGCCTGCGGCACATTAGGACGCTTTGGTTAAATGTATCTGGACAAGTTTCGATGCTTATACTGCTCTTTGCTTTGATTGCATAATGGTTGGATGTCTTTCACCTGTTATTACTGCTCTCTGTGGCTCGGAACCTTAGGGTGTGTCCTTAGGTTCACACCACTTCTTTCCTCGCGCAAGTCCGGATGAGGGAGATATGGTTGTTTGAAGTTTGGCATCAATCCGGTTAAGATAAAAATGAGCAGCCTTCTCTAAAATAGGTATATCTCTTTGAACACTTAGAATTTAGATGTGGGGCCACCACTCTTGGAAAGTAGACTTTCGGGGCTTCAATTTAGACTCAAGAATGACCTAAAACCGAGTCTGGATGAAGGAGATATGCCCATTTGAAGTCGGGCTTGGAAGCAGATTTTTGTGGCCGGCAGGCCACCGTTTGTGGCCGGCAATTCACACTTCTAGCCTGTCGGCCACTGGTAAAAAACACAGATATTTTTGGCCTACTATTCCAGGCATGATATTTCCGATCTGTGAGGCTGTTTTTCTATATATAGAGGACCTTCCTTCATGGTTTAAGGTTACAAAAATTTCCAAAAGTTCCAAAACTTGAAATTCTCTCTCTATCTCTATCTTGCAACCTATACATCCTCTTTCTACACTTCCTAAACCAATATTGAAGCTCTCCTTGTTGAGATTATTGAGTCCAAATTTCAATCCTTGAGAGTGAGAACTTGTTGGTTTGTGAACAAAAGTGTTATTCCTCTTCAAGAGCTATAATTTTGAGCACCTTTGCACTACTTCTTTTCTATCTTTTCTTACTGATTTTGGACTGTTTTTATGGACTGAAACTTGTGGTTTAAAGCTACCAAAGGTGGAGGGGTTAACCACCATTCTTTGAACCTTGTTCTCTAAGCTTTTGCCCTTGTGTTTTCCATTCTTTTATCAACTTTTTTTTTTGAACTTTTTAATACTGATTTTCAGAGCTTTTTTATTGGCTAAAATGTTGTTTTGAAGTCCAAAATTAGAGGGGTTAGCATCCCCTTCTTGTGTCTTGCTTACTAGCTTACATAGCTCCACGTTTTACCTTATTGTTCTAGCTATTTTTGCATTTGAGCCTTGTATTGCATGCTTGTAGTGTAATTGTCCTCATAGGTTTGGCGGTCGAGGCCTTAGCCACCATCCTATTTGAGTTGATAGCACTTATTTATGGCTTTCCATACTTGTTTTTCATCTCAAATCACCTCTGTAACCTCCCTCATTTCTTGGCTTTTTCTTTGTTTTGAAAGTTGTTTCAAACTGGTTGTTTGTTTAAGCTTGAGATTGAGGTTGTTGTGCTTAATGGTTTAATCCCTTTGGGGGTTCATTACCAACGGCATGACACTTCTCTCACACCTAAAAAAACTCTTGTTTTGGTACTCCTTTCCATTAGAGGACTTAAAGCTCACTTTTGGACTCAATTGGTTAAGGAATGGTCGGTAATTAAAATGAAGTAATAAAATTGGGACTAAAAGTGATGCAAGATAATAATTTGTTTGGGTTCAATCGGATGTTAATTGAACCCTTGAGTCTTGAATCGTTTCATACTTGTTAGTGATGTAAACGGTTCAAGAGTTGTTGTCAACTATTTCCCTTAATCATCAATGATAGGGAGGAGCTTTGAGAGTCTTATTTGTTGCATTTATTGAACTTGCACACTTTGGTTCACGGGCCATCATGCAATGAAATTGCATCGATTGATGGTTTGTGAATCAAGTTTGCCACTCCTTTGAGCTGTTTAATGATAAGGAGGGGTAAGTTGTGCAAACAACCCTTGAGAATACCCTGCTCTTGCTCTGTTTACTCTTTATTGTAGCAGGAAGAACTAGGCATCAGTGGCTGGCAGGCCACCTTTTGTGGACGGCAGGCTATCATTTGTGGCTGGCAGACCACCACTTCTAGCCTGCCAACCACCTTTGCAAAATCTAGTAGTAGCTTTTTGAAATGAACAGATTTGTTTTTGAGGAGGAAAAACAGTGCAAGTGTTCTACTGTGCAACAGAGGCTTCTCGACAGTGAAACAGTGGCTTTTTCTGGTGGAATCCGCGTGCATGCATGAGCACTCCTCGCTTCTTGAGGTCCTTTAGTTTAATTACTTAGTTTAGATATTTGTTGTAATTAATTAGTTATCGCTAATTAATTTTGCAAAGTGTTGTAAATAGTTAGCCAAAGTAGTAAATAATTATGTCTTCCAACCCCACATCTTTCTCCCTTTTATTTCCTAGCTTATGTTAGTTAGTTTAGGGCAACATGTTTTGTTTAGCATCTCTCATGCCTAACATCCACTTGTATTGCATACATTAAGCTTGGCGCATCATTCTAACTTACATTGTTAGTTAATACTTCTTTGAAAAAGGTGCTTAAACCGCATGCTATCGAATTGATTCATATGCCATATTAGTAGCTGAGCTTAGTAATTGCATATTACATGTGTTGCATTAGTCACATTACATAGTTAGGATCATGCAATCTTCTAACTCTCATCATTTTTTTTGGCTTGGAGTACTAGGTGAGATTTTATTTGTTTTAGTATATTGCATTGTATGCTAGTGTTGCCATGTCAAAGCATGTTCACCATGAGACTAAGTGCTTAAGTGATAAACTGTTTGAATGCCTGTGGATGAAGGCCAGTTGCTTGAATTTGAATAATTTGAGTAATGTTCATTTGAGCCCACTTTTTCAAGCGGCACATTCGTAAACAATTTTCAAAAACGAACAAGAAATCAAATGTTCCAATTTTTCCAAATTAGTCTATACTTGTGTGCGCATCACATAGTAATGTTAACCTAATAATCGGAACAAGAGCATATAATGTAAATAAGATTCATATCATGATTAGTAGAGGCCGATCTTTGATCGGGCGAGCGGGGGTCCTCAATTCATGACCTTCCCCTCTCGTACCTAAGTTCCCGAGCTGAGACAATCTTGGTGATGACGGGCACGTGGCCTTTGGCATGAGTCATGGGTTTCCTAAATTTTCCAAAAATATTTAAGTGGCGACTCTGTATCTAGCAAAATAATCCATTTTTGGCAATTTGATTCAAAATTGATTTTCCAAAAGATTTGTCAGATTTGGACTCTTTGCTATTTATCTATTTCACATTACATTTATGAGATCAAATTCAGAACCGCGGGAGTCCGATACTGTAGGGCTTATTCGTCTTCCGAAATGGGGCACGAAAAGTCGAGCTACAGTTTTTGGCGACTCTGTTGGGAAATTTAGAGAACTTGACTCGAACTTCATGATGTGAAATTTTATCTACACTTATATGTTTCTTTGCATTGCATTTGTATTGATGTGCCAAAGTCACTGTTTTTGCCATCTGCTATTCCTGGACGGTTTGCCAGAGGCTCGCCCAAAAGGCTTGCCAAAAGGCTAACCGGCCATGGGCTCTGCCATGTTGGAACACAACCCTTGGCTCTGGGCCATCGCTGTACCGTTTGATTCTCTTCTCAGTGTTAGGTGTGAGAGGTATATTAGGTAGTCTTGTTGAGGCACCCTTTTTGACCATTCAACCTAGTTGCATATCGAAAAGCCATAGAGACTGTTCCAAACTAGGACATGATGCTCTCAAAAAATACAGGATTGCGTGAAAACCACTCTGTTTGAATAGTGAACCCTAGTTCCTAACGAAACTAGGACAGGGTAACCCTACCCTCTCATAGGGGTGTTTTGGCTCTCATTTAACTGGTATGTGCTTTACAATGAACTGCACAGGAATGTGCATAACAGTTGCAAGTTTGCAAGTTTGGTATCTATTTTGGGGCAAAATTCAGTGTAGAGTACCATCACTCAGCTGTGATCATATCACTTCTAGTGAAATTGGGCTGAGGTGCTGTCTGTTTTCTCTTTTTGCTAGGTAGTCCTGGAACCATAGCTTCAGAAGGCTTTGATATCCCCCAAGTACTCTGGACTTGTGTTGATAGACTTTGTAAGATCAAGGACCTAGATTCAAGGGCAACCAGTGTTTGCTTCACTGCCACCGGTTGCAAGGCGAATGAGGATTAGACATAATTCACTAGTCCTGTTCCTACAGCAGTCACCCCTCGGCTCACCAGTGTCCAGTCCAGTTCAGGAATAGTCATCTGCTCCCAACCCAGCATGAGACCAATCACCCATTCCAATGACATAGTATCCCCCAGCTAGTATGGAGGAACTAATACATCATTTGCAACAAACAGTCGAGACACTACAGTATGACACAGTCTGTCAAGCCGAGGTTACGACCCGTCAGACTGAGGTTATAACCAGGTTACAACAATAGCAACTGTAGCCAATAGTGGCTTTTGTATCACATGTACCCACCGCAGCTATCCCTATGTCCGGTGCCACCAATGTCCAAGAAAACCAGGGCAATCCAACAGAGCCAATCCCAACACAAGCTTCCAAAGCACCAGTTTATCAGACCGAGGCTCCGTTCGAGTTCGAGGTTGACCCAGTTGCACTCAAGGTCAATAAACTGGAAAAGTTATTCAAGAGAGCACAAGGGGTTATCTCCATCCCAGACATAGAGGACGGGTATACTGATTCTGCAGTTACATTGCTGGATCAGTTTAAAATGACGCACATTAATCATTTTGACAGCTCCAGGGATTTGATGGTGCACTTGCGATTGTTTTCTGATATCTTGTGGCTGATGGGCTTAACTAGACCACATAAGCTATCTCTCTTTGGTCGCACCATGTCGGGTATAGCGGCCATTTGGTATGCTAAGTTAGAGGATTCTGTCAAACAGAATTGGGAGGAGATGGCTGAAGCCTTCATTGCTCAGTACTCTTACAATACACATATTGAGGTCATAACTCGTGATCTCGAGGCAACCTGTCAAGAGCTGAAGGAGGATTTCTCTGAGTTTGTGATGAGATGGAGGGCCAAAGCCTCGATGATGACCACGAGACCTTCCGAGAAGGATCAGATAAGAATGATTGCTCATAATCTGCATGGCAAGTTACTGTAGAAAATTATTGTTCTACCTCTATTTACCTTCATAGAGCTTCATGAAATGGGGGTTCAAATTGAGGATGCCATCAGACAAGGGATCATTGTGGAAGATAATGAGCCTTTGAAGAAGAATGTTGTTCGTAGTTCCATTGCTACTACCAGTGATAGCACAGTTGCGAAATGCTCAGAAGTAAACACTATTACCACTTCCATCAATAGCCAAAAACCAACCACTTCAACTCGGTCCCAAGCCTGAAATTTCCATCCTCTTTACATGAGTCTCTCTCAAACCTTGAAAACGTTGCTAGAAAAAGGGTACCTAGAGCTCCTAGAACCCCGACCCCTCCCAATTCCTCTTCCACCAAGACATGACCCGGCTAAATACTGTGCCTATCATCAACATCATGGTCATGATACAAACTGTTGCATCCGCCTCCGTGAACCCACTACTTCTAAGCTAATGAGCATGATTGAAGATTTGCAGATAACTGTAACAGATCTAGCCTTTGGGATTTTGGCTCAATCATCGACCACATCACATGCCAGAAATTTCATGCCATCCCCAATCTTGGGGCGAGCTGCAGTTGAAAAGGGCCAACCGCAAGCTATGTCAAGTCTGGGTAATGACATGTCGACAACAACTGGGCTCCACCCCGATATAGCAACCCAATCCCTTGGCAAAGTGGAGACATGCGAAAAGAACAAGGTCGGGGCAAGCATTGATCCCCATGAACATCTTCAGTGGACTATTGAGGCTTTGAAGGTCAAAGAGCTAAACAAGCAGCAAATGCTTGCAGTTGTTACAAAAATTGTGGATGACACTTTTGTCACTCAGGTTGGGAGCATTTTGAATCAAGGGGCAAGCCAAGAAAAGGGTTTCCATACCAAAAACACCCATTTCAGCTCCAATCCTACACCCGTTGAAGATCTTCAAACCCAGGCAACACCTGCCAAGCCTTTTGTCAATCCTGTCAGAATTGGCAACAGCACCTTCAATCCGCTCTACATCTCCTTGTCCAAAGCTCTCAAAATCCTCATAGAACAGGGTTATCTCAAACCCCTCGATCCTCGGCCTCTCCCTACCCCTTCCAGCCAAGCATAATGTTGCCAGGTACTGTGCCTTCCATCAACACTGACGGTTGCTTTTGTCTTCGCCATGAGGTTCAAGATCTAATTGACAATAAGGCCATCACTCCACCAAGACCTACAAAGTCTATTGGTGCTAGATCGATGAACTTTGGCGATAATGTGACTATGTAATCGGGGATGAACCACTTGCTGATGGCGCTCACTTTACTCCAGATGTGGTGGATGACACGCACTGTTTTAGCACTTTCAAAATACTTTTTATTTTACTTTCTGAACTGGGTATCAAGTTAGTCTTGTTGTATTGAGTCAGTCTTGTTGTGTTGGAGGTTGGTGATTTCGGTGGTGATTTCGGGGGTGTTGACTTGGACATCACTTCCCTGTTTGTTTTTGTATGCCTTTTCACTCTTTCTTTTGTGTCTATTTTTATCATTGAGCCAGTTGAGCCAGAAGATCTGAATGAATGGAAGTAATTTTCACCTATTTTTTTTGTGCCTTTAAATCATTGCATTCACCAAAGTTTTTCAAAACTTTTCTAACACTGTGGTGAACACAAAGAGGGAGGAATTCCTCGGGATTTGTAAAAATTTGATCAACTGAGAGGAAGAGAGGCCTGCTAATGCCCTTAATGAATGAAATCATATCAGTTAATATGAGTACTGAGGAGGATCTTGGCTTGATCCAGCTTGGTTCTACATTGTCTTCAGAAGAGCACGAGCGACTAGTTGCTTTATTAAAAGACTTCAAAAAATGTTTTGTGTGGTCCTACGAAGATATACCTGGAATTGATCACGAGATTGTACAACATAGGATCACTCTCGGCCTCAAGACTCGACCCCTTTGCTTTCAAACTTTGATTCAAGATATTCAACGATCAACCAAAATATGAGGTTTGCATGGCCAGATTTGAAGCAGCCCTTGAACTAGGGGCAGTAAGGTCATATGTCATCAAAGGAAGCTTGCAGAGCTGGATGAGAAGTAGCCCTTGAACTAGGGGCAAAAAGGTCAGATGTGCTCAAAGATTCAAAAACTGGGTCATTTCTCAAGCCAATGAAGATCGGCAAGAAATACAAATCCCAGAATCTAGAGAGAAGAAAATTTACGGCTGAAGGACAATTGAGTTCTTATCCACAACACTAGGGGCAAATTCAGACCAAATTGGATGGGCTCTTACATCATCAAGACTATTTAGTCAGAAACAATAGCCATTCTCATGGATTCAGATGGCCTAGAGATCTCACAATCGATCAACATGGACAAATTAAAATTCTCCATCCTTGAGAGGCTTGCTAGGCCGAAAACCCGGAAGGGCGACCCAGGCAAAAGTTAGAGTATGAAAAAAGAATATAACAAAAAAAAGAAAAAGAAGAAAAAGAAGAAGAAATGAAGAAAAAAAAAATGGAAAAAAAGAAAAAATGAAATGAGAAAAATAGCTTGCAAGGTTGAAAACCCGGAAGGGCGGCTTTGGAAAAAGTTAGAGTGCAAAAGGAGAGTGTTAATACCCGAGTGCACCTTAACCCGGGAACTACGTACGGCCTGATTCCCATCTTTGGGATACGTAGGCAACTTCTTTCTGAAGTTCGGCCCCAACCATTTTCAACCTGCTTGTCTCATCCATGTTGATTGGCTTATCCTTGTTGAACTCAGCTATCATATCCATGTCTAATTGGCTCATCTTCATTCAAACTCGGGTGTCTTATCCCATTAAAGGATTCAGCTGCAAGACAATTCAATTTCAAATTTGAGGTTATGCCTCTCAAGAGTTAATTCCACGTTGGTTGAGCAGTGGCCATTTACAAAAATAGTTTTTGAGGATTTTTAATGAGGTTGACTAATTCTCTCGAAAATTATTCCATTTTTCCAAAATAGGACCATTTCTTGGACCCAAAAAAAAAAGGAAAATTTTCAGTGCTCATAGCCTGACTCACATGATTTCAAAGCAGAAAGTCGAACAAGCATGTTAATCTAACCCTCATGTTGGACAAAATTGTTTTAGCAGAAAGCCAAAAACAAAAAAATGGTCAAATTGATAAACTAGGGGCACAATCGAGTCAGATTTTCTGTCTTTTCCCCATTATCAATGCACTTGCCAAAAAAGGGCACAGTTGACGCTAGCAACAAAGGCCAAAATCTCTCTCATTCTCCAAATAGTGAGGTATCAAGCTCACTGCGAAGCACGAACTGGAAATAGAGCTAGATATTCGACCCCCTCTCATAAGGTCCACAACTTCCTGCTTATCCAGCAACCACACCTGGGAAGGGGAAAAAAAAAAAAAAAAGATGTGCATTGAGAGGAAAAGTAAGGAAAGGGCTTTTCAGAGAAAAATAGAGATTGAGTGCAAAAGTGATGTGAGAATAACAAATGAAAGAGGTTGGGAAACAATACTTGCAGAAGTAGTGGGCTCCCCGTGAACTGAGAGGTCTCCCACCGGCGATAAACATCCAAGTGTTGTGTTTGTTGTTTTTGTTTGTCTCGATTCTTGTTTTGAGTTGTTTTGAGTGTAAATAGTTGCGTTTAGGTTGTTTTTACTTTTTTTTTTTTTTTTTTTCCGTTTGTTGAGTCGTGGTGTACTGTGGTCAGTAGTAGGCTTAATACCCAGTTGAGAACTCATTCTCAATTCCAATTTCAAGAAAATAAATCGTTTTCCATTCCCAACAGGATGTGCAAAACAAGGTTCTTTCTTTCGTAAACTGCAGGGTCCAACCCCGGTCAAAAGAAAGAGCATTAGAACAAGTACCTATCTGAAGCTATGTAGGTTCCGGACTGCAAAGCAAAAGAAAAGAGGGAAAATTGGAGCATCTGAGTTTGTTTCAACTTCAGCAATTTCTGAGATTACATTCTAGATACACCTTCTCAGACCTTGTCATTTCTCCAAAGTATGAATGTACCTCGACCTCAAGCTTGAAGCCTGCTTCAAGTCAAAATGGCGATCAAAGTGCTCTCCCTGAACACCATGCCCCATTAGAGGCATCTTAGCTATGTTTGCAATGAGTTCCTAGGAGACCAACTGCGACAGTGAAAACTAGAGTTTGAATGGCGATGCCTAGAACACAAAGGTTTGGAATTTCCAAGACTAAAGTCTGGTTTAAATACCCAGGGGTGTATCCTGGGCTTGAAATCTATATGGCTGCCCCATAGGTTGAGGTAGAGTGTATGTGCCTCAATTCTGGATACTGAACCAACCTAGTTTGTCACCCTGTTGGAGAATAGGGAAAGTTGTGAATATGATCAGGAAGAAAAGCGGCATCCATGGCTTCTACATGCAGATGTTACCCCTTGTCAGCATTTGAGGGCCTTTGAACTGTGAGTTGAAGGTAAGGGTTCGAAGAACATAAGAGGGAGATTCCCATCAGAGTAGAGTGGTTCATCGCCACTCACCCTATGAGGTGCTTTCTAAAGCGCCGCTTTGTTTGTTTATTGCATTCTCTAAACATCATGCACTGCATTGCTTATAACATGTATCATATCATCGCACTTACTACTTTTATTTGCATCTTGTGTTATCTTGTATCATTTATCCTTTGCTGAGCAACGTTTGGGATCGTTGTCCCCTGGGGCTTTTCTTAGGACCTCTTCTCACGATTTCAACGTGGTTTGAGTGTTCCCTTTCTCACACGATTTTAGCGTGTTTGGAATTTATCTCAGGACGCGTGGAATGCGACCTTGAGGGATTTTCCAAGACCTCTTCTCACGATTTTAGTGTGGTTTGAGTGTTCCTTTCCTCATACGATTTTAGCGTGTTTGGAATTTATCTTAGGACGCGTGGAACGTGCCCCTGAGTGGTTTTGTCAGAACCTCTTCTCACGATTTTAGCGTGGTTTGAGTGTTCCTTTCCTCACACAATTACAGCGTGTTTGGAATTTTTCTCAGGACGCATGGAACGTGACCCTGAGCAGTTTTCTCAGTACCTCTTCTCACGATTTCAGTGTGGTTAGAGTATTATTTTCCTCACATGATTTCAGCATGTTTGGGATTTTCTCTTCCTTTTCTTACGATTTCAGTGTGGTTAGAGTTTTCTTTTCCTCACACAATTTCAGCGTGTTTGGGATTTGTTCTTCCTCTTCTTATGATTTCAGCATGGTTAGAGTTTTCTTTTCCTCACACGATTTTAGCGTGTTTGGGATTTGTTCTTCCTCTTCTCACGATTTCAGCGTGGTTAGTGTGTTCTTTTCCTCACACGATTTCAGCGTGTTTGGGATTTGATCTTTCTCTTCTCACGATTTCAGCATGGTTAGAGTGTTTCTTTCCTCACATGATTTCAGCATGTTTGGGATTTATTCTTCCTCTTTTTGCGATTTCAGTGTGGTTAGAGTGTTCCCTTCCTCACACGATTTCAGCGTGTTTGGAATTTGTTCTTCCTCCTCTCACGATTCCAACGTGGTTGGAGTATGTCACAATATTCATCTACTACACTATCCATTACATACATTACATCATACCATTTTATTGTCTACATCCTTTCCACGTTAAGCTTAGTTTGGCATGTGCTCATACCTTTCCCTAGTTGGAACATGGTTCTGTCATGTGTAAGTACCCATGCTGCGCTGAGGCCAATATTGAGGGTGTCAACACCTTTTCTGTGTTAGACGTGGTCTGTATTGTGTCCATACCTTTTCTAAGTAAAACGTAGTTCGGCTTGCGCCCCTTATTCACTACATCCATTGCATCTATTGCATCATACTCTATCTTGTTGCATCCACCCTTTTCGCATAAAACGCGTTTAGGATCATTATCATCCCACTGCATTGTTATTTCCCAATACATCTTTCCCCAGCAGATCATTCCTCACCTATATCATACCACCCAATTACTTGTACTCTTTCTCTTTCTGCGAAAAACATAGTTTTGCAAGTGCCCACACCCCTTTCACATTGAAACATGGTTCTGTTATGTGTAAGCATCCATGCTGTGTTGAGGCCAGTATTGAGGATGTAGTCACTT
The DNA here is from genome assembly GCA_036172215.1 of Camellia granthamiana. Taxonomy (NCBI): domain Eukaryota; kingdom Viridiplantae; phylum Streptophyta; class Magnoliopsida; order Ericales; family Theaceae; genus Camellia; species Camellia granthamiana. The sequence goes on along the minus strand of CM069904.1, from coordinate 84,684,386 downwards.
AGCCTGTGTTAGGCGTCGTTTGGCTGTGCCAACTTCTTTTCTATATAAAACGTAGTTTGATTTGAAGCGCCATTCCTTTATGGTATTTGTGTGATTTGCACTACTTGGGGTTTGATGATTTCGTTACATTGTATATCATTTGCATGATTTCGTTACAACTGTATATCATTTTGCATCATGCCCCTGAACTACGCTGATTTGATTCATTGCAACTGGATACCTAGGCAACCCTTAGGTTCAACCAACTGCATCTGCATTTGGTTTGTTTGCCCAAGTTTAACGGCCTTGTCAAAATGGGTCGTCTTTGGACTTTGACATTCACTCACGTCATTTCATGACTTTGAGCTCTGTCAAAGAGGGGCAACTGTAGACACCCCATTTTTGACCACCCTTAAGGCTTGGGCGCCTCAGGTTGATCACTCGATGATGAAAGTTACGCTGTACAAACGTTCGTACTGCCATGTTCAAGGAACAACTCGGCCAGACTATGGAAGTATACATTAATGACATGGTGGTCAAGTCCAAAGAAGATCAAACTCATCTAGCCAATCTGGAAAAGACATTCGGCATTTTACGCAAATAGAAAATGAAGCTGAACGCTTCAAAATGTACGTTTGGGATCGGCTCCGGCAAATTCTGGGGTTACATTGTCAACCACCGAGGAATCAAAGCCAACCCGAGGCAAATCACAGCAATCTTGGAGCTCGGCTCCCCTCACTAAGTAAAAGAGGTTCAAAAGTTGATGGGGATGGTCGCCGCACTCAACAGGTTCATCAGTCGGTCCACAGATCGCTGCCGACAATTCTTTCATACACTACGACAGGGCAAGGCTTTTGAATGGTCTGCCGAGTGCAAAGCTGCTTTCAACGGCCTTAAGACCTACCTCCGATCAGTTCCACTCTCGACAACACCTTCGGCAGGCGATCGGCTCATTTTGTATTTGGCAGTTTCCGACCAGGCCGTCAGCGCCGTACTGATAAAGGAAAAGCTGGGGGAGCAGCGGCCAGTGTATTATGTGAGCAAGGCAATGGTTGATGCCGAAACACGCTACCTTCCGCTGGAAAAACTCATCCTAGCCCTAGTCATGGCGGCAAGAAAATTGATGCATTACTTCCAGGGGCATAGCATCAAGGTGCTAACAGATTATCCCCTTCGATCAGTACTACGTAGTGCAGAAGCATCAGGACGTGTTTCAAAGTGGGCTCTTGAACTCGGCCAGTACGATATTCAGTTTCTACCTAGAACCTCAATCAAGGGACAGGTGCTTGCCGACTTTGTCGCCGAATTCACTGAGGGTCTTGCCGACTTCAAGTCTGATGAAATTCGACCAAAGCTGAACTGGAGAATTTATGTTGGGGACATTTGGCAGTTGTGCTGTAATGGATCATCCCATCAACAGGGCAGTGGAGCCAGAGTAGTAATCATGGCTCCCGACGGCACAATAATTGAGCAAGCGGTCAAGCTCGGCTTCAAAGCATCAAATAACGAAGCCGAATACGAAGCCCTTCTAACCAGTTTGCATAATGCACATCTTCTGGGTACTCAACGTTTGCTTGTATTTTGCGATTCAAAACTGGTGATCAAGAAATGACCATATGACGGCTTATATGAAAATGGCTAACTCCTTGCTGGCAAAATTTCACCATCACGAATTGAATCAGATAACACGTGATCAGAACACACATGCAGATGCCCTGGCTTGCCTAGCCTCCGCCATTAACTTAGAGATTAAACGGACCATCGAAGTGGGTTTCATCCCGGAGCTAAGCTTTGGCCCTTCAGATGAAGTCCAGGTCAATGTCATAGAATCTAAACCGAGTTGGATGGATCCCATTGCTACATTCCTGTCTTTCGAACAGCTCCCAGAGGACAAGAAAGAAGCGCACAAGCTGCGAAACAAAGCCCTGCGATACTACTTGGATCCGCAAGGAAAGCTTTACAAAAAATCCGTTTCTGGTCCATATTTGGAATGTGTGCATCCGGACAAAGTCGAAGAACTTCTGACTGAAATACATGAAGGCAGTTGTGGCATCCATTCTGGTGAGCGCTCTTTGGCTCATCGAGCCATGACATAGGAGTATTACTAGCCGACAATGAGAGCCGATGCCGAATGTTACGTGAAAAAGTGTGAACAGTGCCAGAAGTTCTCTCATTTGACCCACCTGCCTGCTGAAGAGCTAAGCTCCATAACCAATCCTTGGCCGTTCGCCCAATGGGGACTTGACATCGTCGGACCACTACGTCATGCCCCGGGTAACAAGCGATTTTTGATTGTCGCGACAGACTATTTTACAAAATGGGTAGAAGCGGAGGCACTAACGCACATCCGAGAGACCGACGTGAAGCGTTTTGTTTGGAGAAATATCATAACATGATTCGGCATTCTAAGAGCACTTATCTCAGACAACGGCACCCAGTTTGATTGTGGCGGCTACCGAGAGTTGTGCAGCAAGTATGGTATCTGGCCTTACTTTTCCATGTCGGCTTATCCACAAAGCAATGGTCAAGCTAAAGCCTCTAACAAATCCATCTTGGATGGGGTCAAGAAGAGGCCGGAGAGAGCTAAAGGCAAATGGGTCGAAGAATTGCCAAGTGTGTTGTGGGCTCATCGAACTACGCCGAGGCGATCGATTGGAGAAACGTCGTTTGCTCTATGCTTTGGAACCCACGTAATCATACCCCTGGAGATCGGCCTCCCAACCTTCGGCCCATTCGATTATGACAAAACGGCTTTCAGCCCAATCATTTATGTCAAAACGGCCTTCGGCCCATACATTCGTATCCAAACGGCCTTTGGCCCAATCATGTATGTCAAAACGGCCTTCGGCCCATACATTCGTGTCAAAACGGCCTTTGGCCCATTCATTTATGTCAAAACGGCCTTCGGCCCATACATTCGTATCAAAACGGCCTTTGGCCCAATCATGTATGTCAAAACGGCCTTCGGCCCATACATTCATGTCAAAACGGCCTTTGGCCCATTCATTTATGTCAGAACGGCCTTTGGCCCACTCATTCATTTCAAAACGACCTTGGGTCCATTTATGTTTATCAAAACGACCTTTGGTCCATTCATGTTTATCAAAACGACCTTTGGTCCATTCATGTTTATTCATGTCAGACTTACGTCCACAATCCCAATTAGCAAGTCATAAAGCTTATAAGGGAAAAGACAATTGGACATTCACAAGCATTCAATATCGATATTACTCACAGTGATCGGCTTGTGGATTTGCCCTGAAGCTCGACCCTACACATTTCATGAACACAAAAGGGTCACTAACAGTTCAATCCGTCCTTTAATTCACATACTCCTCTTTAGGCTTTATTCTTATCTCATTAACTCATTTACAATGCTTAACATATGCCTAAGAGTGCTTACAAGTGAAATAGAACGGAAAAACAAAACACAGAATGCATTTTCAGAATTTCAGAAAACAGGGTCCCCGCTCGAGCGTGGACTCCCCCGCTCGAGCGGACCCTTAAGCCCACAAAAGTGCTGGTTGCCTTCAATTCCAGCTCGAGCGTGAACTCGGCCGCTCGAGCGGGACTGCCTGTCTACATAGCTCCCCGCTCGAGCGTCAACTTCCTCGCTCGAGCGGGAACCATGTCTGCAGAAAATGCTGGGAGCTCGATTTCCTCCGCTCGAGCGGCACTTCCCCCGCTCGAGCGGACGTCGAAAATTCTGGGTTTTCCAGAACACTCCTTTGAGTTCAAACTCGACATTCAACCAATTTTTCTTGCATACTAAGGCTCCAATCTCACATATATTCATGCTAACATGGTTCTCTTGCAAGATTATATCATTATGAAGTTCAATTTCTTGATTTACCTACATGCATGTCTCAAAACATGACAAACTCCTCACCAATATAATAAATTCATGCATTCAAGCTCATCTCTTTAATTATTCAAACATGCAAGACCATCTTGACTTCATTTCCATTTCGAAGATGCAAATGGTGCCAAAACTCAACAAAACCAAGCTTGCATGCATGATCAAACTTCAATTCTTGCTTAATTGTCATGATACATGCTAGATTATGCAATTCTTTAACAATTATATACATGCATGCCTTCATTGACTATCAATTGAACACAAACAACTCCATTTCCTTAAAATCAAGCCAACTCATGTCCTAGATCATCAAACACACTTGAATCTACACATTTACAACAAGAATCCATGAGTTCACTTACCTAGAAGCTTTGATCTTTCAAGCTCTAGACAATTCTTGAGCTATATCTCCAAAATTTCCAAGCTCCAAGCTAAAATGCACAATTCTCCTCCTTTTTCTCTCACTATGGCCGGCCACTCTCTCTCCTTCTCAATTCTAACTCAGATTTTGAGTTTTAGAGAGCCAAAGGAGGGTGTAGTGTTAATATACAACAAGCCCCACTAACAACATTTTAATATAAAATATTTGGACACTTAATTCATCAATTTAATCAATTTAATCTGACCAGAATCAATTTTCAATTAAATTTCACCGTAGGCTCTAAAAATTATGCCAATCTCAATAGCGTAATCAATTTCGGGTTCTGTGGCCAATAAGGCCCTCAATTTAATTCCTGAAACGGTAAAATCAAACAGATATTTCTACGGTGAACAGATGGAAATTCAAAACCACATGTATTCACATAATTGGCACACCAAATCATATCAAACATATAATCAAATTCATATTAAGGACCAATTAGCTAATTACGGAACAGGGGCATCACACTAATGGACTAAATGGATTAAAGGATGGATTTGGTAACTAAAATGTGTAAACAAAATTGGCAAGTAAAAGAAGCAAGATAAGCATCTTTTTGTGTTGCATTGCATGTGTTCAAATCGGACGTTAATTTGAACACAAGGAAAATGGGACATTTCATACTCAAAAGTGATAAAATGTGTCGTTTTCCTAGGTCTCCATTGCCATTGATCATGCATGATAGGGTGGTGGTGGTCATTTTGAGTCCTGTTTTACATTTATTAAACTTGTGCAAACTTGGTTCCTTAGCCATCATGCTTGGAAATTGCTTGATTTATGGTTTGAGGGCCAAGAGTTACACTCCTTTGAGCTTGTTTGATGATAAGGAGGGTAATAGTACAAACAATCCTTGAGAATACACTACAGTAGTCGACCGGCCACCAGCAGTGGCCGACGGCCACCAGAAGTAACCGACCAGCCACCAATGGTAGCGGACAGCCACAATTGGTAGCCGACCGGCCATCAATGAAATTTGCACAGTATGTTGGTAAGGTGAAGCAGAGGAGTTCTGGAAGTTGGCAGAATTTTTGGTGTTCAAGTTTGCAAACAGAGGCTTACAGCAGCGAGGCAGTGGCATTTTCGGGTAGAAAGCAAGCATGCATGAGCAATTGTCACATAACTGAGTCTTGTTACTTGACTAATTGTTATGATTAATTAGTTGTAACTAGTTTATTGTGTAGAATGTTGTAATTAGTTAACTAGAGTAGTTAATTAATTCGATTTGTAATAATTAATTAGCTAGTATAGTTGATTAATTAGTTTATTTTTGTTATAAGTAGTTAATTAGTTTAGCTAGTTATTTATTTTGGTTTGTACTAATTAGCTTAATTAGTTTAATTAGCTTAGGTTAAATAGCATAGCTAGTTAGTTAGCTTATTCATTCGGGCCCTCTTTCGCGAGGGCATAATGTTGTAATATGTGTGCATGTGTGTGTGTATGTTTCCCAACCCCACGTCTTTCTCTCTTTTATTTAATCACTTTTGATGGTTAGATTAGTGACATGTTTCAATTAGCATACCTTATGCTTGCATCCATTCATTCGTATTGTATGTACTGAGGCTTGGTGTGGCGTATCATTCAAACTGTATTGTCATTTCAATATCTTATTTGAATACGTGTATAACCAAATGCTATCAAATTGTCTCATATGCCATATTAGTAGTCGAGCCTATTAGTTTCATATTGCATGTGTTGCATTAGGCATCTTGTATAGTTAGGAATCATGCATTTTTTCTAACTCTCATATCTTCTTAGCTTGGAGTACTAGGTGAGTTTTTAGTACTTTAGCATACTTGCATGAGTGTGAGTGATTGCCATGACTAGTATGCTTACCATGAGACTATATGCTTACTTGTTAACTGCATGAATGCCTGTGGATGAAGGCTTGTTCTTTGAATTGGAATGAATCAATAAAATGTGCATTTTAAAGCCCACTTTATTGAGTGGCAAATCAGTTTTAAGCCCACTATGTTTGGTGGCAAATTCGCAAACTTTAAGCCCACTTAAGGTGGCAAATTCAAACCCTTTTCGCAAAACAAACATGAAAATGAATTGTTCCAAATTGAGCAAACTAGTCTATACTTGGATGTACGCATCACATAGTAAAGTTAGTTTAATAATCGGAAAAAGAGCACATAATGTTGATAAAAAGCATATCATGATTAGTAGAGGCCGATCTTTGATCGGGCGAACGAGAGTGCTCAATTCATAACTTTCCCCTCTCGTACCTAAGTTCCCGAACCAAGGCAACTTTGGTGATGACAGACAGATGGCCTTTGGCACGAGTCAGGGTTTCGTAAATTTTTTCAAAAATAAAATATTTAGGTGGCAACTCTGTATCTGGCAAAGCAGTCCAATTTTGGCATTATTTGATTTAAAATCAATTTTCCAAAAAGATTTGTCGGATTTAGACTCTTTGGTGTTTATCAGTTTCACATTGCACTTGTGAGATTAGATTCAGAACTGCAGGAGTCCGAACTATAGGGCTTCATTCGAGCTTCCGAAAGGGGGCACGAAAAAAGTCGAGCTACAGTTTTTGGCGACTCTGCTGGGGATTTAGAGAACTTGACTTGAAAATCATGATACGTTATTTTATCTAAACTTATGTGTTTCTTTGCATTTGCATTTTGCATCGGTGCGCCTAAGTCACAGTGTTTGCTATCTGCTATTCCTAAACGGTTTGCCGGAGGCTCGCTTGGAAAAGCTTGCCAAAAGGCTGACCAGTTGTGGGCTCTGCCACGATGGGAACACAACCCTTGGATCTGGACTACCGCTGTACCGTTTGATCCTCCTTTCACTTCTCGGTGTTAGGTGTCAGAGGTATATTAGGTGGTCTTGCTGAGGTACCCTTTTTGACCATTTCGACCTAGTTGCATATCGGAAACCATAGAGATTGTTCCAAACTAGGACAGGATGCTCACCCGAATGTAAGATTGTAGTGAAACCACTTTGTTTGAATATCTTACCCTAGTTCCTGACAAAACTAGGATAGGGTAACCCTACCCCATCATAGGGGTGTTTTGGCTCTCACTTGCTTGATACGTGCTTTTACAGTGAAACTCTGCAGAGATGCATGTATCAGTTGCAAGTCTGGGTATCAGTTTGGGGATATCAGTTTTGAGAGGGGTAGAAATCAATGTTTGAGTACAGTTCTACAGCTTATGATTGCAATTGTGTGTTGTTAGTGTCTGAGCTGAGGTGCTGTGCATTTTCTGATTTTTGTTTTTCTTTTTGCTTTATTTGTTTTTGCAAGGTAGTTTTTTCACCATTGCTACAGATGATTCTGTTAACCTTCAAGCACTCTGGACCCACATAAGGAGACTTTATCGATATGGGGATCTTGTCAGGGGACAGCCTGTGTTTGCTTCACTCCCGCCGGTTATGAGACGGAGGAGGGTCAGGCATAACTCACCAGTCCAGCCACTATCTTTTACTTCACCTGCACTCAATCAAGCTCTGTCTTCTACCTCTGCTCTGGTAAAAGATCATTCGCCAGTGCTGATGGCTCAACAACCCCCGATCAGTATGGAAGACATGTTCTGACAACTCCAGCAGACCATAGAATTAATGCAGCAAGACGCTACCTGCCAGGCTGAGGTTGCAGCTTAGCAAGCGGAAGTGATCAATAGGCTGCAACAACATCAACCACAACAAGCAGCAGCTTTTGCTTCTCACCCACCCCCAGTCAGGATTCCAGTGCCCAGGGTTACAGTTAATGTCCAGGAAAATGTAGACATTCAATTGGATCCGATTCCACCGTAGGCCTCCAAAGCACCAGTGTACCAGACTTAAGCGCCATTTGAGTTTGAGGTCAACCCTACCACTTTGAAAGTTAGCAAGCTAGAAAAGCTCTTCAAGTGGGCGTAGGGTATGAATGTAATCCCGGATACAGAGGATGGTTATACTGATGCAGCAGTGACTTTGCCGGACTGATTCAAGATGCACCACATAGACCGTTTGGATGGTTCAGGGGATCCTATGGTGCACTTGTGGCTCTTCTCAGATATTCTGCGGCCCATGGGCCTATCTAGACTTCAGAAGGTCTCGCTCTTTGGCTGGACCCTGTCGGGTATAGCGGCCATCTGGTATGCCAAACTGGAAGACTCTGTGAAACGGAGCTGGGATGAGATGGCCAAGGCCTTCGTAGCACAGTACTCTTACAATACCCAAATCGAGGTCACGACTCATGATCTCGAAGCAACTATGAAGGATCCAAAGGAGGGCTTCTCGGACTTTGTAACAAGATGGAGGGCTAAAGCATCGATGATGACGACCCAACCATCTGAGAAGGACTAGATCAGAATGGTAGTCCGCAACCTGCAGGGGAAATTGCTGCAGAAAATGATTGTCTTACCTTTATTCACATTCGCTGATCTTCATGAGATAGGAGTTCACATTAAGGATGCGATGAGGCAGGGTTTGATAAGTGACGAGAAGGAGTAGCCTAAGAGGTCTTTCACACGTAGTTCCAATGCGACTACTAGCGGTAGCGTAGCTACAAGGCCTTCAGATGTGGGTATGGTCACCACAGCACCTAAGACTGCCAACCCCTTTGCCGGTACATCCAACCCAACCTCACAAACCTCAAGTAGCCAAGCTCGAAACCAATGGGTTTTCACCCCATTGTACATGACTCTGTCCAAAGCCTTGGGCGTATTGATCAAGAAGGGGCATCTAAAGCCATTAGAGCCTCGCCCTTTACCCGATCCTCTTCCCCCAAAACACAATCCGGCCAAATACTACGCTTTCCACCAACAACATAGTCATGATACTGATCAATGCTTCAAATTACGTCATGAGATTCAAGATCTCATTGACAATAAGGTGATAGCGCCTCCTCAAAAGCCTAACGTCACTACAAATCCTCTTCCACCACATAACCAAGCCCCTCCTCCCCGGCGCTTGAATCTCACACAAACACTGGCTGTCCCTTACGACCCCAGTATATATATCACCGCAGTCCACCTACCTAAGTCGGCGCTGTTCATCCCGAAAAGCACAGATTTGTGCATGATGAATGCGTTTACTTCCAAACCCAAACCTGTGGTGGTGACAGTGATAAATGAAGGCAGGATAGCCTTGATGAAGAATAGGAATGCCAGTTCAGTGCCTGAGGGCCCCGTGGACTTATCTGAGGAAGAGTACAACCCATACCGTTACATTGTGCCGATCAATCAGGCCAAACCAGAGGTGGAGTTGCCAATGGGAATAGAGGTTAGTGTGGTCCGGAAGGATGGCCCAAGCCAGGGATTAGATGATCTAGCTGACCTGGAGGAAGATATCAATAATTTGCAGTTCTTTGATGAGCAAGATCAGGGGGATATGCACAATGACTGGTTCGATCTGAATGAGTCGACAGACAACTCTAGGTGGCTTAGTGATGAACTAGATGTAGATGAGAGACTTCAACCAAAGCTGGAAAAGCAAGCAGTAGGAACTGCTGCAAGGGCCGAAACAGCTGAGGACAAGGGAAAGTTACCGAAGAGCACCAGTATTAAGAATTTAGCTCAGGAATCGGGCATTATTAGTACAGCTAATACTGAGCAAGAAGCTACACTGAAGTGATTTGAACAGGAACGGGATGAGAACAATCAGAAAGTTTGAAGAGCCGAAGACCATACGGGGGATGATTCTGATGTCAGAGTGATTACAACGGAACCGAACATTTGCTTGTCGGTTGCCGGAGGAGTATGGTGGGAAGATGATGATCTACATCTTGCCCACACTGATGAGGATTGGGGTCAAGATCTACCATATGACACTTGGTACTCTGAGGAGATGGATCATATGACTAGAAGTGGGCTGTTCTTCAAGCCCCCACATTTGGACCAACCCGAAGCCTTCGGGAAAGGCAAGGAAGTCGGAAAACAGAACGATAAGGAGTTGGAGGAGGAAGCTGTACTGAAGCAACTGAAGAAGATCCAAGCTGACATATCTATCTGGGGCTTGCTCATGGCTTCGCGAGTACATAGGCAAGCTATACTATCGGCAATGGATAAAGCCAAACTGTCTATCGATACTACTCCAGAACAACTAGTGGGACTTTTCTTCCCAGGAGGTGCTTCGCCAACTTTGACCTTCTCGGATAAGGAATTGTCGCCTACCGCCTGACGGCTCTGCACATAACAAACCGTTATACATCTTAGTTGAGTGTAAGTAGAAATGGGTTCTGGTTGTATTGGTTGACACTGGGTCTGCAATCAATGTTTGTTCATCTCGCACAACCTATACCATTGGCTTGAAGCCAACGGATTTTGTACCTACGGCCCAGGTAATCCGGGCTTACGATAACCCAAGTAGAGAAGTGATGGGAACAGTACAAATCAGAGTACAAGTTGGCTCGGCCCAATAAGATATTGAGTTTCACGTCCTGGACGTTCCGGCCACTTTTAACTTATTGCTTGGGCGACCTTGGCTACACCAACTAAAAGCTGTTTCTTCTACCTTGCATCAAATACTGAAGTACCCTCATGGGAAGGGGGTAGCCATTGTGTTTGGGAATTCATCTATACATCCTCTGCCTGAGGTCACTACACTCGTGCTGGAGATTGTACATGGCAACGAGGATGTTTTCCTGTCTAGATTTACCTTGGTTGAGGCTCGAGTGGTGCAAAATATCTTGGCTATTGATGAGGGGTTGTACGTCAGTGCTCAATCAGTCTATCTCATGAACAAGCTACAGTATATACTCGGGAAGGGATTAGGAAGGAGTAGCCGAAAAGGCGTTGCTGCACTGGCGGATATGCCACATAACCCATATACCTTTGGTCTTGGCTACCTGCCTACCAAAGAAGACTGGGTTCGAAGAGGGAAGGAAATGACAGGAAGAGTCAAAGCTAAACAAACTGGGAAGCACTATGAGCTTGTGCATAGGCCAATTCAGGGAACTCTGAACAGCCGCTTCGTCCAGGAAAGAGAAGACTTCCCATTTTGTGGCTTTCCTGAACCATGGTTTAATTCGGAGTTGCAGTGTGTTCCTGGCTTTTAGATCTTCTTCAATCTACAGTTGCAAGAGAGTGAAGCCATAGAGGAAAGGGCTGAACCAATTGCTGTAGTTAAACAAAACGTAGAAAATGATTCGGGCAACGATGAAATTGAATTGAGGGCAGCACTAGCATGTCTCCTTTCGGATCCTTCGATCAACTTAGAGAGCTTGGGAGATGACCTAAGCGTTTCCATGATCAAGGACCAAACGGATGTGAACCCAATGAGCAGAATTCTGAATGTATCTGGCGCACCCTCCCTCATTTGGCAATTCGAGAAGGGCTACTTATCCAACAAATTTGAGTCAGGTGGTGAACCAAAATCTGATTCCGTAGAGTCTGTGGAGTTGGAATCAGATTCTGGTTCCTCTAAGTCTAAGTCCGGTGTTCTTGGGGTTGATAATCCAGATGCCATTGTTTTGTCCAGGTTGTCCTTTTTTTTTTCTTTTGAGTCGGTTGTAACCGAGGAATTGGATGAGCTGGATCTTTTGAATGAGAATGCCACTGCAGATTCTGAGTATTTCTCCGTGCCTCTTGTTTATTTCATCGATCATGACTTTCAAAATTTTGATGAAAACGACGAGGAAGGAATTATTCGAGAGGATGAGAGGTTTGCAAAACCCTTTTCCGATGAAATCATTGCAATTAATGTGGGCACTGAGAAGGATCCGCGTCTGGTCCAGATCGGGTCCACGTTGTCTTCAGGGGAACGCGAGCGCTTACTCGCTTTATCAAAATATTGCAAAGATATTTTCGCGTGGTCCTACAAAGACATGCCTGGGATCGATCCTGAGATTGTACAGCACCAGATCCCTCTTGACCCCGAGGCCCGACCCGTCAAACAGAAGTTGCGGAGAATACGCCCGGATTGGGCTTTGAAGATTAAGGAGGAGGTCACCAAACAGATAGACGTAGGGTCTCTGCTAGTATCTGAGTACCCAACGTGGCTGGCTAACTTGGTCCCGATACCAAAGAAAGATGACAAAATTCGGGTGTGTGTGGATTTTAGAGATCTGAACAAAGCAAGTCTGAAGGACAACTTTCCTTTGCCGTACATTGATGAATTGGTGGACTTCATCGCAGGCCACGCGTTGTTCTCCTTCATGGATGGATTTTCCAGGTACAACCAGATTTTGATGGCACCCGAGGACAGGGAGAAAACTGCATTTACCATGCCATAGGGAACCTACTGCTACAAGGTGATGTCGTTCAGTCTGAAAAATACTAGAGCTACCTATCAATGGGCTGGGACCACTATTCTGCATTATATGATCCACAAAGAGGTGGAGGTGTACGTGGACGACATGATTGTCAAGTCCAAGGAAAGAGAAGGCCACTACACCGCATTGGAAAAATTCTTTCAACAGATCAGAGAGTATAGATTGAGGTTGAATCCACAGAAATACACTTTTGCCGCCATAGTAGGGAAAATGCTGGGTTTCTTGATTACACAAAGGGGTATCGAGGTTGATCCTTCCAAAATCAAGGCCATACTAGAAATGCCACCACCAAAGACTGAAAAGGAGGTGCGAGGCTTTCTAGGTAAAGTGCAATTCATAAGACGGTTTATTGCAAAGTTAACCTTGACTTGTGAACCACTATTTGGTCTCTTGAAAAAAAGAAAGAAATTCCATTGGGATGACCGATGTCAAGTTGCTTTTGAGCAGATCAAGCCGTATCTCCAAAATCCACCTGTGTTGTCATTTCCAGAGTCGGAGAAGCCATTGATTCTGTATTTGTCAGTCACCGACATGACTATGGGCTGCATGCTTGTGCAGGAATCTCATAATAGAGTGAAGAAAGCCATCTATTACCTGAGCAAGAAGATGCTAGAATATGAGACCCGCTACACACCGCTGGAAAAGGCTTGCTTAGCTTTGGTATGGGCTACCAAGAAGTTGAGGCACTACCTATTAGCTCACTCCGTAATTCTGGTTTCGAGATTAGATCCCATCAAATATCTCTTTGAGAAACCAGTGCTTACGGGTAGGCTAGCTCATTTGTTGCTTCTTCTCTCCGAATTCGATTTGAAGTATGTCACTTGCAAGTCTGTTAAGGGGAGAGCTGTAGCGGAGTTCCTAGCAAATCACCCAGTGGAAGGGAATGAAGAGGTGAAATATCTTTTCCCAGATGAAGCTATTCTGCAAGTCGAGGAAGAAATTTGGACAATGTACTTTAACGGAGCATCTAATCAATACGGGTATACGATAGGTGTGTTGCTAATAGCACCCAACAATTCCCACGTACCTTTAGCCTTCAAACTCCGGTTCAAAGTATCCAACAATGAAGCAAAATACGAGGCATGTATCGCTGGTTTGGAAGCCGCCTTGGAACTAGGGGCAAAAAGATTGGACGTCCTTGGGGACTCGAATCTGGTTGTTTCTCAAGCAAACAACGACTGGAAAGTCAAGGAAGAGAAGATGAAAATCTATCACCAAACCCTGGACGTTCTGATTCCTAAGTTTGAAAAGCCAACTTTCACCCATCTTCTAAGAAAGAACAACGGGTTCGCTGACACCTTATCAACTCTATCTTCTATGATAGACATCTCTTTGGGAGTCCAAATGCGTCCAATCATCATTGCTTAGAAATACACGCCGGCCTACGAGACCATCGCCGCAGTAGATGAAATACAAGATCAAAACCCCTAGTACTATGATATCTGGAACTTCTTGGAAAAGGAAATTTATCCACCAAAGGCAAATGCCAAAGATAAGAGAGCAATATGATGGATCACCGTTCAATTTATCATCTGCGGAGGTAAGCTGTACAAAAGAGGCCATCTGGGAATGCACAAGTTATGTGTCGATGTAGAAGAGTCAAAACGCCTAATGGAGGCCATCCACGGAGGGGAATGCGGATCGCACATGAATGGGGTAATGTTAGCCCGGAAGATTCTCCGACAAGGTTATTTCTGGTCTACCATTGAGGAGGATTGTATTGGCTTTGTTTAGTGATGCCACAAATGCCAAATCCATGCCAATCGCATGAATATTCTGCCGTCGAAGCTGTACAACATGACTTCACCATGGCCATTTTCAGTCTGGGGAATTGACGTTATTGGGCAGTTATGCCAAAAGGTTCAAATGGGCATGAGTACATCCTGGTGGCAATTGACTATTTTACAAAGTGGGTGGAAGCCCAGCCCTATGCAATGCTGAAAGCATCGCATGTAGCCAAGTTCATCCGAAACAACATCATTTGCCGATATAGGGTCCCAAATGAGATTATTTTAGATAATGGTTCCCATTTCAAGAAAGAAATGATCGACTTGTTGGAGAAATACAACGTGATTTTCCATAAGTCATCTACATATCGACCGTAAACCAACGGAGCTATTGAGGCCGCCAACAAGAATATCAAGCATCTTTTGTAGAAGATGGTTGAAACCTATAGGGACTGGCCAAACAAATTGCCATTCGCGCTCTAGGCGTCTAGAACTTCAATTCGGACGTCTACAGGGGCAACTTCTTATTCTCTTATCTATGGTATGGAGGTTGTTCTGTCAATCGAAATAGAAGTTCCGTCGCTGTGGGTTATAGCTGAGTGTCAGATAGCGGAGGCGGACTGGCAACAAAGCAGGTTCAAAGAGCTGATGTTGTTTGATAAGAGAAGGTTGAAAGACTGTACCACATTCAGGGTTATCAACGCATGATTGCCAGGGCTTTCAACAAAAAAGTTAAGTCCAAGAATCTAAAAGAAGGGATTTGGTGCTAAAAGACAACTGAGCTCCCATCCATGACCCTAGAGGCAAGTTCAGACCCAATTGGACTAGTCCTTACATCATCAAATCTATCTGGTCGGGTGGAGCTGTTATTCTTATGGACCTGGATGGCCTGGAATTTTTGCAACCAATCAACATGGACAAGTTGAAGAAATACTATCCTTGAGAGGCTCGCTAGGCTGAAAACCCGAAAGGGCGACCTAGGCAAAAGTTAGAGCACAAAAAAATTTGAAATAAGAAAAACTGAGCTCGCAAGGTTGAAAACCCTAAAGGGCGATCTTGGAAAAAGTTAGAGCGCAAAAGGAGAATGTTAATACTCGAGTGAACCCGAACCGAACTACGTAAGGCATGATTCCCATCTTTGGGATACATAGGCAACTTCATCTTGAAGTTCGACCGTAAACACCTCCAAATCAACTGTCCTGTCCATGTTTGATCAGGTCATCTTTGTCTTTTCTATATCCGAGAGTTCGGTTGTGACCTTCACTCTGGGAACTGGTTATAGTATAGTGCAGTGTTTTCAGACAAAGGGTAATTTTTCATTTTTTGGATTCGGGGTTGTACACCTCAAGGACTGATCTCGTGCGTGTTAGGTTGTGATCCTTGTCGAAAATGGTTTTGAAAAGTTTTCATAAAAGTTAATTTTGTTCAAATTAATCTTTTTACAACTTAGACCATTTTTTAGGCCAAAAGGAAAATTTTCAGTGTTCACAACTCTAATTTCATTGTATTCAAATACAAAGTCCTCCAACTCTCGATGCAAATCAAAGTTGCTTTTATTACATTTAAAAGGAAAAATTGAAAATACATATTAAAGCAATAAACTTGGGACATAGATGAGTCAGGTGTTCCTGCGACCCCTCCCAGAGCTTGTGGAGGCTTCAGTGCTAGAGTAGGCCCAGTTTGTGCCTCTTCTTCAAGGCCAACTATGCATTTGCCAGATAAGGCGTAATTGAAACTGGGAGTAGGAGCTAGAAGTTCTCTTGTTCTCCAAGCAACGGGAAATCTAACCAATTGAGAGCCTCGGATGAAAAATGAAACCGAGTACTCTATCCCTTCTTCTGCGCGAATTTGGTTGTGTCCAAACTGACGCCTGAACCTGAATGGGGAGTAGAATACATAGTGTGTCCAGCCAATCAGCTGAATGCCAGGTTGTCGAGTCATGCTGTAGCTCATCTCGGGCAGATCAAACCAAGGGCAACGCCAAGCAATGTCAACAGCAGACCTGTTGCACATCCAATGGCACCACCATCCCTCATTCGGGAAATCAATGAGGCGATGGTGCTAAAAGTAGCTCCGTGCTGAATATGCAGGGCAAGCATCCACTACCTTCAACCTGTCCATGAGCCACACCCAGGGAGGGAAGAAAGAAAAGAGAGATTAAAGAATAGAGAGGTGTATGTTGAGAGAAAAGTGAGAAAGGGCTTTGAGAGAAAAACAGAGCTTCAGTGTCGAGAAATGTGAGAAACACATAAGATTGGTTGGGAAACATTACTTGCAAAAGTAGTGGACTTGCTGCAAATTTGGTTGTCTCCCGTCGATGGAAGGCGTCTAAGATCATCAAAGTCTCAGCCAGCATCAAGCCGATGTAGCTCTTGCTCTTTTTCAAATCTTGGGCTACCTCGATTAAACGAATGCTAGACCCACCAGAACCCGGTGCAAGGAGAAAATGAGCCAACATACACAAACACAGGACATGCTGCTGGAAACTCTGCCAAAGACGGTCGTTGAGGTCACTGGTGTCAGAAAATCAATGAATGAGGCTGGGAATATCTAGCCTTCCGTTGTGAATCAAGGATCGAGCCTCATGTGAAGTAAACCCACACATCCTTCCTAGAGCTTGGATGTGACCAAAACAAGACTACGGCAAGATTTCCTCGTCACACCGGGATTCCATCAAAACTTGGAATTCTTCAATTGTTGGGCACATCTCTTGTCCCCTAAAGCTAAAAACATGTGTGATTGGATTCCAACACCTAGCCGCGGCGTGAAGGAACGGAAAACACAGCGGAGAACGACTTAGCGGGAATAGTGCATTTATCCCGAAACCCAAAAAATTCACTTTTTTCGAGCCATCTAAAGTTGCAATCCAATTTGAGAGTTTTTCAGCAAAGAATGGTTCCATTTGTGGCAAAAACAGAGCTGGAATGAAGAAACTATGAAGTCCCAGCTTTTGTAGAGGATAAGGCACTGAGTGGAAGACAGGTGGCAACAATCTAGAGGTCCCTCACATTGATGGCCGACCGACCAGTAATGATGGTCGACAGGCCACTTTTGTAGCCGACCGGCCACCATTGGTGGCCGACAATCTGTATTCATGACCGACACCCTTCTGGTCCGTCCTATGGTCCATCTGTATCTTGAGAGTACAGAGAACCTGTGTTTTTTTTTCTGTTTTTTACGCATTCCAAGGTCTTGTTTTGAGTTCCTTTGGGCTTGAGCATGTTCATTGAGTTGTATTCATCTTGTTTTGCTTATCAAGTTGTACTTGTGTTGTTTTGTTTATCGAGTTGTTATTTTTAGTTGTTTATCAAGTTGTTTTACTTTGTTTGTTAAGTGTTGGTCGGTTCATTACCCGATTAAGAAAGTGCCAATACAATGTGCAATGTTCATTATCTAGTTCAATCTCTTTTTTAATGCTTGGCGATGCTCAGAATGCAAAAATACAACACTTTTTTTTCACAAAAAGTTGTTTTCATTCCAATCATGGTTACTTTTTACAAAAGTGCAGTACAAGTTTTAAAGCAAAAATAAACCTGTCTAAAGCTGTACAATGTGCTAAACTACTAATAACAAGAAACAAAGCAAAAATACATGAATCAGCGCCAACTATCTCAGGCTCGAGAGGCCGTCTTCGTCCTCTTCCTGGGCAGGGACTCAGAGCTATCTCCGTCAACGTCGCTATCTACACCTCCCTCCGGACCAGAGTCTGAACGAGAGTCATCACTGCTCTCTACTTCAGATCCTGACCCAGTAGCATCTCTGCTAGCAGAACCCAAGCCAGCGTTATCATCTCCACTCTCAGATGACTCAATATGCTGGCCCACAGCCTCCTCGGTCTCGCTAGTCTCAGCATCATCACCGCTCAGAATGGGCTCTAAAAGGCTCCTCTGGTCTTCACCACGATGTCCACCTCGGCCGCATACCGGAACCTGTCTCTCTCTCCTCCCTGCTGCTGGAGGAGGTACTACTGGTATAGGTGCTGCAGGTGCTACTGGCCCCATAGGTACGGGTGGAACCTGAAAGGTTAATAGTTACATATCAGTTACTACATGTGTATTAGATGTGATGCAATAGGTATATCAGATGCGATGCAGAAGTCAAATACAGTGTGTTAGTGTAGTGTGTCAGATATGATTGACAAATGCAGTATGTCAGTGCAAATATAGGAAGTGTGTGTCCGTGTGTCATTGGAAATTTGATGCCTGGAATGTAAAAAACTGAAGAAAGTACCTCAATACCGTAGAGACTGAGCAGTGCATCTCTCCTCAATATCATGCCCTCGAATGAGGCTATCAGCTAGAGCAATCCCTCAGTATACCCTGCGGGTGCCTGCAAATGTATTCGGAATGGTCAATATCCGAAAGGAATGAATATTTAAGAGAGAATGGAAAAAAGGAAAACGGTGGTAGATACCGGAGGTGAGTCAGGAGATCTAGCATATCTATGACCAGCCGCTGGAGGCTCGATCGGAATCTGGTAAGCCTCTCCGGTGTGCCGCTAGCATGTCAACTCGATCAGAACCTCTGGCCAGCCGAAGCCTTGTCTTGCGAGGGGCACCCCTCTAGCCCTACCCCTCGTCGCTCGAGCCCTACTCGTCGAAGGGGCATCTATTACTCTACCTACACGAGCACGAGTACCCGTCAAGAGAGGCATGAGATGTGTCTAGATGAATGTCGCATAATCCCCCTCTCCGAGAAAGTAATCGGCATCCATGCTCCGAGTAAAGTCAATCAACTCCTAGGAAGAGAGGCTCTCTGTAGCTCGCATAGATGGCGAGGGTGACATGGGAACTACCTGCTGCGGTAAACCCAAGGTCTGGCGTATGAAACGCATGCCTAGGAACTAGGATCGGCAGATCGAGCCCTCGAGCACAAGTCAGAAGCAGGAAGCGCCTCGAGCGCCAGCAAACTGATCCCTGACTCCCTCAGGTATCATCGCCTAAGGCTGCCAAGTGATCTATGAACAAAGAATGCATAGATTGTTATATTGCGATATGAATCAGAACTGAAGGAAAATAGAAATAACTGTGAGTTTTGAGTTACCTCTACCGCGGTCATGGTGTCGAAGTATCGACAGAAGAACGAAAAGGTCTCCCGGGTCCTCCGCAGGCATCTATCGTCGTATCGATGAGAGTATGGCACAACGGGAGGCATCTTGACCTCTGGCTCTGGGGCGAGGGTCAGAAAGTATGCATATACCCACAGTTGTAAAAAGCAAGAGGGCAACAGTGAGTATACAACATATAAACACAGGGAATGCAAAAAGCAGAATGTGTGGTACGGCGTACAAAAGATACAAGTGCAAGGTAGAGAGTAAACTATGTGTGTGTAGTGTACAAAAAGAGCAAAGCAGAAAGCACGATAGGAAATGCAAAGCAGCAAAGTAAAGCATACCTCACAGGCTCTCCAGTAGCCGCCGACCCTGTTCCCGCTCTTGCGAGATGTTGAGCTCATATATCTGTACAAGGTACCAAGGCCAACGCTGCCCTAATCGTAAAGCTAGACCTGAGACAAATCCACAAGGGCGCTCAAGAGATATAACCCTATAGTGTTCACCCTGTCTGCGAACAAGGTGGTGCCGAAAAGGAACATCAAGAAACCTCGGGCGTACTGCTCGATCTCCTTTAGGGTCTTTGGCTCCGTCCCTCTAAAATGATCTGCAAACCAAGTGTATCGTACCATCCCTGACCGGAAGAGAGGTGGGCAAGCCCCTAACAAGTAGATCCAGGCAGCCTCTCACTCGCCTATGTCTGTATCATAAGGGATCGAGTGACCCCCTACCTTTATGCCAGTGAGCATAGAGAAGTCATAGGGAGTCATCGTCATCTCCCCCGCAGTAGAGAACTAAAAGGAGTCAGTGGTATCCCACCACCTCTCTACTAAGGCACCAAGTAAGGGCCTACTCATTATGAGGCACGATAGTTCCATGCAGAACAAGCTGAAGCCGGCCTCATCGATAATGTAGCGAACACCAATGGAGAGCTCCATGTACCACTCGCTCGCGGATGTGGCTCCATATCCTTTGATAGTGTGTGAATCCTCCTATGATCAGAATGGGCGGATGAAAGGCAGTGTAAGAAATACAGTGCAAGAATGTATTTAAGACAAGCAGATGAAAGGAAGTGTAAGAAATACAGTGCAAGAATGTATTTGAGACAAGCAGATGAAAGGCAGTGTAAGAAATTCAATGCAAGAGTGTGATTTAGGCAAGAAATGCAAGGCACGTTGGGAAAAATGTAAGAATACAGTGCATACCTTGGTGGCGCCGTAAGATAAATGGGACTTTGGCTCTCGAAGCAAGAGGTCCTCTGGCACACCTTGTGCAAACCCTCTGAAATGACGAATACTATCAGGTGGTAGCACATGCGTCTCAGCATGATATGTCGTCAGATCAACGGGTCGAGCCCTAGGTGGTAGTAATATAGACTTGGGATCTGCTTCCATCCCCGGGGAAGCTCCGTCATATGGTATGTCGTCCGCCATCTGGAAAGAAGATGAGCAAATGGTTAAAAATGAAGAAGATGGGTGAAAAATGCCAAAAGTCAACCCTAAGAGAGAGAAAATTGAGGAAAAAGTCAAAGTCCAGAAAAAGGCACGAAACCCAAGAGAAACTCGTGGGAAACAAGCCTCAAGTGGTGAAAGTGAAGAAAAAAGCATAGAAATCAAATTTCAATCGGTTCAAAACGAAGGAAATCAAGAGGTTTTAGCGAATCAACTTCGCGTGGGGTGTTGGAAAACGCGTAGAAAGCTAGAATCTAGAGAGAAGAAAGGACTAGAGTGAGAGAGGGATGAATTTCGGGCAAGGGGGTGTGAGGAAATGAAGTATGGATGAGTGAATAAAAAGACCCAAGCTGAAAAGACCGAAATGGCCCCAAATCTGCCATCAGTGGCTGACCGACCACAACTGGTGGCTGACATCCACCATTGTTAGCCGACAATGCTCAAGGGCGGCCGACGGGTGGCCGACGCCCTCCTCTGGTGGCCCTCCAGTGCCCAATGTTCCTACATTGAGTCTTGATGCTGTTTTGTGTCTTCATTTGTCAATAAGTGCAAGGAAGGTTCACTTATGAGTTCGAATCGCCCCTGTGGAAGCTCCAAACCATGTCTTCGGTGTATGATGTGCATCACTAATCAACACGAATGAGGTGTATCCTTTTAAAACATGTTGCAACTCTTCCGAGAGGTAAATCGGAAGTTGCATTTTTCCATTGTTGCATGGAACGTGCATTTCTTGGTTTTATTAAACATGCGTATTGCCATTATTGCATAGAACATGCATTTCTCCCTTGTTGCATAGAACATGCTGTCAATATATTTGTATAGAACATACCTTAACATTATTGTTTATTGTGCATAAAACATGCATTCTTACTATGCAATACCTGTTAAGTCTCTTTCTTATGCAGGCACGATATTGTATGTACGGTTCATTTCGAGGAGTTCCAGGTGAAATCATTCATGTCCTTTGAATTACTTGTTTCGATTAAAAACATTCGGGTCCGCCCGATGTTTACACCACCCCTTCTCCTCTCGCATGCAATGCGTTAGGATGTTTCGGTTAAAAACATTTGGGTGCGTCCCTATGTTTACACCACTCCTTCTCCTCTCGTATACGATGTGTTAGGACGTTTCGGTTAAAAACATTCTGGTCCGCTCGATGTTTACACCACCCTTTCTCCTCCCACATGCAATGCGTTAGGACGTTTTGGTTAAAAACATTTGGGTGCGTCCCTGTTTTTACAACACTCCCTTCTCCTCTCGCATGCAATGCGTTAGGACGTTTTGGTTAAAAGATTTTGGGTGCATCCCTGTGTTTACACCACTCCCTTCTCCTCTCGCATGCAATGCGTTAGGACGTTTCGGTTAAAAACATTAGGGTGCGTCCCTGTGTTTACACCACCCCTTCTCTTCTCGCATGCGATGCGTTAGAACATTTTGGTTAAAAACATTCGGGTCCACCCAGTGTCTACACCACCCCTTCTCCTCTCACATGCAATGCATTAGGACATTTGGGTTAAAAACATTTAGGTGAGTCCTTGTGTTCACACCACACCTTTTAGTTAAAAATATTCGAGTGCGTCCCGGTATTCACACCCTCTTTTTTCTTCTTCCGCATGCAACGTGTTGGAATCTCGTTTGACGCCTTGGGTGCGCCTAATGGTGGTGTCACTCTTTGTCTTTCCTGCGTGATACGTAATGGCTTGTATAATTTTCTTACATGCTTTCTGCGTGAAATGTTGTTTGGTTTGTGATTCCCACGCGTGGCCTTTTTCTTACTTCTTTTCATGTATGAGTTTGTTGTACCTTGTTTTGGTTTGTTTAAAATGTAGCATTTCTTTGCATAACATTTGCATTTACATGTTTCATTACAGCCTCATTGCATGATCATAAGTTGTGTTCCTGCATCGTGCATATCATTTGTATCTTGCCCCAGAACTGCGCTAGTTTGATTCCTTGCAAAGGGATACGTAGGCAGCTTGCGGGCGCACCGTTCTTTGTTTTGCTTGTTCATTTGTCCAAGTTTTCGGCCTTGTCAAAAATAGGTCGTCTCTGGGCTTTGACATTCACTCCCGTCATTTCATGACTTCCGAGTTCTGTCAAAGAGGGGCAACTATAGACACTCCATTTTTGACCGTCCTCAAAACTTGGACGTCATCGCTTGAGTATTCGATGATTGTGCTTGTTTGTGTTCGTTTTGAGTGCTCGAAGTCCTTGGTGGAACGCCCTACCTTTGAACCTTGAAACCTTATCTGTTTTGTGCATTTTTTTGGACCAAGAGCTTGTTGTTTCAAATCTGGAAGTGCTGGTGACCTATCGGCCACCCCCATAGCCTGTCAGCCGTAGGTTGTGCTCGTCGGCTACCAGTGGTGGCCGACGGCCACCTGTCTCTTTTTCCAGATATTTGTTGACAGTTGTGCCAAATATTGCTCACGGAGCTACATCTCCATACATGTGTATGGTGGGATGTTCCTAAGCTCAAGACTTGTTTTTCTATATATAGGGGGGTTCCTCCCCCATTTTTAAAGGTTAGGAATTTTAGGCCAAAAATTCTCCCTCACTCTCTCTCTAGCTTTCTCTCTCTCTCTCTCTTGATATTTTGTGCTTGGTTGCCTAGTTTCTCTATACTTTTGCATACCAACCCTTAATCAAACTTCACCACCTTTGGGTTGAGGTCTCTTGGAGTCTTGTTTGAGCTGTAGAAGAAGGTTTGAGCTTAGATTTGTGCCTAATTTGTGCTTTGCTTCAAAGGTATAACACTTACCCTATTTAAGCTTGTTTTGCATACTTATTTTCCCATCTTCTTCCATTGTTTTTGGCCTTGTTTTCAATTGTAAAAACCTCAGTTTTAATGACCTAAAAATGGTGGTTTGAGGCTATTTTGAGTTAGGGGGTGATACACCCTTCTTGTCTCTTTGTTAGTTAAACTTTCGTGCTATTATTCATCACTTTCAAATCAACTTTTTTTTGGGCCTTTTAACCACTAAATCTCAGAGGTTTTTCAGTGGTAAAAATCAACTTTTGAAATCCAAATTTGGAGGGGTTAGCCTCCCCTCCTTGTGTCTTGTTTGCATGCCTAGTTAGCTTCATGTGGTAACATGTTTTTCTAGCTTGACTTACCTTTAGTTCAGCATGTTTTCGCCTTTGTTTTGACATATTTCAGTTTTGTTTTTGGCTGTTTAGGTCATTTGAGCCTTGTATGGCATAGTTGTTATGTTAATTTCTTCACTAGCTTGTTGTTTTAATGCTTTAATCATCATTAGTTTGAATTGATAACATGTTTTAGTGTTGTTTTGCACTCAATTTCAGCCCTGTGATCTCTTCCATCTTCCTTAATTCTTTACTCTTTTGTTTGTTTTGAAAGTGGTTTTAAACCACTTGTTTGCCTAAGTGTGAAATGGAGGTGCTACACCTAATAGTTTAATCCCTTAGGGGGTTCATTACCAACAATGTAATACCTCTTTCATGCCCAAAGTAACTTGTGGTTTGAGTCATCTTTCCATTAGAGGACACTCACTAATGGACTAAATGGATTAAAGGATGGATTTGGTAACTAAAATGTGTAAGCAAAATTGGCAAGTAAAAGAAGCAAGATAAGGATCTTTTTGTGTTGCATTGCATGTGTTCAAATCTGACATTAATTTGAACACAAGGAAAATGGGACATTTCATAATCAAAAGTGATGAAATTTGTCATTTTCCTAGGTCTCCATTGCCCTTGATCATGCATGATAGGGTGGTGGTCATTTTGAGTCTTGTTTTACATTTATTAAACTTGTACAAACTTGGTTCCTTAGCCATCATGCTTGAAAATTGCTTGCTTTATGGTTTGAGGGCCAAGAGTTACACTCCTTTGAGCTTGTTTGATGATAAGGAGGGTAACAATACAAACAATCCCCAAGTGTAGATAAAATTTCACATCATGAAGTTCAAGTCAAGTTCTCTAAATCCCCAGCAGAGTTGCCAGAAACTGTAGCTTGCTTTTCGTGCTCCTTTCGAATATGATTAGCCCTACAGTTCGGACTCCCATGGTTCTGAATCTGATTTCACAAGTGCAATGTGAAATAGAAAAAACACAAATGAGTCCAAATCTGACAAATCTTTTGGAAAATCGAATTTTGAATAAAAATTGCCAAAAATGGACTGTATTGCCAGATTACAGAGTCGCCACCTAAATATTTTTGAGAAATTTAGGGAACCCGTGACTCGTGCCAAAGGCTACGTTTTTGTCATCACCAAAGTGTCTCGGCTCGGGAACATAGGTATGAGAGGGGAAGGTCATGAATTGAGCACCCTACTCGCCCGATCAAAGATTAGCCTCTACTAATCATGATGTGATTCTTATTTACATTATATGCTCTTGTTCCAATTATTAGACTATTTTTACTATGTGTCGCACACCAGTATAGACTAATTTCCAAAATTTGGAACACTTTGATTTTCATGTTTGTTTTGAAAAGAGTTTGTGAACATGTACCACTTGAAAAAGTAATCTCATATGTACATTTGATGATTTGATTAAATCATCCTAATTTAAGCAATTAGCCTTCATCCACAAGCATTCAAACAGGGTATATCACTTAAGCACTTAGCCTTATGAAAGATATGCTTGATATGGAACAATCACACACATGTGATATGCTAAAGCAATAAGTGCTCACCCAGTACTCCGAGGCAAGCCAAAAGAAATAGAAGAGTTACAAAAAATTGCATGCTCCTAATCAATGCAATATGACTAAAGAAACACATACGAAATGCAATTAATAGGCTCGGCTACTAACATGGCATATGAATCAATTTGATAGCATGCGGTTTAGGCACATTTTCAAAGAAGTAATTTACTAACAATGTGAGTTAGAATGATGAGCCGAACCCTATGCATGTGAGACACATGGATACAAATCATGGAAAATGCTAAATGAAATATGATGTATTACACTACCCATCATAAGCAAGTAAATAAAAAGGAGAAAGAATGGGGGTTAGAAGACATACACACATTATTACATATTTTCCCTCATGCAAGAGGGTCCGAATAAATGTCCTAGCTAATTACCAAATTAACTAACTATTACATTACCAAAGAAAATTAACTACCTATTCTAACTAATTAATTAATTACAACATCAAATAACTAATTAATTACACTTAACTAATTAGGTACAACTCAGAATTTAATTAATAACTAATTAGGTACAACTCGGAATTTAATTAACTAAAGAATTAATTATTACAAATTCACCACTTTAAGTACAACATACTACTATTAAACATAATTTAATGGGCCCCGAGAAATGAGGAATGGCTCATGCATAGATACGGATTTCCACCCGAAAACGCTCTCTGTTCTGCTGCCAGAATGTTTCCGTTTTGTAGTCAGAAAATTGCACTGTTTTTACACCAGCCACTGTTCTGTTCTACAGGAAAAATGACACTGCCTGGCTGAAAAAGGTGGTCGGCCGTCCAGAAGAGGTGGCCGGCCGGCCACTAGTTTTAGGCTCCCCCCTGCTACAATAAAAAAGAAACAGAGTACAAACAGAGTATTTTCAGGAGATGTTTGTCCACCTTACCTCTCCTTATCGTCAAACAGATCAAATGAGGGATAGGCTTGATTCGCAAGCCATCAATCAACACAAAATTATTACGTGATGGCTTATGAATCGAGGGACACAATCTCAATAAATGACAATGAAAAGCTGACAAACCTCCTCCCAATCATGGAATTGATCAAGGGAAGTGGTTGATCTTGAATCTTAAACCATTTTCATCACTAACAAGTATGAAATGACTCAAGACTCAATTGGTTCAATTAATGTTTGATTGAACCCAAGTTGATTTTATTATCTTGGTCCATTTTATTCTAATTTTATTGCCTCTTTTAATTACCTTTCCATTCATTAATCATTTTAGTCCCAAAATGAAGATTAAGTCCACTAATAGAGAGAAGTTTCAAACAAAGAGTTGTTTTGGGCATGAGAGAGACGTCGTGCCTTTGGTAATGAACCTCCGAAGAGATTAAACCATTAAGCACAAGGATCTTTACCTCAAGCTTAACCAACAATCGGTTCAAACGACTCTTAAGAAAATAAAAATAATAATAATAAATAAATTAAAAAAAGCCAAGAAATGAGGGAGGTTGCAGAGGTGATTAGAGGTGAATACAAGTATGGAAAGCGCTAAACAAATGCTATCAACTCAAATAGGTTGGTGTTTAATGCCTAAAACACCAAACCTATGAGGACCATTACACTATAAGCCTACTATACAAAGAATAAATGAAACTAACACATAAAAATAGTCCTAAATTAGGCTAAAATAGTGTTGGAATTAAGGTAAAAAAAAGCTAAAGAAAGCAAGATAAAATAATGGAGCAATTAAGCTAGCAAACAAGCTAAAAGAGGGGTGGCTAACTCCTCCATTTTTGGGACTTCAAAACAGCATGTTTAGCCTCTAAAAACCTTTGAAATCCAGTGGTAAAAAGCTCAAAAAAATTTGATGAAGAGATGGGAAACACGGGGCAAAAGCTTGAATACAAGGTACAAAGAAGGGTGGTTCACCCCTCTACCTTGGATGGCTTTTAACCACAAGTTTCAGCCCATAAACACAGTTGAAAAATAGCTTAAAAATAGTAAGAAAAGATAGGGAAAAAGTAGTGCAAAACAGCTAGGATGTATACCTCTTGAAGATGAGTGATCGTTTGAGTTATAAACCAACAATTTCCCACCCTCAAGAGCTAAAATGTAAGCTGAATAGCCTCACAAAGAACCCTCAAATTTTGGTTTAGAGTGTCTAGGTAAGGTGTATATAGGTTACAAGGTAGAGAGAGAAGTATTTTCCAAGATTTTGCTTCACAAAATTTCTAACCTAATTTTATAAGAGGGGTCAAGTATATATAGAAAATTATGTGCCTCAGTCGAAAATATCAATATACACACAGCTGGTGCAGTGCATGCACTCGTGGAGACAACTAGCACAACTGGCAGAAAATAATTGTTTTCCCTGAACAAGTGGCCGGCCGACCACTAAAGGGACGGCTGTAGACTCATTTGTGGCCTGCAGGCCTCTAGGTAGTCAAGGCTTGGAAAAATACAGTTTTGGTCCAAAATTGGTGCAAGGTTTTTAGGTTTTCGAGGCTCAAAATTGAGGCTTTTTGCTGAGGAAATTGAGCGTTTGACGAGCGTATAAATCATCATTGGGTGATCAATCGGTGGTGCCAAGTCTTAAGGGCGGTCAAAAATGGAGTGTCCACAGTATGACCTCGGCCTAAATGAGTAGGTCCGAGAAGACAAGAGCTCAACCTAAGTGAGCAGATCCTAGATCCCAAAAGACAAGATCTCAACCTAGATGAGTAGGTCCCAGAAGAGAAGGGCTCAACCTAGGTAAGCAGATCCTAGATCCCAGAAGACAAGATCTTGGCCTAGATGAATAGGTCTGAGAAGACAAGAGCTCAACCTAAGTATGCAGATTCAAGAGGAGAAAGCCTTAGCCTAGGTTGGTAGATCCGATACAAAAGAAGTTTGAGCTAGGTGAACAATTTTTTGAAAAGATCATAACTTACCGGAAGCGAACAGAGTTGAGATAAACAAAGCCTACCTGAGATTAGAAGATCTTGGCGGTAAGGGATTGTCAAGGCCTTGGAATGTGGCTTGATGAAATTTAGGGCTCAGCTCTAATGATGTCGATAACCTTAGCCGAAGTTAAGAATAAATTGAAATGAATGACCATTGAAATGAAATTTAAGAAATGACCCTTGAGTGGGGAACGACTGCTGAGGAAGTTAACTTAGGCTTGCCAAGAAACTAAAGTTGAAACTAAGTTAAAGTGATGTTCCAATGAGGAACTGTGCATTTAACTTAGGCTTGTCAGGAAAACTGAGTTGAACTAAGTTAAAGAGATGGTTCAAAAAGAAACAAGGCGAAACTAACCATGATCTGGCTAGTTTGTTTGAAAAGCCGAGGTAGGTAGTACTCTCAGTGCACTAAGGTTAAGCCTTAAGTGTTTTGTTTAGGCGAGCTAAACACGATGACCTCGGTCATGGATGTCTAAGTCAGACTTAGGAAAGGATGAACTACTATGTCCTTAATATGAACCTAAGTTATAACTTACATTCACATTAAGGGTACAAAGAGCAGAGGTAGGTTAATGAAGACTGAGTCAATGATTTGAAAGTGATACTTGGTGAAATTTTTAAACAAATTTAGTGAGATGAAGGTATCCGAGATAACACTTATACCTGAGATGACATGATCCGAGATAATGGTTTTATCCGAGATGTTGACCTTATAACGATTCTGGTTTAGACCCGACCAATTTTTTGCTTTTGGATCCAAGAACCCGTGTATGTAACTATTGTTCAACTCATTTCCGTCTTGTTGTTTATTGAGTTTCGCTTTTGGGACTTTTGGTTGTGTCTGAGACAGGTTGGTGTAGACACCCCATTTTTGACTGGCCCCTAAGACTTGGGCGCTTTCTTTTGATTACCCGATGATGATAACCAGAATGTATTTCTCACAGAATCCTCAGTAAGAGAGATGAAATTTGAGCTTTAATTCCAACATTCACACATTTTTAGCCAAATTATTTTTCATCCAAAATTCACCAATCTCCACTACCAATTTTCCTACAAATCAAACCCCAATTATCATCCACTTTCATAATCATACCCCACCAATTCCCACTCACCATCCACTTTCATAATTACACCCCACCATCCCCACTCACCACCCACTTTCATAATCACACCCCACCATCTCCACTCACCACCCACTTTCATAATCACACCCCACCATCTCCACTCACCATCCACTTTCATAAATTACACCCCACCATCTCCACTCACCATCTTTCATAATCAAATCCCACCATCTCAACTCTCTATCCACTTTCATATTCACACACCACCAACACCATTCATTATTTACCTCCATTATACATTATCCCCCATTAACTCCATTATCTTCCACTTTGTCCTCCACTTTATCTCCTACCATTTCCCACTTACATTGGCTATATAATGAGAGCCCTAGTGTTGAATTTAGAGATGAATTTTGAAGAAGAGAAGTCTAGGGAGAGAATGCTGAAATTATGTTAGAATTTGAAAGAAAAGAAAGTCTTAAAAACAAGAGAGTTATCTTGCCAAACTAGTGAAGTTACATAGCTCTTACATCTTATCTTCCCTTGTCAAAACCACTCAAAGCCTTAATCAAAGAAAGAGTATTCTTGCCAAGAAAAGAGTGATCATACCCTTGTTCAAAACCGTCATTACAAGCTCAAATTCTAGTTTCGAATTGAGTATTGAGAACACACTTCCTAAACTTGAGGGTGATCAAGGGGAAGTTTGGAAATCAAGAAGTTCAATCCTTCTTTGGAAGGTGAATTTCTAGTCTTTCATTTTCTTATATTTTCTATCTCATATTTATTTTCTTACTTCTTATTTCATAGTGTTTTGTTATAATCCAAGTGGTTTGTTTATCTCATATTTATTTTCATACTTTATATTTCATAGGGTGTTGTTGTAATCCAAGTAGTTTGTTTAGCTCATAATTATTATTATTATTATTATTATTTGCTTATTTGCTTGCTTTTGTTTCATATTGGTTGTGCTGTAAGCTAACCGGTAGTGGTTAGTTGAGCCACCTACATATTTCTTGTCTGTTCCTTTTTTTTTTGGTTTCGCAACAAGACAAGTTTTGCTTGGCCTAGTTAGTCGGCCGGCCTATTTGGCCGGTCGGTTAGCTTCTTTCGGACAAGATGGCGTAATCCCCAATGTTGACCAATTTCAGCCGACTGTTCCAAGGAACATGAAGCTTTTATTTTGTTTATTTTTATTTTGAGTGTTTTGTGAGGTTTTATTTTATTTTATTGCAATATTCCCTCATCTCTCCCTCATTTGGTCTATAATAATTTATTCAAAGTGTTGTAATAATTTCCTATCCCTGCTTCTTTTTATCCCATTCTTTTACTTGCTTTCCTTATTTGTACATAAACATCATATTTATTTTTCATCATATTCATGTTTTGCATCCATGTTTCATGTACAGTCTTGTATCTTTTGCCTTTATCTCAGGATGCGTGAAACACGACTCTGAGCTAGTTTTCTCCTCTTCTCACGATTTCAGTGTGATTAGAGTATCTCAGGACGCGTGAAACGTGACCCTAAGCGGTCTTTATCTCATGACGCGTGAAATGCAACCCTGAGCGGGTTTTATCTTAAGACTCGTGAAACGCGACCCTGAGCGGTTTTTCTCTTCTTCTCACAATTTCAGCATGATTAGAGTATCTCAGGACGTGTGAAACACGCCCCTGAGCAGTTTTTCTCTCCTCTTTTCACGGCTTTGGCGTGGTTAGAGTGCGTGTTTTTAGTTTTTCCTGTGAAACGTGTTTGGACTTCTTGCTTATTACAATTGATTGCAACTGTTATTGCATATCGTATCTGTTATTACTTGGTGCATGATTTTCGCATGCTCATAAGATTTCAAAATAGCCAACTTTGCGAATCGTGTGAGTCCAGCTTTCAAAGTATTTTCCGTACATATCATTTGCATCCTACTCCAGAACTACACTGGTTTTATTCCCTGCAAAGGGATATGTAGGCAGCTTGTGAGCTCAACCAATTTTATTTATGTCTTGAATGTTTGCCCAAGTCTTACGGCCTTGTCAAAATGGGTCGTCTTCGAGCTTTGACATTCACTCATGTCATGTTATGACTTCGAGCTCTATCAAAGAGGGGCAACTATAGACACCCCATTTTCTACGGCGCTTAAGACTTGGGCACCCCTAATTGATCACTCAATGATGAATGTGTACGCTCGTTGAATGCTTGACTTCCTCAATAGGAAACCTCAGTTTTGAACCTTCAAACCTTTTCCTTTGTTTTAGACCAAAACAGCTTGTGCCTCTAGGGACCTGTCGTCCACTAGTGTGGCTTGCCACCCACTATTAGTGGCCTGCCGGCCACTAGTGCAAAAACTCAGATATTTTCTGCCAGTTGTCCCCCCATGTGCATACACCATTCCAACTGTATGTATACAGATATTTTCGAGATAGACACATGGTTTTCTGTATATAGATGACTTCCCCTTTTGGTTTCAAGGTTGGAAAAATTGAGGAGTGAGAAAATATTTTTGGAAGACCAAAATTCTCTCTACAATTCTCTCTCTCTCTCTCTTGCAACTTACATAGCCTTTGCTCAAACACTCTAAACCAAACCTAGAGAGTTCCTTGCTGAGGTGATTTGGGCTTGAATTTTAGCTTTTAAGGCACTTGAGAGTGTGAAATAGGTGGTTTATAACTCAAGGGTTCATTTCTCTTCAAGAGGTATACCTTCTAGTGCTTTTTGTACCGTCTTTATACTATCTTCTTCTCATCTTTTCTCACTATTTTTGAGCTATTTATTACTTGTGTTTTTGGGCTGAAACTTGTGGTTTAAGGCCATTAAAGGTAAAGGGGTTGATAACCCTTTTTTGAACCTTGCTTCTAAGACCTTTGCCCTTGTGTTTCCCATCTTCTCATCACCTTTTTTTTTTTTTTTTTTGAGCTTTTTACCACTGATTTTCAAAGGTTTTTCAGAGGCCAAAATCATGCTTTGAAGTCCCAAAAGTGGAGGGGTTGCTTCCCCTCCTTGTGCTTTCTTACTAGCTTAATTTGCTCCATGTTGTAGCTTGTTGTTTTAGTTATTTTTCTCTTAAGACCAGCACTGTTTTTGACTGTTTTAGGACTATTTTTAGTTGTTCATTGCATTTGAGCTTTGTATAGCATGCTTGTAATGTAATGGTCCTCATAGGCTTGGTGGTTAAGGCCTTAGCCACCAACCTATTTGAGTTGATAGTGTTTATTTCTTGCTTTCCATACTTGTATTCATCTTTAATCACCTCTGCAACCTCCCTCCTTTCTTGGCTTTTTCTTTTCTTTGAAAGTTGTTTCAAACTAATTGCTTAGAGGTATTGTGCTTAATGGTTTAATCCTTTTGGGGGGTCATTACCAATGGCATGGTGTCTAAAACAACTCTTTGTTTGATGCTCCATTCCATTAGAGGACTTAAAGCTCATTGTTGGACTTAAATGAACTAATGAATGGATGGTAATTGGAATGAAGAAATAAAATTGGGACTAAAAATGATGCAAGATAATAAAAGGTTTGGTGTTCAATTGGACGTTAATTGAACACATGGAAGCTTGGGTCATTTTATGCCTGCTAGTGATGAAATGGTTCAAGTTGCCATGGTCAACCACTTCCCTTGATCAATCAATGATAGGGAGGGGGTTTTGTTGGCCTTTGGTTATGCATTTATTGAAATTGTGTCCCTTGATTCATAAGTCATCACGCAATGAGATTGCGTCAATTGATGGCTTGCAAATCAAGCCTACCCCTCATTTGACCTGTTTGTTGATAAGGAGAGGCAGGGTGGACAAACATCCCCTGAAAATACTCCGGTTTGTGCTCTATTTGTCCTCTGTTGCAGCAAGAAAGAACAAACACTAGTGGCCGACAAGCCACTTTTACTGGACGGCAAACCGCTTTTTGTGGGTGGCCGACCACTACTTTTGGGTTGCCGACCACTTTTTCCAGGTATGCACTGTCCTTTTTGCAGCAGAGCAGAGCAGAAGCTGAGGTGGGAAACAAGTGCAATTTTTCAACTATACAACAGAGGCATTCCAGTAGCAAAACAGTGGGCTTTTTCGGGTGGAAATCCGCGTGCATGCATAAGCATTCCTCACTTCCTGGGGCTGATTAGTTAGAGTAGTTAATTACTTAGCTTAGTTATATCTTTGGTTGTATTCATGTTGTTAATTAGTAATTAATTAATTAGTATAATTAATTAGTTAGTTCCAATTTGTAATAATTAGCTAGAATAGTTGATTAATTGTGGTGTTGTAATAATTAGTTAGTACTTAATTTATGTCGTTTGGTTTGTAATAGTTAGTTAATTAGTTAATTAGCTTAGCTAGCTCGTTCATTTCAACCCTCTTGTGCGAGGGCCATATTTGTAATAATGTGTATGTCTTCCAACCCCATCTCTTTCTCCCTTTTATTTACTTGCTTATGATGATTAGAATATCATGTTTCATTGAGCATATTTCATGATTTGCATCCACTTGTCTTGGTTCATCATTCTAACAAGCATTGTCGTTTATTACTTCGTTGAAAACGTGTTTAACCGCATGCTATCAAATTGATTCACATGTCATAATTAGTAGCTGAGTCTATTAGTCGCATCATTGCATGTGTTGCATTAGCCATGTTGCATTAGTTAGGAGCATGCATGTTTTATAACTCTTTTTCTTTTTTTGGCCCTCCTCAGAGTAGTAGATGAGCATTTTATTGCTTTAGCATATTGCATGAGTGTGATTGTTTCCATGTCTAGCATGCTTGCCATGAGGCTAAGTGCTTAATTGATATACTCTCTTGGATGCCTGTAGATGAAGACTAATTGCTTCAATTGGAACAATTTGAGTAATGTACATATGCGATCACTTTTTCAAGTGGTACATATTCAAGCACTTTTCAAAACAAACATGAAATCAAAGTGTTCCAATTTTTACAAATTAGTCTATACTTCTGTGCAACACATAGTAAAATTAGTCTAATAATCGGAACAAGAGCATATAAGATAAATAAAAATCACATCATGATTAGTAGAGGCTGATCTTTGATCGGATGAGCGGGGGTGCTCAATTCATGACCTTCCCATCTCGTACCTAAGTTCCCGAGCTGAGACAATCATGGTGATGACGAACACGTGGCCTTTAGCACAAGTCATGGGTTTCCTAAATTTTTCAAAAATATTTAGGTGGCAACTCTGTTCTGGCAAAGAAGTCCATTTTTGGCATTTTTTATTGAAAATCGATTTTCCAAAAAATTTGCCGGATTTGGACTCTTTTTGTGTTTATCTATTTCACATTGCACTTGTGAAATCAGATTCAAAACCGCGGGAGTCCGAACTGTAGGGCTAGTCATATCCGAAAGGAGCACAAAAAGTCGAGCTACACAAAGCAAAACAAATCAAACTGTGTCTCACACAGAAAGAAGTGAAAAAACCAACACGTCTCACGTAATTGGGCAACAAAGTGCAGAACAAACTACATCTCATGTAGAAAGGATGTAAGAAAATATGAGCCAAACCACGTCTCATGGAGGGAGAACGAAAAAGGTTCCATGCCAAGCTGCCCCTCGCACAAAGGGGGTGGAAAGATGGTGTAAACTCCAGGTGCACCTGATGTTTTTAACCGGGGAAAACAATCCCAATGCGTCTCACACGAAAGGAGGAAAAGTGGTGTGAACAGCGGGCACACCCGATGTTTTTAACCGAATTAAATAATTCCAACGCGTCGCATGCGAAAGGAGGAGTGGTGATGTGAACAAACAGGCGCACCATTTGTTTTTAACTGAGGAAAACAATCCTAACGCGTCGCACATGAAAGCAGGAGAGATGGTGTGAACACCGGGCACACCTGATGTTTTTAACCAAGGAAAACAATCCTAAGGCGTTGCATGCGAAAAGAGTAGAGGTGGTGTAAACAAACAAGCGCACTTGCTATTTTTAACCAATGAAAACAATCCTAACACATCGCATGTGAAAGGAGGAGAAGTTGTGTGAACAAACAGGCACACCTGATGTTTTTAATTGAGGAAAACGATCCTAACACATCACACTCGAAATGAGGAGAGATGGTTTGAACAAAGAGGTGCATCCGCTATTTTTAACCAAGGGAAACAATCCTAACGCGTCGCACGCAAAAGGAGGAGAGGTGGTGTGAACAAACAGACGGACCTGCTGTTTTTAACAGAGGAAAACAATCCTAACGCATTGCATGCGAAAGGAGGAAAGGTGATGTGAACAAATAGGTGCACCTACTGTTTTTAACAGAGGAAAGCAACCCTAACGCGTCGTACGCGAAAGGAGGAGAGGTGGTGTGAACAAACAGGCATGTGGGCTAGCCTTTTTCCGCACCCTGCCTTTCGAAAAGGGTTTGAAAAAAAAAGGCCTCACAGTTCGGACTCCCGCGGTTCTGAATCTAGTCTCACAAGTGCAATGTGAAACTGATAAACACCAAAGAGTCCAATCCGGCAAATTTTTTTGGAAAATCGATTTTCAATCAAATAATGCCAAAATTAGACTGCTTTGCCAGATTATAGAGTCGCCACCTAAATATTTTGTTTTTGAGAAAATTTAGGAAACCCTGACTCGTGCCAAAGGCCACGTATCCGCCATCACTAAAGTTGCCTCGGCTCGGGAACTTAGGTACGAGGGGGGAAGGTCATGAATTGAGCACCCCCGCTCGTCTGATCAAAGGATCGGCCTCTACTATTCATGATATGTTCTTTTATAAACGTTATATGTTCTTATTCCGATTATTAAACTAGCTTTACTATGTGATGAGCACAAGCAAGTATAGACTAGTCGCAAGACTTGGAACAATTCACCTCATGTTTGTTTTCGAAAATGGTTTGAATTTGCCACCCTCAAGTGGGCTTAAAAATGCGGATTTGCCACCAAATGCAGTGGGCTTAAAGCATGATTTTTGCCACAGCAAATTGGGCTTAAAACATACATTTGTTGAATCATTCCAATTCAAGCAACAAGCCTTCATCCACAGGCATTCATGCAGTTTAGCATTTAAGTACATAGCCTCATGGCAAGCATGCTAAACACGGAAACATCAACACACATGCGAGTATGCTAAAGCGTAAAACTCACCTAGTACTACAAGCTAGGAAAGAAAACAAACTTAGAAAAAATGCCTGATTTCTAACTATGTTAAATGACTAATGCAACACATGCAATATGTAATTAAATAGGCTTGGCTACTTAATCATGGTATTTGCAACACTTTGATAGCATGCTTTGAAACACGTATTTCAAAGAAGTATTAAAATGACAATGCAGTTTGAATGATGCGCCGACCTCGGTGCATGCAAGACAAATGAATGGATGCAAACATACGAGCATAAGGTATGCTACTTGAAAATGTCCCTAATCTAACCATCAAAAGCGATTAAATAAAAGGGAGAAAGACGTGGGATTGGAAAACATACACATACGCACGCACACTTATTACAATATTATGCCCTCGCGAAGGAGGGTCTGAATGAATAGGCTAAGCTAATCTATGCTAAGCTAATTAAACAAATTAGACTAATTATTACAAATCAAATGAATAACTAGCATACTAATTACTAATTATTACAACACTTAACTAATTAGCAAACTAGTTAATCAAAACAAATGCACACTAACTAATCATGCAAAGCATCAAACTATGCTGCCACTGTTCTGCTTGAGGAAGTGGAAGATGCATGCGCTTGGTTTTCACCCCGTAAAGTCCTTCGTTTTGCTCCCGAGAGGCTCTGTTTGCAGGGTTGAGCATACTCCAGAATCTTTCTGCTCCACCTTACCAAATACTTGCTGAGGGTTACACCAGTGGCCTGCCGGCCCTCTGCCGGCCAAAAGGGTGCCTTGCCGGCCACAAATGAGGCACTGTCGGCCACGGATGGTGCACTGCCAGCCACTAATGCTCTGAGTCACCATACTGCAACAAAGCACAAACAGAGCAAAAGGAAAGTTTTTCCAAGGGTTTGTTTGTACTATACCCCTCCTTATCACTTCAAAACCTCAAAGGAGTGACACACTTGGATCCAAAACCACCAATCAAGCAATTTCATTGCATGATTGCCAAAGATCCAAGTTGTATAATTTCGATAAATGCACAAATATGACTCAAAGGACCACCACCCAATCATGCATGATCAAGGGCAATGGAGACCAAGAAAAATGGAACATTTCATCACTATTGAGTATGAAATGTCCCATTTGCCTTATGTTCAAATTAACATCCGATTTGAACACATGCAATGTAACACAGAAGATGCTTATCTTGCCTCTTTTACTTGTTCATTTTGTTTACTCATTTTACATTACCAATTCATTATTTAATCAATTAAGTCCAAAAGTGAGTGTCCTCTAATGGAAAGATAACTCAAACTACAAGATGCTTTGGGCATGAAAGAGGCATTACACTATTGGTAATGAACCCCTTAAGGGATTAAACCATTAGGTACAACACCTCAATTTCACACTTTGGCAAACAAGTGGCTTAAAACTACTTTCAAAGCAAACAAAAGAGTGAAGAATTGAAGGAGATTTCGGAGATTATAGATACTGAAATGAAGTGTAAAACAACACTAAAACATGCTATTGACTCAAAACAATGATGATCAAAGCATTAAAACATCAAGCTAGTGAAGGAATTAACACTACAACTATGCAATACAAGCCTGAACTAAGCTAACCAACCCAAAATAGAGCTAAAACAGGTTATTTCAGAGGTAAAAACATGCTAGACTTAAGCTAGAAAAACATGCTAACATATGAAGCTATCTAGGCATGCAAACAAGACACAAGGAGGGGAGGCTAACCCCTCCAATTTTAGACTTCAAAAGTTGATTTTTACCACTAAAAAACCTCTGAGATTTACTGGTTTAAAGGCCCAAAAAAGTTGTTTTGAAAGTGGTGAATAATAGCACAAAAGTTTAACAAACAAAGGAGCAAAAATTGTGGAAAACCCCATAACTCAAAACAGCCTCAAACCACCATTTTTAGAGCATTAAGACAGAGGTTTGTACACTTCAAAACCAGCCTTCAAACAATTTAAAAGGATGGCAAAACAAGTATTTAAAACAAGATTAATAAACAAGTATTATACCTCTTGAAGCTATGGCACAAAATAGGCAGCAAACCAAGCTCAAACCTCCTCTAGAGCTTAAACAAAGCTCCAAGTAACCTC
Organism: Camellia granthamiana; assembly: GCA_036172215.1. Classification (NCBI taxonomy): domain Eukaryota; kingdom Viridiplantae; phylum Streptophyta; class Magnoliopsida; order Ericales; family Theaceae; genus Camellia; species Camellia granthamiana. Next base: position 84,645,918 of record CM069904.1, on the reverse strand, counting down.
AGCCCAAAGGTGAGGATATTTGGTTAAGGGTCGATATGCAAAAGCTAAGAGGAAACAAGCTTAAAGGCACAAAATTGTAGGGGAGAGAGAGAGAGAGAGAGAGAGAGAGAGAGAGAAATCTAGAGAGAGAATTTTTTGTCTTCAAATTTTCTAACCCCCACACATGCAAGAGAGGGGTCCTATATATAGAAAATACAAATTTTCCTCGCAAAGATCCAGCCACACACGCGTTGGAAGATGCATGAACCTGTGCAAACAGCTGGCACAAAATATCACAAAATATTTGCTAGAAACACTAATGGCCGGCCGGCCATCAGTGATGGCTGGCAAGGCTTCATTGATAGCCGGCAAGGCACATCAATGGCCAGCAGGCCAAAAGCCATGGCCGGCAGCCTTCAAGGATGGCCGGCAGGCCATCAACAATTTCATGCTGAAAAGGGCTAAGCATGGTCCAAAGATGAGAGGAAGTGGATTCAGGGTTTGGAAAACTCAGACCAGTGGTATTCTGCCGTGGACTTTGAGCGTTAGGTGAGCAATCAAACTCGCCATTAGATGTACTTGCAAGATCATCCAAGTCATAAAGGGCCGTCAAAAATGGGTTGTCTACAGTTACCCATCTTTAACAGAACTCGGGGTCATGAAATGACGTGAGTGAATGCCAAAGCCCAGAGACGACCCATTTTGACAAGGCCGTAAGACTTGGACAGACAATCGAGACAGTAATAATAGTTGCGACCGCAGGCTACCTACGTATCCCTTTGTAAGGAATCAAACTAGCGTAGTTCTGGGGCAAGATGCAAATGATATAAAAGATGCAAGAACATAACGTACAATCGTACAATGAAGCTATGCAATGAAACATTTAAAATGCAAACACTATGCAGTAAAAATGCCACATTCATGCAAACCGAAACTAGGTATAGCAACCTCACACACGAAAGTAAGTAAGTAAACATGAACCAAACCACAATTCATGCAGAAAGGATGTAAGAAAATTATGCAATCTTAACTACGCAACGCGCGGGAAAGACAAAGAATAACACAATCCATCAGGCACACCCGAGGCGTCACAAAAGGTCACAATGCATTACACATGTGAGGAGAAAGATGGTATGAGCACAGGGACATAGCCGAGTGTTTTAAAATAAAGCATCCTAATGTGTCGCACGCGAGAGGAGAAGAGATAGTGAGAACACCGAGACGCACCCAAATGTCTCTAATCGAAGCGTTCTAGCGCGTCGCACGCGAGAGGAGAAGAGAGAAGCAACGAGAACACCGGGACACACCCCCATGTCTCTAACCGAAACGTCCTAATGCGTCGCATGTGAGAGGAGAGGAGAGAGGCAACGAAAACAACGGGACACATCCACGTGTCTCTAACCGAAGCGTCCTAATGCGTCGCACGCAAGAGAGGAGGAGAGAGGCAACAAGAGCACCGGGATGCACCCACGTGTCTCTAACCAAAGCGTCCTAACGCGTCACATGCGAGAGAAGAGCAGAAAGGAACACTGGGACGCACCTGCGCATTTGAAACCAAAGCGTCCTAACGCGTCGCACGCGTGACAAGAAAGTGAACAGGTGCACAAGGCACGAGTGATTAAGTGCGATAGATGCACGAAGTGAACAAGTGCGATAGATGCACAAAGTGAACAAGTGCGATAGATGCACAAAGTTAGGGAAAACATTCTCTTACCGAGACATGAATGATCTTGTCCAAAACTTCTCTGAATGAACTGTACATATAATATCGTCTGTCTATGTTGGCTCCACCGAATGAACCGGACATACAATATTATCTGGTTGCACCAACTCTGAATGAACCGTACATACAATATTGTGCTTGCATAAGAAAGTAGCTCAACAGGCATAACATAGTAAGAGCGCATGTTCTATGCACAGTAAATAAAAGCATGTTCTATGCATGATAATGGCAACATGTTCTATGCGAGATAAATTGGAAGCAGGTTCTATGCAAGAGACAAGCATATTCTATGCAAGTACGAACAGTGCATATTCTATACATGATTTGGAAAAAAAATGCATATTCAATGCATGATAACAACCGGGATATAATGGCATGTTTTGCGCGAACCAAACAATCTGAGGGCATATTCTATGCATAGCACAAGAGTGAGGGCTGTAAGCATGTTCTATGCATAATGGAAGAGTGAAAGCACACTTTATGCAACTAGAGTAAGAGAATGTTCTATGCAATGGTATAAATGGAATGCACGTTCCATGCGCCGACAAAGAAACACATATTCTATGCAATAACAAAAACGCATTCGTTAAGATCAATTCAAGAACAACTCCCGATGTACCTCTCGGAAGAGTTGTAATATGTTAAAAAGATACACCTTGCTTATGTCGATGAGCGACGAACATCGTATCCTAGAAACGTGATCCCGAGCCTTCACAGGGACATTCTGAACCAAACCCTAAACATTCCCTTCACTTCTTGAAATACAAGAACACAAAACAGAACCAGAGACACATAGGAGACCCTTGGAAACATGCCGACCACAAAGGGGAGCCATCGGCCACCTGCCGGCCACTGGTATGCCTTGCCGGCCATCGATGGTGCCTTGCCGGCCATCTATGGCAGGGTGAGGGTAAAACGGGTTTTTCAGCTTGGGTCTTTAAAAATAGGGCATGGCATTTCATTTCCATACAACCCCACCTCCGAAATTCTTCCCTCTCTTTCTCTCTAGGTGCTCCTTCTCTCTAGATCCGCGTTCTCTACACGTTTTCCAACACCCCACAAAAACTTTATTCGCTAAATCCTCCTAGTTCTATTTACTTTGAACCGATTGGAATTTGATTTCGATGTTTCTTTCCTCATTTCCACCATTCTAGGCTCATTCCCCTCGAGTTTCTCTCGAGTTCTGTGCACTTTTCCCGACTTTGACTTTTTCTTCCATTTTCTCTCTCTTAGGCTTGACTTTTTCAAAGTTTTACCCTTTTTCTTCACTTTTTCCCTATCTTGCACCTTTTCAGATGGTGGATGATCTCCTTCATGACGGGGTTCCTCCGGAGCTTCCTCCAATAGACTTTGAGGCGGACTTCGAGGCCGAGCCAGAGGCCGAGCCAGAGCCATTACCGTTGAGTATACGGCCTTTTGATCTAGCAAGGCATCATCCTCAAACACACATATTGCCCACTGCAAGAGGCATCAAATCCTTTACTAACTTCGCTAAGGACGCGCCAGAGGGCCTCCTGTTCAGGGAGCCAGCATCTCATTTATCGGCCATTGTCGTTGAGGTATGAAAATTGTTTTTATGCATTACTTCCCTTAACTATTTGCATATCTTGCACTGCATTCATCTATACACTGTCTCAATCTGATTGCATTTCATGCATTGCCTTGGTCTGACTGCACTTCTTACATTGCCACACGACGGGTCTCGCGCCTTTAGGTGCTATAGTACGACGACCGCTCGAGATTTGTATGGCGAGCTCCTAGCTGGAGTTTGTGACATTGCTGATGAGACAAGCTTCGGTCTCTTCTGCTCCAGCTTGACTCGGGTTATAGCGAGCCGTCCTCTCTTAGGAGCATTGGTGAAAAGGTGGTGGGACACCACCAACTCCTTCCACTTTTCCACCACAGGGGAGATGACGATGAGTCCTTACGACTTTTCCATGATCACCGGCTTAGGCGTAGGGGGTGATCCGATCCCTCTTAACCCTGATATGGGCGAATGGGAGGCAGCATGGCTCAAGCTACTTGGGACACATCCACCGATATACCGGGCAGGCATGGTGCGATATAGCTGGTTTGTGGAGCGGTTCAAGGGGAGTGAGCCCGAGACGATTGAGGAGATAGAGCAGTATGCGAGAGACTTCCTCATGTTCATCTTTGGTACCACCTTGTTTTCAAACAGGTGGAATACCATGGGCCTGTATCTACTGAGTGCCTTGGTGGTCCTCCTTAGAGTTCAGTTTTACAATTGGAGCGGAGCCGGCCTCACCACATTGTACGGATATATGAGCTCCTCCTCCCGTCTACGAAGGACTTTGGTTGGAGGCTACTGGCGAGCTTGGGAGGTACACATCTCAATTCCCTCTTTACACTTTACATTTTCTGCTCAAGCATTTCTCGCTTTACATCTGTTACACACATATGCTTTCTGCTTTGAACATTCTACAACTGTTCATAGTGTAAGCTTTCTGCTTTGCATTTTTTGCATCTGTTCATACTGTGTTGATTACATACCTCTGCATTCTCCCTGCAGCTATGGGTATACGCGTACTTCCTGACTCTTGCTCCAGAGCCTGTAGACGAGGTGCCATTGACAGTCCCCCTTTCTCGGGTATACGACGGCCAGCTCCACCTTAGGACTAGTGAGTCCTTCATGTTTTTCCATCAGTATTTTGGCATGGTCGCGGCGCACGAGGTAACTCGAGACTCAGTTATCATTTTTTACTTTACAACTATTTTGACCCATACATTAGCAACTGACAGTGACTAATCCTCCCGAACTACAACGACCTCCATCCATGTTGGCAACTCCAGCTCTGGTTTGGCCTGTTTGGTCGGCACGATATAACAGCATAGATTGCATTCCTCCTCAGATAAATCCACAAAGCCCTCAGGCACTGAACTAACATTCTCATTCTCCATCAAGGCGACCCTGCCTTCATCTACTACAATCACCACCAAGGGTTTGGGTTGGGATGTGGACGTGTTCATCATGCACAAATCTGTGCTTTCCGGGATGAACAGCGCCAGCTTAGGTAGGTGGGAGGGGTGATGTACATATTGGGGTCGTAAGAGATGGCCAGTGTTTGTATAAGGTTTATTTTCCTGGGTGGAGGGCCTTGGTTGTGTAGTGGAAGAGGATTTGTAGTGACATTGGGTTTTTCAGGAGATGCTATTACCTTGTTGTCAATGAGATCCTGAATCTCATAATGCAATCTAGAGCACTAATCAGTATCGTGACCTTGTTGTTGGTGGAAAGCACAATACTTGGCTGGGTTGTGTTTAGAAGGGAGAGTATCGGGCAATGGGCGTTGTTCTAACGGTTTCAAATGCCCTTTTCTGATCAGGACCCTCAAGGCCGCAGATAGAGACATATAGAGTGGGGTGAAAACCCTCTGGCCTCGGGCCTGATGACTGGAAGTTTGGGAGGTTGTATTGGTTGTGCTGGCAAAGGGGTTGGCGGTTTTGGGTGTGGTGGTGACCATGCCCACATCTAAAGGCCTTGCAACTGCACTACTGCCAGTAGTCGCATTGGAACTGCGTGTGAAAACCCTCTTGGGCTGCTCCTTCTCGTGGTCTATCAAAATCTACTTCATTGCATCCTCTATTTGCACTCCTATTTCGTGGAGGTTAGCAAATGTTGACAAAGGTAAGACTATCATCTTCTGTAACAGTCTTGGTTGTAGGTTACGGACCACCATTCGGATCTGGTCCTTTTCAGCCGGTCGGATGGTCATCATGGAGGCCTTGGCCCTCCACCGAGTCACAAAATCCAAAAATCCCTCCTTCGGCTCCTGGCGAGTTATGACCTCGATCTGAGTGTTGTAGGAGTACTGCGCTATGAAGGCCTCGACCATCTCTTCCCAATTCCTCTTTACAGAGTCTTCAAGTTTGGCATACCAAATGGCCGCTACACCCGACAGGGTCCAGCTGAAGAGGGATAACTTCTGTAGTCTAGATAGGCCTATCGGTCGTAGAATGTCTGAGAATAGTCGAAGATGGACCATGGGATCGCCAAAACTATCAAACCGGTCTATATGCGGCATTTTGAATCTATCTAGCAATGTTACCGCCGAATCAGTATAGCCATCCTCGATATCTGGGATCGAATTCACACCATGTGCCCATTTAAAGAGCTTTTCTAGCTTGCTCACTTTCAGCGTAGTAGGATCAACCTCAAACTCAAGCAGCGCCTCTGTTGGATAAACTGATGCCTTAGAGGTCTGAGGTGGGATGAGGTCCGCCTGAATGCCCGCATTCTCCTAGACATTGATTGTAACCCCGAGTGCTGGGATTTTCTGCTAGGGGTGCTTGTGATGTTGAGGCCACTGCAGATTGTGGCTGCTATTGTTCAAGCCTTTCTATTACCTCCGCTTGGCAGGCTACAACCTCGGCTTGGCGAGCTGTGGTCTCGGCTTGTTGGCCAGCATCCAGCTACATGTTCTCAATAAACTGTTGGAGTTGGCAGAGCATTTCTTCCATGTTGACTAAGGGATGCTGATCTATCAGAACTGGTGTGTACTCTCTTTCCAAAGTAGAAGCAGATAACTGGGCCTGACTGAGCACAGGTGAAGTAGATAGTGACTGCTGAATTGGTGACTGCTAAACTGGTGAGTTATGCCTGACTCTCCTCCGTCTTGTTTGTCATGAACTTGGCCACGAACATCTCGGTCAGGCTTTCCCAGGTCTTCACGCTTCCCTTCGGCAATTTGTGAAACCAGTCCGATGCAATCTCCCCGAAGGATGAGGAGAATACCTTGTAGAGCAACGGCTCGTTCCCAGTGTACAGTGCCATCAAGTTCAGGTATAATCCGACATGAAAGTTGGGGTCTGACTTACCATCGTATATCTGGAACCTCGGCATACTGAATCTCTTCGGGGCCTCAACTTTGTCTAACTCTACCGAGAACGGTGTTCTCAATTTAACTGTTGAAGTTACCTCGGTATGCTCTTGCTTCCTCTTGAGGTAATCTCTCAAGTCCTCTTTGGTCCGCCCAGGAGCTCGACTATCTCCTGATTTCAATCTCTTAGGTGCACTACTTTCAGCTTCGTTGTGAGGCCTTTTTGATCTTTCTCCATTGGTCGCATCGAAGCACAACTCCTGCCTTTGAACATGCCGATGTTCTCTGGGGACTGCCTCCTTAGTTCAATGTGTCCTTCGAGATTCTTCCCTTCTTGGCTCTCCTCGCCCGACCTCCCTCGAAAGCCGGTGAGAGTGTCTTTCGCTCCTGGCATGCTGGAGGGCTACAGGGATTGTTTTCTACCCTACCTTCTGGGCATTGGCCGCTGGAATCGGCGTGTCCTGCAGCGGAAACAGTGGCTGCATGACGTTATTTTGCATCATGAAATTGACCATTGTTTGAAGGTCCGCCAATTTGTTCGCCATGGTCTTTACCTCATCGTCCCTCCGCAGGCATCTTTATTTCCATACCTGGAGGTTATCTTGATTATAGTACCTGCTTTGGTCTATTTTCTTTGGTACGTTACCTTCTTGGCCGACGTCTTTCACTCCGTGATTTTGGTCACGAGTTTCTTCGTTACAATTGTCTTCTTCGACATCAAGGTCAATAGGTCTCCCACTCCCAGTAGGAGTGTTATCCCCTATCTTCTCTTTCTGTCCATCGTTGGCCATCTATTCTTCTTTCTTTCCCACAGACGGCACCAAATTGTATGAGTGAATTTCTGACCACACTGACAACTCACTATTCAGCTGGAAAGCACTGGCAGAATAAATGGCGCCTGAATGACCTACAACAGAAAGAAGAGATTCCTGCGGTGGTTCGTCCACCCGGGAGCACTCCGATGATTAAGTCAATAATCAAATATCTCTCAAGATAATCAATAGTGCTTAACTCACTATTCTGAATATAAATTGCGTACCTTAGACCCATTGGGGGTGCCTCTCTTTTATAGCTAATTCAATCCTAGTCCCAATAGAAGCCTAGCTTCAATGGACTTCTGCTCAGAGCTTATTCTGGACTCTCAAATAGATAAAGATAAACTCCCTAAGAGCTTTATCTTTATCCAAGCTGAAGTCCTTCCTCATTCTAGGACTCTTGTCCCTTATCTGCTTATCCAGAATTTCGATATCTTCGGAGATGACCTTGGCCTAGCTGAGATCACCTCGGCGTCAAGACCAGGACACGTGGCACCTCGGCTGACACGTTGGTGTCACGTCGGGCACGTGTTGGTATTCAGAAAATATATCCCCACAGTATTATATATCTCTACTGTCGGACGTAATAGCTCATCTTTATTACTCTCTTCTTATCACATCTTATATCACATTTTAACAAAATATAGTGTAAGTGACCCACAATATATATATAATCAATCTCATATTCTATAACATATTATATCTTATCATTATCCTCAGGTATTATATATAATTCTCAAACTCTTATATCTAATCTAAATAATCAAATGGGGCCTTTGTTCGTTAGCCACTTACATTTTTGCTTTTTCGTCTGCCATACAAAAACTAGTTCTTAAATTTTTGGTGTGTGTTTAAAAATTCAGTGTTCTTAAATAATTCATGGTTCTTAAAAAATTCAGTTTAATTAAATTTTACATTACTTCTTTACCTCTAAGTGTTTTAAGAGTTATTGGTTTGATTTATTTGTTTGTTGTCTTCATTTTGTGTGTATAAAAAACAAAAATCATTATTGTAAATTCTCTGTGTGCTTCAAAAAATCAATGTTTATTTGTTTGTTGTTAGAAGTGAAAAATGGCGCGCAGCCAATTTGGGCCCGAGCTCGAGCCCAGCTCGAGACCCAGGGCCTGGGCCATCATTTTGCAGCCCGACCCATGGGCCCGCTTAAGGGCCACTCAAGGCCTCTTCCGAGGCACAGTGTCTTTTTTAATGGAAAATAATAAAATTTTGATAGAAAAATAATAAAAAAAAATATTCAACCTGCCCTAGCCTAAGCCCAGGCCCACCGGCCCGGCCCAAGGCCCGCCCAAAGTCCGAATACCCCTGGGCCTGGGCCTAACTTTCTGGCCCGTACCCCGGCCCTGCCCTGCCCTGCCCAAATTTTGGCAAAAGCCTGTGAGGCTCGAAATGGATCGGGCCGAGTCGGGCCAGACCAAATTTATGCCCCTATTTATTGTCTTCATTAGTGTTCTTAAATTTTCTTTGTGTGTTTCAAAAAATTCAGTGTTTGTTTGTTTCTTATCTTCATTTTGTGTGTTTTTTTAAATTTTTTAAAAAAAAATGGGTGTTCTTAAATTTTTTGTGTGTATTTAAAAAAATCAGTGTTTATTTATTTGTTATCTTCATTTTTTGTGTATGTGTTTTAAAAAAAATAAATAAAATCACCGTTCTTAAATTTTCAGTGTATTTTTAAAAAATTCAGTGTTCTTAAATTATTCAGTGTTCTTAAAAATTCAGTTTAATTAAATTTTACATTATTGTAAATGTTCTAAGACTCTTAGATTAGTGATATTATATGTGAATCTCATATCATAATTTCAAGCATAGCTTTGTGTCACTTGCCAATAATTATACTTGCAACCTATGAACTAAAGTACTTTATTAAAATAATATAAAATTTCATTTTAATCTTTGTACAACCAAAAAAAAAACAATACTAATTTTTTGCTGCATCTTATATATTGTTTGCAGTATTTATAATTCTCAGTCTTGTGTTACTGCCAAATTGAGATGTTTTATAAATTCATAATGTATAGTAGGGTGGTATTTTTTTTTTTAGTGAAAATTAGTAAATACTATATATTTTTTAAAAAATATTTGTATATATTATATTGTACATATTTTATTTATGAAATATATTAAAATCAAATATTACATTATACGTAGTTAGAAATGTTTAACCTACATTATTAGAAAAAAATATAATACATATGCATATTATTAGAGTAAAGGGTAAATTACAAATACGAATTGCCCATTGTGGTTTAAAAAATTACAAATATCTCCCTGTCAGAATTTTTTATTTAACAGAATTAATTAAAAAAGTAAAATTTCTAACTGTTCACCTATACAATAATAAAATTATCTAAATTATTAATTGAAATAAAATTTTAACATTATTAAAAACTGTTAATTAACTTGATGATTTATTAATAAAATGATTTATTTGTTATGAAATTAAAAATCTTAGGAGACATTATTTAATTTCTAGAATCACAAGGAATAATTTGTAATTTAAATAAATCTTATAAGGTATATTTATAATTTACCTTAGAGTAAAATATGAATCGCCTAATATAATTTTTTTTTCTCAATTTAAATAAACCTTATAGGGTGTAATTTTTTTTTTTTTTTACGTATGCCTAGCTTTGATATAAATAAAAAAATAAAAACAAAATTTAGACCCGCTCCCGTTGTTTTTTCTCCAGCCATCATCTTGTGGTTTTGTGAGAGTCTGCCACGTCGCGATTTTGAGATCAAAAGGCAAAGGAATTGCCACGTTGCGGAGAAAGGATAAAGGATAAGTGGAACAGTGTTGGTTTGTAGACTAGTATTTATTTTTAAAATCAAAAATTAATTTGGAATATTGATATTTTATTTGTAAAAAAAATTTAGTAATTGAAAGTTAAATATAAAAAAATTTGTTAATGACTGATGAAAAAAAATTTCACTATGTAAAAAGCTCATAATTTTTTTTTTCAAAGTTTAAAAAAAAAAATATTTTTAATCTAAAATCAAATCCTCATTTGTGTTAATTAAATTTATCAAAAATCACGAGTTTTACTTGGATCAAAATATTTCTTTTTTGAAAAATAAAATAAAAATAACAAAAATTTTATATTATACAAATTATGACTTGGTTATAACTCACAGTGTATTGTTTTGATTATTAATCGAAAATGACTTAACTAATTTCTTATCTTTTTATTCTGTCTAAAGTGGTGTATTAGATCTTTAATTATACTTCAAGTGGTATTTGATTATGATCCATTATAATATTTTTATGTAACAATATTTAAGTATTTTATTACACACAAAAAAATTGATTAATGTGGGTTGACTCAAAGGTAGAATTTATGCAATGATCGGATACCTAATTCGCCTCATCCTCTTTGAGTTGTATTGGATTTACTCTTGTTAGAGTGTCGACTTTCAATGTAAGGCCTTGTCAACTATTGGATTTGTTGTTTTTTGAAAACTTTTCTCATAATTATCGTTTTTATTTATTTTAATTCCAAGTTTCACTTGTTGCGGAAGGCGCGAGGTTAGATCCGGGGTGTCTCGGGTCGAGCTGGGAAATTTTCTAGCTGGAAGGCAGAACCGCACATGCGGGGGCTTCGGCCGCATGTGCGGAGTGGGGGCCGCACGTGCGGAGAAGATGGGGGGCTGTCATGGTGCATTCTGCTTTATATGCATGACCAAAAGGAGGTGCGAGGGAGAGTGCCGCACATGCAGGGTCGAGAGCCACACGTGCGGATAAGGGTGCCACACGTGCGGGACTAGATACCGCACGTGCAGGAGTTCGCTGAGTCCGAAAATCTGTCTTTTTCTCTCTTCTTGGGCTGGGTGTATCTCACTTTTTACACATCTCTCTCCCTAAAAATATATTTTCCTCTCCCTTCTCTCTAAAAACCTCCACCAAACACCTTAAACTCTTAATTTCTTGTCATCCATTGGAGTTTTGGTCCAACATCCTTCATTAAAGTTGGAGAACTTTTCGATGGCTACATTGTGTGTTATGAAGATCGGGTTTCCACACCGTTGATTTTGGGGTTTCATCTTATTTCTTCTTCAAATTTAAGATAGGGATTTTCTTTGAGTCATATATACATTTTTGCAAGATTATATTGTAGTTGGGACTCCTCCTTGTTGGGTTAAACTTGGTTTTGATTCTTGATTGGTGAATGATTTTCAAAGTGGGTTTCCAAAATGTTTTTCTAAAGATCCTTGAGCTTTTGAGTTATATTGTTGTAGAGAAGTGTTGTCTTGAAATAACTTCTTGCAAAATGAGGAGGAAAAACTAGTTTATGGGAACCCTAGAAATTTGGAAATTTTAAGAAAATGTGGTGAGGTTATGAAATTGATTTTTGGTAAATATTATAAAAATGTTGAATGAAAAGAATTTCACGGGTTATAATAAATAATTAGTTTGAAGTTGTTATTCAAAAATATGTATATATAGTCATGAAATGATTGGATTTTTGAGAAGGCATGAAATGTGGAAGTGTTGCTACCCTTGGATAGATATAAATTCATATATGATATGTTATGAAATTACAATGGAAAGGGAAATGGAAATTATGATCGAAATGGAGAAATTGTGTGGAAAGTAGTGCAAATGGAAGACTATTATAATGCCTTGATGTATATTGCATTATTGTTTGGTTGTTACAAATTTTTGAATTGAGATTTGAAAGCTTTTGCTTGAGAAAGAAATGTTATGTTATAAGATCTCATGGAAATGCTTTGGGGTAAATACGTTAGTAAGTCCGGATAAGTGGTGTAGATAAAAGTGATTAAGTTGGCCTGAATGTCTAGGGTGAAAGATCGAAAACACGCACGGAGAAGGTACCACGTGCCTTCCGGTTAGCTACCGGTAAAGTGGAGTTTTGGTAGTACTGATTATGCTTACTTGCAGACACCAACCTAAGAATTACCTGAGTCGTATTTACCGCCCCTTGAACTTGATGTAAAATTATTGAATGGTTAAATTTTCAAGTTTTCATTGAGCATGATGGTTTTCAAAAAGATGAGAACGTGACTTTCTTTTAAAAGGCATGACATGGCATATGCATTTTATCTTGTGAGAATTGTATAAAATGTATATACTTTGTTAAGAATTTCATACAGGGGTTTATGCTCACCCTATGGGACTTTGTGCAGGAAAAGATGTGATGGTTCTACCGAACTAAGTGCGTGGATATATGTGTTGAGAGCATGAGGCTCTTATTTTCTTGTGATTATATTTTTGTAAACCAAGGACTATATTTGTACAGGTTCGAGCAACCATTTTATGTAACCGGGCTTAAGCCTTGGACTTTGTAACCTTGAGGGCATTTGTTTATTTATTTTGACTAGATGTTCTACATGCTATAGATTCACACACCGAAGTCTTTGAATGTATATCCGCATGTAGGACTATTTTGTAACACCTCATGATCATGTATTCAAGTGTTGGAGAATTATTTCTGTTATCATAAAGAGCGGTGGTTGATGTACTTTTATTGGGTACTTTCTTGGGATGTTACAATTTATGTTTATATCAGAAAGATTATAAGAGTTATTCACATTGATGCATAAAAAAATTACAAATTCAAATTATAAATAGTATCCTACACAAAATTTCTATAACTTTAATAATTTCAGTTCCCAAATAAGTTCTGATTAATTATGTGACACATCATAATAACTGCAAATTTTTTATTCTAGCCAAATTATTTTTGCATATATTTTTTGGTAGAGCTCATGAATGTGCATTATTAGTAATACTATAAATTCAAAATTTTTATTTAAAAATTATTCAAGAAACATCAATATGTGTCTTGAATATATACAATCATTTTCGATGAATCATTATTCTTTAAAATAATACTCCACACTATTTATCATTTGGCATTTGTTAATTTATCTTTTAGAAATTTAACAAAAAAATATTGAGTTCTATTATTTTAATCAATCAATATCAAATTGGACACTACACGTATATGTAAATCACTTCTAGAAATATGATGTTTGACATAAAATCACAATGAAGTTAACTTTAATTAATGTAATGATATTTTATATTATGATATGTGTTACAAAACAATAATATTAATTTTAATTTAAATTATAACTTAAATTTAAATTATTTATTTTAATAATCTTAGCCTTATCATTCTATAAAAGTGTTACTTGAATATTTATATATAATAAATTTAGTTAAATTATTCGTTGATTTTGATAATTTTAGTTCTATTGTGATATAAAAGTGTAATTGTCATATAATAAATTATAAGATAGTAAAATAACACTCATTTTCATATTGAAAATAATAGTTAAATTAGAAAGAAAATTAGTAATATAAAACTAAATGTGATTCTAATTATTTAATTTAATTTTTATTTTTATATTTATTTGAAAAATAAAAATATGTAGAAATAGAATATACAAATTTATTTAAAAGATTAAATATAAATATATTGTGATTGGATCAAGAAGAAAATACATAAATTAATTATGTAGAATATTGATTTTTTCTTTAATATATTTTTTTTTTTGAATTATTCATACATATTGTATATAGGTATATAAAATTTAAATTAAATATAAATATTTTGCAATAAATAATTTCGTATTAAATATAAATTAAAATTAAGACATCAATAAGATAGACAAAAAAAAATAAAATATAACAAAAATTAATTTAATCTGTGTGCTGCACATAATTAAACGCATTTTGTCTTATTTATTTGTATATCGAGATAATTTTTTTTCAAATATCATAATAATTAAATTAAAATTATATATGAAAAATAAATATTTCTCAAATAGAATCCATATAAAATTAGTTATTAGAGAAATTGTTGAAAAGCTCACTTTAAGGCATTAGGTTCAATAAATATTTTTTATTGGTGAGAGATCTATCATTTGTGAAATAATTTAGTGAGAAGTCATTTTGTTTGTTTTGAATGACATTTTATTTCCAATTTTACCCTTTAATTTATGTGTTAACTTTTTTTATGTTTTGACTTTTGTTGACTATTTGTTCAATTTTTTTCCTATTTATTCAAAACAACTTTCTATATGTTCAACTTCTTTTTTTTTTTTTTCTATCTGTTCAATTTTTTACCATATCTATTTAATTTTTTAATCTTTTCAATTCAAATTTCTCTTATCTGTTTAAATTTTTTGTCCAAATAAAATTCTATCTGTTCAAATTTTCTAACTATCTGTTTAATTTTTTTTCCTTTATCTATTCAAATATCTTATCAAATTTGATTATCTATTCAATTTTTTTCTGTCTGTTCAAATCTTTTCTCTCTCTCTCTCTCCGTATCTGTTGCAATTTCTTTCATCATCAACAAACAACAACAACAACAACAAAACCATCAGATTCGATATCTTATGAAAGTGCTTTGAATTCAATTTCATATTTGTTTACTAAACAACAACAACAACTAAACATATTCTCCTTATTTGTTTAAATTTTACTCTCCAAATCCACTTTCTCTCTTATCTCTTCTCCCTTATGTGTTCTCAGTGCATTGAATTTCCAGTCACTTGTTTATGACTTATCAAAAAAGAAGAAGAAGATTGTGAGAATTTGTCACGTCCCGAAAATAATACAATGATTCAATAGTAAAGACTAATACAAAATGACATAAATTGAGTATTAGACTTTCATTAATCAGAGTCCATTTACAAAAGGGCACATGGATTACACATTCATAAGCTCTGCCCTGAATCTATAGCATGTGGCACCAAACTAAGTGATTAACGAAATAAATAACCTACGAGCTTACATCTTTCCAAGATAGTTTTTGGTTACAACAAAAGTGAGCCTAACTCAACACAATTTAAAGCCCTTGGCCATACAAAAATAGATACAACAAAATAGAAACTCTTGCTCCCAATCCCTCCAAGCTACTACCTTGGCGGAGACATATCACCGACACCTGAAAATGGTTTTTCCCAAATAAGGTGAGTTAAAGCCTAGCAGAAACAATCTAACACAATATATGAACTTTAACAAAGTTATAAACATGAGGCATATGGCCATTGTTCAAAATAAAATCATTTACAACTCTTATTCCTAAATCCATATTATGCCAAGTATGATATCCCAATCCATTTTATATCAATTTGTTTCATGTCATTTCATATCTCCTCAATTCATGAGTCATATCCATTATTATCCAGACAACTCAACTGAGATTATACCTTAGTGGTTTTCTTACCACACAACTATTACACACAAACACTTCAATTTGCCATTTTACAGAAATTTCGTCCGTGGGAATTGGCACCTATGTATACGCAATATTTTCGGGACTTTCATCATGGACGCACATGCCAACTTAGTTCAATAGAGTCCATCCCCTTTTTCCTCCCAAATATGGAGAACATCTCATTTCTTCTTTCATGCATCATACATATACAATGTATTAAACACAGTCATATTCAATGACAA
Source organism: Camellia granthamiana (assembly GCA_036172215.1). Taxonomy (NCBI): domain Eukaryota; kingdom Viridiplantae; phylum Streptophyta; class Magnoliopsida; order Ericales; family Theaceae; genus Camellia; species Camellia granthamiana. The sequence continues at coordinate 84,630,114 of CM069904.1, read as the reverse complement.
TTAATAAGAAATTAGTTTCAATATACCTAATCCTCATGCAATTTCTACAACAATCATAGCTATCCTCCACCGATAGCCCAAAACAGATATTTCTAAACAAATATACAATCTTCTCAACAGATAAATTACTCCAATTTCCATAGGTGGAAGGAAATACACATCCAACTTCACCATTCATATAAGCATTCATCTAATTTCATATTCACATTTCCAATTTGATTATTTATGCAGAATAATTACTTGAACATGTTAGGGCCAAACTCCCATTTTTCCCAATCTCATCCCAATCGCCAAAAATCAACCATTTTAACATAACCCAATGTCATATCCATCCCCATAACCATTTCTAAAACATCCATTATAAAACCCCTCTTTGTTATTGAAACCCCAAACCCTAGGTTTGTTAAAATTTCGTCAAAACCCAATGTTTCTCACACATCAAGAAAATGACCAAGTTAAAACTCATAGAGAGTGTAGAGAGTCCCTACCTCAAGCTTAAAAGACCAATGTGAGAGATGAAGAAACTTCAAAGACGCTGAAACCAAGCTTTAATCAGACCAAAAGAGAGCTCTTGAGACGTACTACCTTTTTAACAAAGGCACACAGGTAAAGAGATTACTAGATCTAGGTGAAAATGTATAGAGAATGTGAGCTTTAGAGAGGAAAGAGTCCCGATCTAGGGTTTTGGTAGAAAAAGATGTGAAAAAGTGTTGTAAAAATGTGCTGCTGCGAACTGATATACGCACAGTTCGCTCGAGCGCAAGAGTTGACATTCAAGTATCAGACACAATAAGTTGTTCTGTTTGAGCGCAAGAAATGGCCGCTTGAGTGCAAAAAATGGCTGCTCGAGCGCAGAATACACACATCTAGTAGTTTTGCAGACAGAAAAACATAGCTCGAGTACAAGGATAGCCGCTCGAGCGCACACCTACTCAAGCATAGGAAACTTCGTTTGAGCGTAGAATATACTCTCCAGTAGTTTTGCAAACTTGCAAAAGTACTGAGAGTTTGCAAAGCCCCCTTGAGCGCAAGAAGTGTCGCTCGAGTGGAGGAGCAAAAATCTAGGCAACAAAGGTTTGAAAATCAAGCAACCAACCTATTCCAAACACAACAACTACATTCCAACAATCAAGTTTAAGGAAGAATGAGGGGAAAATACATGAACAACCATACAAGGTTATGAAACCCGAGTATAGTACCAAAATGAATAGAGTCTAAACCAGAAATGCCATAGAATTCCAAGAACAAGATATGAAAGTCTAGACCGAAAATATTTTAGTTATTTTTATTTTTGAGTCATCTATGAAGAAATCTGAAAAAAAAGTTAAAAAAAAATATGTTGGTTTACATAATCCAACTTGAGAATATATATATATATATAATTCACACCATGACTACAAGAATTTGTCCACAAAAGACCTAAAAGGTTCCCCTGCAAAATGATTCAACAATCATATAGATATGCAAATCAAACCAAGACTTAAGTCCTATCAAATGGCGTTGGCTGCATGAATCTTTCTTCTCCACTCAACTCTATCCAAGGCCATTTCGTTAGTCAAATTAAGGAGATTCATATCTTTATTTACTACACTAGTCCAAGTTAATCTAGGTCTATTCATTCCCTTAACACTACCATCTACGGTCTCTATTGTATATGACCAAACAATCTCAATCTATTTTCTCTCAACATCTCTTTTATCGGTACTACTCTTACCAATTATTGAATATACTCATTTCTAACTTTATCTTTTCTAATCTTTCCACATATCTACCTTAGTATCCTTATCTCAGTAACATTCATCTTATCCACATATTGTTTCTTAGTTGCCCAACATTCCATCCCATATAACATTGTTGGTCTAATAGTCGTTCTATAGAACTTCTCTATTAGTCTAATGGTTATTTGTTTATCACACAGTACTCCAAACGCACTCTTCCACTTAAGCCACCCCGTCTTAATTCTGTGGACCACATCTACTCCAATCCCCCGAGTCTTTGAGATAATCGATCCTAAATAACGAAAATATTCACTCTTAGGTAGTTTTTGGTTCTTAATCTTCACTTCTCCTCTACTTCCATTGTAACTGTTACTAAAATTACACTCCATATACTCTATTTTAGTTATGCTTATCCTAAATTCTTTAGATTTAAGAGCTTTTCTTCAAATCTCCAACTTAGTGTAACTCATTCTCTAGTCTCACCCACTAATACGATATCATCTGCAAAAAGCATACTCCATGACACATCGTCCTAAATATTGTGCATCAACTCATCCATAACTAAAGCAAAAACATAAGGACTTAAGGTTGATCTTTGGTGTAACCCTACAGTAATTGGAAATTCACTCGTCTTTCCAGCAGACGATCTAATAGTGGTCATCACACCTTCATAAATATTCCTAATCGCATCAATGTAACCTTTTGTCACCCATTTTTTCTCTAACACCCGCCAGATTATATCCCGAGGCACTCTATCATATGCTTTCTCAAGATCGATAAAAACTATATAAATTTCTCTTTTCTTTTCTCTATACTTTTCTATTACTCTCCTCAAAAGATAGATCGCTTTCATTGTTGACCTACTAGGCTTTCATTGTTGACCTATCTCGCAATCGACGTTCCATTACTCTCTCCCACACTTTCATTGTGTGACACATTAACTTCATTCTTCTATAGTTGTTACAATTCTAGACATCTCATTTATTCTTATATATTGGCACTAAAATACTCTTCCTTCCCTCCTCTGGCATCTTCCTGGTCAACAAAATCTTGCTAATAACCTAGTCAACCAAATAACCCTCTTCTTACCCAAACATTGCCACACTTCAATAGTTATATTATCGGGTCCTAAAACCTTATCCAATTTCATCTTCTTAAGTGAAAACTCCACTTCAAAATCCCTAGTCTTATGACAGAATCTATAGTCATGGTCTTCCTTATTACTGTCTACTTCCTTCCCTTTTGACCAATCTCTATGTTTCTTATTTAACAGCTTCTCAAAATAATTTTTCCACCTCTCTTTAATCTCTTTATCATTCACCAACACCTTAGAGTCCTCACCCTTGATGCACTTAACTTGATTAAAATCTCTTATTTTCCTCTCTCTTATCTTAGCAAATTTGTATATCCTCTTCTCTCCTTCCTTATTATTTAGTATAGTGTATAGGTCATTATAGGCTTTCAACTTAATCTCTCTTACTATTTTTTTGACCTCCTTATTCGCCAATATGTAGCGCTTAAGGTTTTCCTCAGTTCTATCATTCAGTCACTTTTTAAAGCTCTATTTTTTCTTCTTCATTACCGTTTGGACCTCCTCCCTCCACCACCAAGTTTCTCTAAAGTTGGGTCCCTTTCCTTTCGACTCTCCAAGAACTTCTCTTGAGATTCTCCTCATACAATTGGCCATCGAGTTCCACATAGTGTTAGTATCATCTTCTACATCCCAAGTACCTTCTTCATACATTCTATTATTAAATGTGTCTAGTTTATCCCTTTTTAGGTCTCACCATTTAGTCCTACGACACCCACTATCTTCCCAAACTTGGTATTGCCCTTTAAAGCATAAATTTAGTGCAAAATCCTATATTGAGACATCAAGCACTCTTCAGGAATCTCCTTATAAATACGTAAATAGTAAATTCTAAAGCTTCAAATCACCATCCAATTACAAACAAATAATCTCTGAAATCTCTTGTAGGACCTTTAAATAGAGAGAGATTCAGAGAGAGAGAGAGAGAGAGAGAGAGAGAGAAGTCACTACTCGATCTGACCATGGACTCTAGGATCAGGTTTATGACTGTGATTTCAACACCGTTGTGGTTCTCAATCTAGATCTAGATCTGAATCTCAAAAGAGGGCGGCAGAGGAGTGGTAAAAGAGAGCTGTGAGATTTCAGGGCAGCGACTGATGACAAGCAGTGCCTGAGTTGGATTCACCGGCTACCTCAAAGCACCGTAGAGTTTCTCTGTCACGAATAGGTTCAGACTGGCGACGATGATATAGTGGCCCACAACGGCGATGATCGGGTCTACTAGTCAGACTAGCAGTGCATCGGCATGCTACGACATCAGTGGAAAGGGTCAAACCAGCTTCTAGATCTCCCGTAACCATGACTTCTAGGTTTCCGGTGGTGATGGTGTTAGAGAATGAGAGGGAAATCATTGTGTGAGGCGATAAAAACCCTAGAGAGAGAGACAGAGAGAAAGAGGAATGAGTAGAGACAGAGTGATTCGGAAAATGAGGGGTTAGAGAGTGTATACGATATATATATATGTAACTCAACTTTTTCGTACCCCCTCTCGGAAGACGAATAAGCCCTACAGTATCGGACTCCCGCGGTTCTGAATCTGATTCCATAAGTGCAATATGAAATAGATAAACACCAAAGAGTCCAAATTAGACAAATATTTTGGAAAATCGATTTTGAATCAAATTGCCAAAAATGGACTACTTTGCTAGATACAGAGTCGCCACCTAAATGTTTTTTTGGAAAATTTAGGAAACCCATGACTCGTGCCAAAAGCCACGTGTCTGTCATCACTAAGATTGTCTCGGCTCGGGAACTTAGGTATGAGAGGGGAAGGTCATAAATTGAGCAACCCCGCTTGTCCGATCAAAGATCGACCTCTACTAATCATGATATGACTTTTATCTACATTATATGTTCTTGTTCCGATTTATTAGGCTAGCATTACTATGTGATACGCACACACACAAGTATAGACTAATTTGTAAGAATTAGAACACTTAATTTATGTCTGTTTTAAATTTGTTTCGAATATGTACCACTTGAAAAAGTGATATCATATTAACATTACTCAATTTATTCCAATTCAAGCAATTAGCCTTCATCCACAAGCATTCGAACAGTTTATCATCTAAGCACCTAGCCACATGGTGAACATGCTTTGATAAGGCAACAACCACATTCATGCGATATGCTAAAGCACAAAAATGCTCACCTAGTACTCTGAGGCAAGCCAAAACAAGCAAAAGAGTTAGAAAATATGCATGATCCTAACTAATGCAACACATACGATATGCATTTACTAGGCTCGGCTACTAATATGGCATATGAATCAATTTGATAGCATCCGGTCTAAGCAACTTTTCAAAGAAGTATTTAAACGACAATGTAAGTTAGGTTGATGAACCGAGCCTCGGTGCATGTAAAACAAGTGGATGTAAGGCATGAAATATGCTAAAAGAAACTTGATACCCTAATCTAACCATCATAAGCTAGTAAATAAAAGGGAGAAAGACGTAAGGTTGGAAGACATACACATTGTTACAACATTTGTGTTCTCATGCAAGAGAGTCTGAATGAATAAACTAGCTAACTAATTAAAGCTAACCTAATTAATTAACTATTACGAAACAAATTAATAAATTAGCTAAGCTACTTAACTAATTATTACAACAAATTAATTACCTATTCTAGCTAACTAATTATTACAACAAATTAACTAACTAATTAATTGCATGAGTACAACATGAAAGAAGCGCTAAGCTAGCTATTCTAATTACTTTGCCTCGGGAAACGAGGAATGCTCATGCATGCAAGGACTTTCCACCCGAAAAAGCCACTATTTTTGTTGCCGAATGCCTCTGTTGCACAATTGAACACTTGCATTGCTTTCGACCTCAGAACTAACTCTGTTCTGCTTCAAAAGTACACTGCTGGATTTTGCACAAGTAGCTGGTAGATGGTCTGCCGTCCATTGATGATGCCCTACCATCCACTGAAGGTAGCATGCCGGCCACTGATGACTGGATTGTCCTGCTGTAACAGAGTGCAAACAAAGCTGGACAAGGTATTCTCAAGGGCTTGTTTGCACAACTCACTCCTTCTTATCATCAAACAGCTCAAAGGAGTAGCGAGTTTGATTCACAAACCACCAATGAATGAAATTTCATTGCATGATGGCTTATGAATCAAGTGTGCAAGTTCAATGAATGCAACAAAACAAGACTCTTAAAACCACCTCCCTATCATGAAAGATCAAGGGAAGTAGTTGACAATGAATCTTAAGCCGTTTACATCACCAATGAGTATGAAACGACTCAAGACTCAAGGGTTCAATTAATGTCTGATTGAACCCTAACCAAATTATTATCTTGCACCTTTTTTATTCACCAATTTTATTACTCCATTTTAGTTACCTCTCAATTCTTTAATCAATTAAGTCCAAAAGTGAGTTTAAGTCCTCTAATAGAAAAAGGGCTCAAACCAAGTGTTGCTTTGGGCATAAAAAAGACATCATACCGTTGGTAATAAACCCCCAAAGGGAGTAAACCATTAAGCATAACACCTCAATCTCATGCTTAAACAAACAAATAGTTTCAAATCGCTTTCAAAGCAAAGAAAAAGCCAAGAAAGGAGGAAGGTTGCAGAGGTGATTAAAGGTGAGAACAAGTAAGAAAATCACTAAATAAATGCTATTAACTCAAATAAGTTGTGTCTAATGCCTAAAACACCAACCTTATGAGGACAATTACACTACAAGCATGCAATATAAGACTCAAATGCAATGAACACTTAAAAATAGTCCTAAAATAGTGCTAAATATGTCCTAAAACATGCTGGAATTAAGACAAAAATAGCTAAAATAATAAGCTAAAACATGGGTCATGCTAGCCTAGTAAGCAAAAAATAAGGAGGGAAGGTTAACCCCTCCAATTTTGGACTTCAAACCATGATTTTAACCACTAAAATAACTTTGTAAACTAGTGTTTAAAAGCTCAAAAAAAGATAGTGTGATGGTGGGAAACACAAGGGTAAAGGCCTTAAGAGCAAGGTATAAAGAATGGTGAACCACCCCTCAAACTTTATTGGCCTTAAAACCCAAGTTTCAACCCAAAAATACAGAGTTTATACAGCCCAAAAATAGTTGGAAAACAGTAGGGAAAAAAAGTAAATAAAGCAAGAAGAGAGGCAAAGCTTTATACCTCTTGAAGAGGAGAACCAATTCTAGGCAACTAATCAAGACAAACACACCCTCAAGAGCTTAAACAAGGCTCAAAGGTACCTCAGCTCAAAGATGGAGAGGTTTGGTTAAGAGTGTATAAGCAAAAGCTTGCAAAAAGTTTAGAAATTTCAAGAGAGAAAGAATTGTAGAGAGAGAGAGAGAGAGAGAGAATTTTTGCTCTAAAAATTTCAACCTTAAAAATGGGATGGGAGGCCTCCTATATATAGAAAACCAAGCAACTCCCTCAAAAATATCTATACATACACGTGTAGGAAGGTGCATGCATTTATGCCAACAGCTGGCATAGCTGGCAGAAAAATATTTGCAAAACACATTAGTGGTCAACAGGCCACATCAGTGGCCGGTAACTAGAAGCAATGGTCGGCAGCCAAAAGAAAGGGGCTGGCAAGCCACAAAAGGTTGCAGGCTTCCAAAAATAAGGCAATAGGGGTGTAGGGTTTGAAAGACTCAAAGTGTGGCACTCCGCTGAAAACTTCGAGCACTTGACAAGTATATACACTCATCATTAGATATGCAAGCAATAATGTCCAAGTCGTAATTGCGTCAAAAATGGGATGTCTACAGTTATCCCTCTTTGACAGAACTCGGAGTCATGAAATGACGCGAATGAATGTCAAAGCCTGAAGATAACCCATTTTGACGAGGCCGTAAGACTTGGACAAGCAATCAAGGTAGAAATAAATGGTTGCACCCGCAGTTTGCTTACGTATCCCTTTGCAAAGAATCAAACCAGTGTAGTTCTGGGGCAAGATCCAAATGACATGCACAAACAACTTTGGAAGTTGGACTCACACGCTTTGCGAAGCCCGCTATTTTGAAAACTCATGATCATGCAAGATGATGCAATAAGCAATAACAAATGCAATAAGCAAGATAACGAGATAACAACATATGAAAGAGCAGCTTCAAGCTTAAAACCAACACAGGTTCCCTGTAAAAAATCACACACTCTAACCACGCCAAAACATGAGACGAGGAAAGAAAACACCACTCAGGGTTGCGTCTCATGCGTCCTAAGAAACTGAGAAACGAAAACCACTCGGGGCCGCATTTCATGTGTTATGAGATAGCAGCCACTCAAGGTCGCGTTTCACACGTCTTGAGACACAAGAAAAATCGCTCGGGCTCGTGCTTTACGCATCTGGAGATACAAGAAAAACTGCTCGGGCTCGTGCTTCACACGTCCTGAGATAAAAGAGAAACCACTCAGGCTCGCGCATCACGCGTCCTGATATAAAACACGTTTAGGGTCGCGCTTCACGTGTCTGGAGATAATAGAGAAACCGCTCGGGCTCACCCTTCACGCGTCTCGAGATAAAAGAGAAATCACTCGGGCTCGCGCTTTACGCATCTCGAGATAAAACATGCCCAGGGCCGCGCTTCACGCGTCCTGAGATAAAAGAGAAACCACTCGGGCTCGCATTTCACGTGTTTCAAGATAAAAGGGAGAGGTGTGTGATAGATACACAAAGTGAATGTGTACGATAGATGCACAAAGTGAATGTGTGCAATAAATGCACAAAGTGAATGTGATTACAAATCAATACAGTGACAATGCATGTTCTATGCAAGATGCACAACTGACGTATGATGTTAATTGAAGGCATGTTCTATGCAAGAAACAAAAGCATATTCTATGCAAAATTGACAGCATGTTCCATGCACAAATCATAAATGATATAAGACACGCATGCAGCATATGTATATGTGAAATGCACATTCTATGCAACGGAAGTGAACAAAGGCGTAATTTGACAAAACGAATAAAACGATATTCGGTGACAACCTCCGATTTACCTCAACATGTTCAAAAGGATACACCTCGTTCATAGTAGCAAGTGGGATACATTCTCACACATCGGAACGTAGCTGCAAGCTCCCAAAATAGAACCTTCCATACACTACTCAAGAAGTACAAGCACAAAATAGCACCAGGACCCAACTAAGAGCCACCAGCCACTTGCCGGTCATCAGGAGAAGCCATCAGCCACCTGTCGGCAACCAAAGAACCTTGCTGGCCACCAATGTGGTCTGCCGACCACCCGTGGCACATTCGGGGCAAAACTGTCTTTTTATACATGGGTCTTTAAGTATAGGTCAAGACACTTCATTTCCTCACTTCTCCAAGCTTGAAAATCCTATCCCTCTCTCTAGGTACTTTCTCTCTCTAGATCCGTGCTTTACACGAATTTTTCAATGCCCCACACAAACTTTTTTCGTAAAACCCTGTAGACACCCCCATTTTTGACCATCCTCAAGACTTGGATGTCATCGTTTGAACACTCGATGATCATCCATGCTCGTGTTCGTTTTGAGTTCTCAAAGGTCTCGGCCGCGCGCGCCTTGCCTCAAGATCTCTCAACTTCTCTATTTTGTGCTTGGTTATGGACCAAACACTTGTGTTTTTTTGCTTCTAAGGAAAGAAGGTTGCTTGTTGGCCATCCCCTAAACCCATCGGCCAAGGCATGAAGCCATCGGCCCCTTTGTTCTTGCCATCGGCCAATAGCGTTGGCCGATCGGCACTATGTTTGGTCGGTCAGCCCCTCATGTTGGTCGATCGGCCATATTTTCTAGCTGAGCCCTGTTCATCTGCTTTATGCAGATATTTTGTGCCAGCTGGAACAACTGGCACACACTATTCCCCCCCTCCATACACGTGTATGGAGGGATTTGAGCCTTGTTTAGCTTCTCCAAAAAGCTTTGCAAAATTGGATTTCTATAAAAGGAGAGCCTCCTCTCCCTTTCCAAGGGTTCTAGAAATCTGATATACAAGTGATATATATCTCTCTCTAGATTTGTGTGTCTGTTTGAGCTCAAAAGGGTGTTTTGTTCTTACTATTGCAAACAAACACCTAGCATTACACTATCCTTGAGTTGCTGAGGCATTAGGAGGTTAGTTTTAGTGTTCTTGAGGTGGTTTTGATCAGAGAGAGTTACTGGTCTTGTGTTCTTGAAGTTGTTCTTCAAATGTGAGATTCTAAACTTACATACCCCATTTTGGCTTAAGCTTTTAGACTTACTTGCATATTGTTTTAAGATTAGCTCTAAACTACAAAAAGTTCTAATTTTGTATGCTTGTTATAGTTTCTTAAGGTCACTTTTTGGTTGGGGGTTGTTTACCCTCTCTTAGGCCTTGCTTGGCCTTGTTTTGTGACTTTCTTCTTGAGCTTTGGAACCATCTTATTTTGGCCTTCTCACCACTGAAATCCAGAGGATTTTTAGTGGTGGAGAAGTGGTTTTGGAGTCTCAAATAGGAGAGGGACACCCCCCTCTCCTTATGTCTCATATGCTTGTGTTAATGGCTCATAATGTTAGCATGTTTACTTAGCATGTCTTGGTTCTATTTCAATACTTTTTAGTGACTTTTAGGACTTGCCTTAACTCTATTCCATGTTGGTTTGATAACATCTTGCATGCTTCACATACTTGTAGAGTAATCTTGCATGTTTGCATAACATGCATCTTGTGTTTGGACCATCATGCTTGCATATTTTGGCTCAACTTAAAGGAGCTTTTAGTCATGTTTTACCATGTTTAAGCTCTGTTTGGTGTTGTTTGGATCACATGTGCCATGCTTTGTATAGCCACCATGCATTTTAGCTTGTAAGCTTTATGCCTTGAGTTCACTAGCATGATTTACTTGGGTCATTTCAGTGATTTGGCATCACTTGTGATATTATTTCAGTCCATGTAGCATGCTTGCACACTTACACTTATCACTCCTTTGATGTTTTGAAGAGTTGATGTCTTATGCCTCATGAATGGACCATTGTGCATGCCTCCATGATTTGGCCTCTAGGATGCCATTTCAACGTGTTTTTGGTCTTGTTCTAACATGCCATAACTCTGATTTTGGTCGCTTAAATCATGCCATGTTTGGTTATAATCGGTGTAGTGCAATTGCCCCTTTTGGCCTTATATGCGTCATGCTTTGTGCTCACCTTTCTAGCATGCTTTGACCTCGCTCCATGCATGTTCTAGCCTTGTTTTAGCCTACCTTGGGACTGTCTTGGGTCACCTTAGCCGTGTGGGGTTTGGTTGATATGGCCATGGTGTAAGTCCTTGAGCTAGCTTTGAGCTTTAAGTTTATTAGCATGCTACGCTTGCATTGTGTAGTCGATTTGGCATCATTCTTCATGTGATTTCAGGGCTTATTGCATTCCCATATTCTCATATTTATCACACCTTGCTAGTGTTTGAGGATTGTGCATTGTTGCCTAGCTTGTGGACCAATATGCGTGCATGTGTATCTTGCCCTTTTTGGTGCCTTGGTTTTGGTGTCTAATGGCCACTGATTTGGGCATGGCTGAGGTCTCCCCTTTCGGTTTAAGTCTATTGAGCATGTTTGCTTTCATGATATTTGCATGCTTGTATTGTATCATGTTTGCATGCTTGGTATATTGCATGATGTTTAGCTAATTACATTACATAACATTGTTGCGTACTTGGCATGCTCATGTTACATTAGCTTGGCTTGCATGCTTAGGTTGTATTGCATTTGGCATGCTTGTTACCCTAGCCTTGTGTGTATGCTTGAGTCACATTGCATTTTGGCATGCTCATGTTGCATTGTATTACATTTCCATGTTACATTGTATTTGGCATACATGCATTGCATTGTGTTTGGTTTGGGGTGTCAAACCAAACATGAGGAATGAGGGGCGTTTCGTACTTGAAGTGACGAAATGTACCTCAATCCCTGGTCACCGACGCTCTTGATCAAAGCATGATAGTGTGCTAAGTATTCATATGTGTTTTGTGCATCCACTTCACATTAATGTGCACACTTGGCTCATTTGGCCATCATGCATCGAAATGCGTGATTGATAGCCCGAGGATTGAGGACTATACTCCCTTGAGTTCATGACATGATAGGGAGAGTAGTAGTGCATACATTGTCTTGTAAATGCATTGCCATACTCTGTTTGTCCTCTGCTGCAGCAAAATAGCATTCTGCAGGAAGAGATGGCCGGTCGGCCATCTTCAGTGCCGGTCGGCTACAAATTTATGGTCGAGAGCCTTACATATGGTCGATGACCACTATCCCTTGGCCGATGGCCCTATCGTTTGGCCGGTGACCTCCCACAACACTCAGGGAGTGGTTAAGAAGCATCATTGAGATTTGTGCGGTTTTCAGAGATGCAGAGCAGTGTAAACAGAGGCAGCATAAGCATGGTGATAGATTTCCGAGCGAAGCCGAGCATGCATGCACTTGTCCCTCTTCCCGAGGCCTCTTTACTGCTTTAGTAGCTTAATTAATTTGTTTAATTAGTTAAGAGGCTTGTAATAATTAATTAGCAAGGATAGTTAATTAATTAGTTGATTTGTATTATCCTTTCAGACTCTCCGTCGAGAGGGCGAATTTTGTAATAAGTGTGCGTGAGTGTGTGAATGTCTTCCAACCCCACGTCTTTCTCCCTTTTACTTAACTGCTTATGATGGTTAGTTTAGGGCATGTTTTAATTAGCATACTTATGCTCGCATGTTTGCATTCATTGATCTGTGTTGCATGCACCGGGCTCGGCGTATCATGCTAATTACATCATATTTCAATTCCTATCTGAATACGTGTATCAATTGTTGCATTTCACATGACATTTTAGAATAGCCGAGCCTAGCTTAGTCGCATTTTTGCATGTGTTTGCAGTAGCCATCTTAACATGAACTAGGATCATGCATTGATTACTAACTAGTTTCTGTTTTGGCTCGGAGTACTCGATGAGTGTTCATGCTTTAGCATCTTGCATACGTGTGAGTGTTGCCATGATAGCATGCTTACCATGAGGCTATGTGCTTATGTGATATAACTACCTGAATGCCTATGGGTGAAGGTTGGATTACTTGAATTGGAACAATTCACTGAAATGCGAGTTTTAAGCCCACTTGAGAGTGGCAAAATCATGTTTTCTTAAGCCCACTTGAGGGTGGCAAAATCTACATCTTAGCCTACTTGCGAGAAGCACCTTCAAACCATTTTCAAACAAACACGAGATGTTTTGTTCCAATTTAGGCGATCCAGTCTATACTTGTGTGTTGTACGCATCACATAGTAATTCTAGGCTAATAACCGGAATAAGAACGCATATGTTTTCAAAAACAAGATATCATGTTTAGTAGTGGCCAATCTTTGATCGGGCGAGCGGGGGTGCTCATAGATGACCTTCCCCAATCGTACCCAAGTTCCTGAGCCGAGACAACTTTGGTGATGACGGACACGTGGCCTTAGGCGTGAGTCAGGGTTTCCTAAATTCCCCCAAAATAAAATATTTAGGTGGCGACTCTGTATCTGGCAAAGCAGTCCATGTTTGGCACTTCTTTACAAAAATCAGTTTTCCAAAACAATTTACCGGATTTGGACTCTTTGGCGAGTTATCAGTCTTGCATTGCACTTTGCGAAACTAGATTCAGAACTGTGACAATTTGAGTCCAAACTGTAGCATGAGGCCCTCAGGGCGCGTCTACAAACCCTTTTGACTCTCAACACTTTGAACAGATCAGATTTTGATTTTGTCGCTTTTTCTTCATTTTCACCACTTTAGGCTTATTTCCCTCGAGTTTCTCTCGGGTTTCGTGAACTTTCCCAAGTTTTGACTTTTTTTGTCATTTTCTCTCTCCTAGGGTTAACGTTTTCCAAGTTTTTCCTATTTTTCTCCATTTTTCTTCACTTTTCACCTACTTTCCACCTATGTTTCCACCCGTTGCCAAGGTAAAGGAGCCAGCAGTTGTCGAGGCCAGCAGGGCAGTAGAGGACATTGGGGCTGACTCTAAGGTGGAGTTCACCCCAGAGTTCGAGCCAGAGCCGTTACCATTGAAAGTGCGGCCCTTTGATCTAGCGGCATATCATCGTTGTACACACATATTACCGCCTGCTGGCATTAGGCGTTGCAGTGATTTTGCCCATGGCGTACAAGAGGACCTCTTGCTGAAGGAGGCAGCCTCCCACCTTTCTTCCAACGCTACTGAGGTATGAACTCTGTTTTGATGCATTCCAGCCTTTCCTTTAACTACATTTCTTGCACTGTCTTTCATCTGATTGTTCTTTCATCACTGTCTGATTCACTCTTCTCTTTTTTTTTTTTTTTTGCCATAGGGAGACTCTCGTGCCTACAAGGGGTACAGAGCGACGATGGCGAGCGACTGGTACGATGAGCTTCCTACCGAGGTTCGCAATATTGTCGATGAGGCTGGCTTTGGCCTTTTTTGCTCCGGATTGACACGCATTATAGCGATCCGCCCCCTTCTAGGAGCACTCATAGAGAGGTGGTGGGATGCCACTAACTCCTTCCACCTCTCTACTGCTGAGGAGATGACGATGACTCCCTATGACTTCGCCATGATCACAAGCTTAGGAGTATGAGGTAATCCGATCAACTTTGACACAGATATGGGTGAGTAAAAGGCTGCTTAGATCGACCTGTTGGGAGCGTGCCGACCTCTGTACTGGCCGGCTATAGAAAGATACAGTTGGTTCACCGAGCAGTTCCGTGGGAGCGAGCCTGAGACATTGGAGGAGATGGAGCAGTATGCCCGGGGCTTCCTGTTGTTTGTCCTCGGTACCACCTTGTTTTCAAACATGTGGAACACTGTGGGTTTATATCTGTTGAGTGCCCTGGTGACCCTTCTCCGTGTACGATTCTATGACTAAGGTGGAGCTGGCCTCGCCACCCTTTACGGCTATATGAGCTCCACCTCCCGTATAAGGGGAGAGCGGATAGGTGGCTACTGGCGAGCCTAGGAGGTATGCATTTCAGTTCTCTCCTTGCACTTATCCTTTTTACTTCACATTTTCTGCTTTATATCTGTTCAACACCTGTGCTTTCTGCTTTGCACTTTCTACTTCTGCTCATGCTTTATGCTTTCGACTTTGCACTTTATGTATCTGTTCATGCAATGTGCTTTCTGCTTTGCACTTTCTGCATCTGTTCATGCCGTTAATAACATCACTGCCCTTTCCTTACAACTATGGGTTTATGTATATTTTCCAGCCGTCGCTCTAGAGCCTATGGAAGAGCTCTCCCTTGTTGTCCCTTATTCACAACGATACGATGGTCGGTGTTGGCGCTGGAGTCATGAGACCTTCGCTTTCTTCCACCATTACTTTGATATAGTGGTTGCCTACGAGGTAACCCGAAACTCATAGTCATTTTTGCTTTAATACTGCTCTAATTCACACTTTGGCAACTGACGGCAACTAACAATCTATACATTCTCTATTTGCAGATCGCGTGGTAGCCCTGGGCCATGATGCCGGCCAGGGTGAGAGACCAGTATGCGGAAGCTTGGGGCACATCGCGCTTCCGGATTCTGCTGGAGGGCCCAGTCTGCTGGGCTTGTTTTTTGAGTGAGAGATTCATATGCCAAACTGTGGGCCTACCTGATCCAGTCGTTCAGATGCTACCCCCGGAGTCTATGAGGACAACGAATAGCCTATCTATTGACGTAGTCATTCAGTTCATGGTAGGCCTGGACGTTGATTTCTTCAGAGAAGAGGGCGACTATACGACATTTATTCAGACCCACCTTATGCCTTCTCTAACGGGCGCTCACGTAAGTGAGGAGGCAAAGGCTCCTATGGCGGGCGAGGCGACTCGGACAATTAGGGCCCATACTAAAAGGGTTCCCCTCGTTGAGCAGACTATCTATTGGCCAGAGCTTCCTACTGTGCTCATCAATTGAACATGCTGGCACGCAACTGGGATTGCTTACTAGATTCCGATTAAGCCGGCGAAGGCAGGGCATTCAACTCATCAATTTCACCTTTTTCAGCCATTTAAGCCTTCAATTTCTAATTCCAAATTAAATCCTCAATAAAATCATATGTGAATCAATTTCCATAATTTTCATAAATTCCAAATTAAATCAGAATAATGCGCAATTAAAATTCAAATCTCCTTAATTAGTTAAATACTAATTATTTTACGAGATGGGATCATCACAATTTCTCCCCCTTAGAAAGTTTGGTCCTCGAAACTTAAGATACTTGTACCGAAAATCAGTCATATAGTTTTTGTTTATTTCATTTCTATTCTCCAAGTAACTTTCTTACCATTCGATCTTCTCATCACAGGAGTTTAACTCATTTTTATTTACTTATTAGTTAATAATCTAAATTAAAATTCCATTATAATCTCCATTGTCATCAAAGGCCATTCAGTAATGATCAATAACATGAGTGGATCTCGAAGTTGACCTCGTAGCATCATAACATACCTTATAACATCATAACATAAAACACATTAATCACATAACTCATATACCTTTGTTTAGCTAACCACATATCTTCTTGTGGAGAAGTAGTTTGAAAATACTCTTAAATCCTGTAGGATGTTCCTAATCCTCTGATTGCCACCTGAAAAAGGGATTAACACTCCCGTCTAGGGTGCCGAAATTAGCACTCCGATGGACAAATTAGTATATACTCTCTCGTTTGCTTGTGTCTTAAGTTTCTTTAGTTTGTTCTCACATACCTCTCTTTGGTTAATGCTCCTCTCCTTTATACTCATCCATGATCTCGGGGGTCAGGCCCATTTTTACTCTAGTGCTTAACTACTCACTCGGCCATTCAGTGGTGTGCCTATTCTCACTCGGCCTTTTGTACGGCTAATCTTATGGCTGATTTAATTATTTGGCTTCAGGATCCCCCAAGACGGAACCGAATAATATATATCCTGATTTTCTTCATATTCATTTGGCTTTCCTACATGTAATATTATTCAGCACCCACAATTGCCCCCCAAACATTTGACTAATGCTTGTTAGTCGGCATGTTTGGTCTTGAACTTGGAAAGTCAAAAATACGACGGCTACCCTCATTCCAACACAAGCGTCAGAACGTCTACGCTTTTTAGGAATCATTATAATGTCCCACACTTTCGTACATTTCATTCATTTAATGCGATTTGAAATCGTGTTATCCCTTCAAATGTACATTTTTTGAATACGCAAAGCTTCTTGGTTGCTTATCAGCATACCTCCTTCATTTCATGACCTCTGCAACTTCTTTCCGTTCTTCATTGTCTTCTCTACTTCTTGTAAGTTCTCCTATTCTCCACTTCGACTCCCATTCCCTTGTTTGTTTTTAGTTTAGCGTACTTCCTATACTAGCTAAGATGGTGAAACATTTGAAAGCCCTTCTTTCTGCGGATCGAGTTTCTGGTTTTCGACACCATTTTTCGATTCCTGACGACGTCCATCTGTCACTCGTGGCAGAGAGCATAGTTGACATAGAGAGGACTGATAAGAGCATAATCATCTTTCCTCTCCTATCAATCATTAAAGGCGGAGTCCGTTTCCTGCTTCACCCATTTTTTAGGGCCGTTTTTCGCCACTAGGTTTTAATCCCTTCTCAGCCTAACGTAAATTTTTACCGAATCATAATGGGGATTGTGGAATTAAGCCGACACCTAAGGCTCAATCTTGGAATCCCTCATATTTGGCATTGTTATGCCTTGGCCAAATCCTCTGGCAGGTAAGGGCGCTATTTTCTCAGGGCTAAGGACACCGACCATCATTTGGTGACTATGCTTGCTAGTTCTGCCCAGCATGTTGACAATGTCATGGTCGTTGTTCGAGACAACTAGGAATTCGCCTAGATCATGTGCCTAGACGAAAAGGCGAACCAGGTGGCTGTATAACAACCCATGTGTATTTGTTATATATTTACCCGGCTTAGATTCTAAGCACTTACCGTTTTATTTACGCATGTAATAATTTGAAAAAAGTTTTCGTCTCGACCGACGACGCTGTACTTGCACAAATCAAAACTGCGCTCCAGTTCTCCAACCGTCCAAACCTCCAAAAGTAAGGGAGGGCGGCCCACATACTCTTAAGATACGAGCCAACTTACGCTACGTTTTCGGCGGCAGACAACATTCTATTCCAATAGGCGAACAGCAACACGGCGCTTGTTTTCACAAACTTAAAAAATCTTAGGGAGATTGGTCTTGAAGCAGATTCAGAGCCGGTAGACGAACAAATAGCCGAAGAAGTCGCTGAGCAACCGAATCGGTCCACCTTGGATAGATTTGATAGTCTAGGGGAGGAGCTTGACGCGACTCTAAACTTGGCCTTTGAGGAAGCCAGCTTCAATCCTCCATCCACTTCAGGCCGAGTAGACGTTTCATTTGAAGATATTTTCACCGACTTAAGAGACCTTCCCGGCGTATATCCTAAGAACATGGCTGTGGAGTCGCTCACGCAGATGGCAAGGAGAAAAAACGCTGTGAGGATGGCTGCCAAGAGGAAGGCTGAAGCCGACCAATCTGAACCTCCACCCGTTGCTGGGGTTGAGCCTTCTCCGACTGCTCTTGTTGAAGAAACGACTCAGATTGATACGGCCGAAACGGAGTACATTGTCGATCAACAAGACAATCAAGAGGCTAAGCACAGGGGGGAAAAACGTTCTACCGAGCACCAGGCTGACTCTTCAGAAAACCTAACTAATAAACAGCCTCAAATAGAGGAGTCAAACCTGCACTACTAGAAATATGAGTTTATGCGTCTATTTTTTTGCGACCGATTATTTAACCGTCGTAAAAAATTACATTTTTCCATAACAATCCTGTTTTGCTTAACCCCCAATCGTGAACTGAACAAAAAATATAAAAAAATAAAAAACCCCCAAATCGTGTAAAACTTGCTCTATCCCTTTCACTCTTATTTCCCAACTCTCTCTCTCTCTCTCTCTCTCTCTCTCTCTCACTCTCAAACCTCACAAATCATACTGGTAATCTCATAAATTCTCCTCTCTCTCACTCGACTCTCCACTCTCTCTCGCTTGACTCCCACTTTGATGAAGATATGAAGATTTTGATGGATTGTTTATGAAGATTTGAAGATTTCGATCTGCTGTTGATGAAGATTTGGATCAATTCATAATCGGTAAGCCTAATTTCTATGTATGAATCCAACTCTTTGTCTCTGTAATCCCTGTGTCTTTCTTTCAGCTCCCAAATTCTCTTCGACTCATAGCTTTGTTCGATTTCGAAGATCAACATCAACGGTAACAACATGAATTTTTTCCAATTCAATTTATTTTTATCAATGCGGTGCAGATTCTGATTTCGAAACATCTTTTTGATTCGAAGATTCATTTTATTTTTTATTTTTATTTTTTTAGATTATTAAATCTTGATTTGCTTTGGCTTTAAAACTCGATCTGAACATTTCTCTAGATTGTTTGCTAAATTTCATTCATCTTATTGATTTTTAGTACTCATGCTCATTTGTTTTCCCTGTTTTAGAAAATTACTCTTTTTGTCTGTATTGCACTAGTAGTACCCTGATGTGGTTCTGGAGTCATGGAATAAGGAAAATATTAAAACTGACAGCAAATTAGTTTCACGAACAGCAGCTTATTTTACTTGGAATGTAATATGTATGTTTCACATTTTATATGCTATAGATCTCCCTTGTTCAGTGGATTATCTTGGAGCCAAGGGGTAAGATTTGCTCTATTTTGTTGCTAATGGACTGATATGTTTTTCTATTATTCATTGTGTTTTATAGTTGAATTGAAGAAGCAGTGCTCTTGCTCTGTTCGACTACTCAATAAATCCTACAATCATGTGGCTTTCAAGGTGCACACATTTTGTTCACAAAAGTATTTACAGCTGAAACATTGGATTTGCAAATTTGAAAGTCGGATAGCAATATAACACACTGATGTAATTGGCAGGTTAAAACTACATCTCCGAAGAAATATTACATGTGACCGAACACCGCACTATTAAACCAAAATCAGCTTGTGATTTCACTGGTATGTTGTAACTTGTATTCGCCTGAAGTTTATATATTGCTAAGTTCTTAGAAAAAGAAGAAATTAAATCAAAACTACTATGTTTGCTGGGCATACATATAAAATTAATTAAGTATTGGTATAAAGGGAATGGATAAGGCTTTGACTTTGTCTTGAAAATTGAGTAAGGAGTACTGCTCATTTGGTTTGTATTTGAATAGAAATACCTTCTTATAGAGTATTTGAACTTAGAGGATGGCAGTAAGTATATCAGGATATTTTCCTTTAAATTCTTTATGTGCATGGTACTTTATTTTTATTTTTACTGTGATATGGTGGTTATCTGGCTAGTAAAAGTATATCTTATAATTATTTCCTCATTTGACATCTTGGGGATGTATTTATAATGGTATACTGTTAGTTAAATTTATTTGATAAGTGTGCCTCAATTTTGTGTGATTCTTGAAGAAAGTTTCTTAGATGTTTCAAAATTAAAATTTCAGGTTGTTTCTGCATACAATAACTTAAATGAATGCTTTAGATGTAATGACAAATTAATTCTTTTGTGAGAGTTAGGCATTGCATTAAGGATTTTGCTTCATCTCATGTTCATTTATGAATGTTTTACTTGGAAACCTGCAACAAGAATGGTTCGTGACAACATTTGATTTTCTATATCGGAGGCCATTGTTCATATCTTTGATTGTGCCACCAAAATTCTCAATACATATCTTTCAATACTCTTTATATCATTTTCCTGTGGGTTTTCCCCATTTTCCTGCAGTGTTGCGCGGTCTATTAGCAACCAAATGGAAGATCAAACTAGTTAAGTTGGGACATACAGCTCTGGTGGCCAGTACAAGGCAATTTGCTTTGGGCCTGCCTCAACTTGTTTTCTTCCTAGCAAGTCCATGTATCAGGTCAAATTAGCAGAGAAGAAAAACCTGTGTTAGTTTCTGTATTAAGCACAACTTTTCATTTGTGAATATAATGTTCTATATGGCTTCAATCTTCTTAATAACTCCTATGTTATTCGGTGCTCATCTTGGTTTCTTTTTAATATCTTAATTAAGTGAGCTATATTTTCCCACTCTGATTGTATCTGGTCATGATTCTTGTTTTCAGACATTACATGATGTAGATAACGTAAAGATGGAAGGTGATAACGACATTAAGGATAATAACAATCATGTCCAAACAACCAGTGGTGGCAGTGAGGTTGATGGAATGCATGATTCTGTTTCTTCCCCTGCTGCAGGTAAAGAGCTTATACTTTCTTGCACTAAATAGATAAGATAGGATTTGATTAATTTTTGGACTTTCTGCTTATTGCCCTTTTTTATATCCCATTCATGTGATTCACTCATACTCTTTGTGCTCAATATGCAGTGGCTCACTGTCAGATGATTCATGTCATCCTGAAACTTCTGTATCGAGGATTAATTCTGAGACTCAGGATGTTGTGATATCTTCTAATTTAAGGCCTTCAGATTGTATCAGGAAGGGATCAGCTGGTGTTGTGCGTATGATGCTTCTAAAATCAGACCAGAACTTGCATGCACCATTTACACAGGTTGTTTTAGCTTCAGTAGACTAAGATTATTTTCCAATAACTTTTTTTTAATCCCTTTAATTTTCAATGGAAACAATCTTGACTTGTTCTCTATGCTTGTTATAGGATGCACCACTTATGATAGAAGACATGCATGAGGAACGACTCAATGCTGTAGAAGCCTTGGGTTCTTCATTTGTGTAAATTCTTCATCATATGTATTATGACTGTGGTGAAGATGGCCATTGTGGGCATGTTATTGATACGCATATACATGTACATGTTGATATTATGACTGCTATCACTAATTATCTCAAAGTATATTTGAATGGTTGCATCTTAGATGTTTTGATAAAGTGGTTACCACTCCACTTGCATTAACTTTGATTCAAGTAAGGTGGTACCAGTTTACTTTCTATTAATGTTGATTTAAACCTTTCATTTTTGCTGATTTCATATATTGACAAGGGTTCTTTTTTTGTGACAGTGATTTATTATATGAATTAGTTGACGTAGACTGGGACGGCCTTGGATTTGCACTTACACCTACTGATTATATGTATATCATGAAATGTTCACAAGGGCAAAGCTTTACTAAAGGTGAATTACAACGTTTCGGGAACATTGAGTTGAGCCCATCTGATGGGGTATTAAATTATGGGCAGGTCAGTTCTCTAAACCTTTAATGATATAAATTAGTAATTTGAAATGTTCTTATAGCATAGACTTTGCCTTTTGAATAAATAAATAAATAATTTTTGAATAAATGCACTCTATGGATTCATGTGATATGTGAAATTGAAATGGGCATGTGTTTACTGCTTACCCCAAAAGCCATTCTGATGGGGTGAGCTTTTAGAGCTCACAAATTTTATATGGATTTCTCAAATTAGAATCTAGAATGTGATTAGTTTAACCTATTTTTTTACTCAACTTAGAGGGTTTGTCCTAACAATTATATGTGTTGTCGCATGGATGGCTTGCCCGAGGAGAGTCGAATCTGAACCTGGAACTTGGGTATGTCAACCCAAATCTTACCATTCAGACCACACCCCTTGGGTTAGTGAAGAAGTGTAATGTATCTCGATTTAACCTATTCAACTGTTTCGTTAGATCGAATGAATGACCAGGCATTGTGTGGATGCACTTTTGTTACTGCTTGCTAGGTTAGTCCACAACTCCATGTTACTTGGCTGAAACACCACTGCTTTCAGTGAGCATCAATTTATAATGTTATGTTTGCCTCATAGCAATGAAAGTGGAACTCATTCCATTGAATAAAATTTTGTTTTGGTTTCTTTCTTCTTTCTTTTTAAGCAACAGATTCACCAAATGATTTTGACTCATCAACATAACTGTGTGTGCCTACGAGTTTGGGAAGTTGCCCTATACTTAACAGTCCTAAAAGTATGCAAATATGGAAGGAATGTTTAATGTTTATTGATTATCATTTGTAAGTGTATCTTTGGTTTGGTTGTTATGATAGGAGACACAGTTTTTATGCCAAAACTTAAATTAATCGGATTTATTTAATTTTTTTCAGCACAATAATATTTTGCTTTGTTTACTTGAATGTTAATTTTGAGGAAATAATTTAGTTAACCTATTTTGTTTGTTTGTTTGTTTGGATTGTGGTTTTAAGAGATTTGCAATCTTTGAGATTATATTGTTTTTGAATTTTAGCCGAAGTTCAAATGAGACCAGCCACCTGAATAGACCAACACGGATTCATAACCTGAGAGAAAATAGCAATGGTGCTGTACAAATCACCTACTCAAAATCGCTTCTAGCAAAGGTACAAATTTTCACCTAAATCGATTTTAATTGATTATTTGCTCATCAAAAAATATTTTTTGCTGTTGTCGAGTTTGTGAATGGAGTGTAGTTGAAATGTGATAGTAACAGCAGTGGATAGTGGAAGGAGAGCTCTGCAAATTCTAGGTTTGAATGAAGAGAAGAGCTCTGTTGGTTTTGATGCAAGTTGGATTACCTTGAAAGTTAGTTTCTTACAACAGAAACTGAACAAATTTATTTCATTTTCTGAAGGTGGATTGAGTGGGTGATATTGAGAGTTAAATTCAGATTTTTTTTTTTTTTAGTACTTGAATCTATTAGTATGTTGTATAAATACTTTTAAGGATGGTTGATGGATATTTGTTTTGTGTGTATAGAAGTTTATATTTTGTATGCACATATTTTTTTTTTTTTTTTTTGAAGAAAGATACTTTTGTTGAGGGAAGTGATGGAAAATAATACATATGTATTAGAATTTTTGCAAATATCACTTTATATTTATTGTATATAATACTTGAATATATATATATATGAGAATATAGGTTGCTAAAACATTGCAGGTATTTTATTTATTTATTTATTTTTTTGCGACGGTAACAAGATGGTCGCTAATACATTGTAGGTATTTTTTTAATTTTTTTGCGACGGCAAAACATTAGTCGCGATAAGTAGATTAGGCGGTCGCAAATAGTTTGCGACTGCTATTTTGCGGTCGCAAAAAGTATTTGCCACCCCCACATTTGCGACCCCTATTTGCCGTCGCATGGGCAGTCGCAAAAGGTCTTTTGCGACTGTTTTTTTATTATTTGCGACGGTTTGTAGCGGTCGCAAAAAGTCCTTTTTTTAGTAGTGGTTGTACCATTTATCGTACAACCAAGGATAAAGAACATGCCGGTTGCTTCTGATGCGTCGGCTGTGAAAGACCCTGCTGTGGCCTTAAGCATGGCCTCCTCTATTTCTCTGCTGGTTGATAGAGCAACCTTTCGCGCAGAGCCAGACTTGATGTCCATAGCATTAGCTGCTCAATCGGCGATATTGGTATATGACCTGAGCCTTGTTCGCAGTCTTGAGTCTGTATTATTTTATATATATATATATATTTTATTTCTTGTTCCTGCTAACTTGCTAATTCCTTGCTTTACAGGCGATGGGCAGGATAGTTAACATTGGCCACCATCAACATGACGCTATCGAACAAATCGACTTTCTCACAGCCGAAGCTGAAAATGAAAAAGCCAAGGCTACGGAGGCCAATCTCAGAGCCAAGTCCGAGGCTATGAAAGCGGCGGAAGAACGAGCTTGGACCAATGCCGAGACAGAAAAAGCCAAGAGTTCCGACCAACTCAGGTTGGCCGCCAAAGAGAGGGCGAACGCGAGTGACGACGCGCTCAAGTTAGCCAAGGAGGTGATTGCCAAATTGGAGGCCGATTTGGAAGAATCGAAGGAGGCAAAGGAAATTGCCAACTCCGAGATTTCCAAGGCATTCCAACCCGGGAAGGACGCTGCCTTAGAAAATTACATAGAGGAAGTACCTAAGTTCAAGAATCGGGGCTTCAAACACGGCTAGCTCAAAGCCCTCACTGCCGCTAATGTGACATTGGAATAGCTGATTCCATATGAGCAGGTAAACGTTAAGCCGCTGGAGTCTGACCCCAAAGATTGACTAGGGTCGAAGTAACTTTGATTTTTTGTTTGGTATCTTGTGTGCATAGTTTTTATAGATTTTTGTTTGTTTATTTAGGTTTAAAGTTAAATGTAAGGTAATTTTCAAGTGTAAAATGACTACTGTTTGTGCTCAATTTATTAATGAAAATTGCTCTTGCCTTTCTGTCTGTCTGCTTTATGTGCTTGTTAATGGCTAAGTATGATGATGTAAAGACATGTAATGAGTAAATTAATTCGGTGATAAAATAACTGCGTAGCCTTGAAATTTAGCCAAATAGATTAATGAATCTGCCCTTGTCCCATCTGATGAATGAACGAGACCGCCGAATATCGGTAGTTCATTGATTGGCTGGGACACATCCTCTTATCGGCACAAAGCTTTGAAATTTAGCCTAATAGATTAATGAATCTGCCCTTGACCCAGCTGATGAATGAACGGGACCGCCGAATATCGGTAGTTCATTGATTGGCTGGGGTACATCCTCTTATCGACGCAAAGCTTTAAAATTTAGCCGAATAGATTAATGAATATGCCCTTACCCCATCTGATGAATGAATGGGACTGCTGAATATTGGTGCTTCATTGATTGGCTGAGGCACATCCTCTTATTGGTGCAAAGCTTTGAAATTTGGCCGAATAGATCAATGAATCTGCCCTTGACCTAGCTGATGATTGAACGGGACCGCCGAATATCGGTAGTTCATTGATTGGCTAGGGCACATTCTCTTATCGGCGTAAAGCTTTGAAATTTAGCCGAATAAATTAATGAATCTGCCCTTGCTCCATCTGATGAATGAACAGGGCCACCGAATATTGGTAGTTCATTGATTGGCTGGGGCACATCCTCTTATCGGCGCAAAGCTTTGAAATTTAGCCGAATAGATTAATGAATCTTCCCTTGCCCTAGTTGATGAATGAACAAGACTGCCAAACATTGATAGTGCATTTATTGGGGCAAAGTATTGGAGAGATCGCTTCGGGAATGCTGCACCCATAACTATTAAGCAGGGCGGGTGTTGCATGTGCGTAGGTTTCATTTTTGTGTTCAAAGTCGACAAATCGTGAGAAGAAAAAAAAAGCTTTGTGTCGAACCAAGCTGGAAGAATTTGGATGTCAAGAAGACTATTTTTCAATAGCAGAGGGAAGGGTAGGACATTGGCTGAACTGGATTCTGAGATGAATTGAGGTGGCGAACCCACGCGCACGAGGAGTAGGACGTCAAGGGAGCGCGAGAGGCGTCATTTCTCGTGTCGTCGAAACAGATCACCCAGGAAAGAGAAACAGCAACGAGGGAACTCCCCCCGCTCACGAGGTGAAACCAGTGTGGGCCACTGCGGCCGTTGAGTTTTTTAGTCTTTGTTGGGAACAAACCGATAACGGAAGCGGATTCAATTATCCACGATCTAAACGTGGCGATCAAGTTTGCTGGGCAAATTTTTTCACCAAAAGTCCAGCAGTCGATGGTCAGCTGGCTTGATTTCGAAGTTTTTCAGGAGGCTGTCCATAAAGCGGTAAAGAGGTTATACACCTCCTATGAAATCAGCATGCGTCTTCATGCCGCACGAAGAGAGATAGAGCAGAAAGACGGTCGCATTCGAAGCTTAGAAGCTCGTGTTGACAAAGTCGAGAATGAACTAAAGAAAATTAAAACTTCTGAAACCCAATCGACAAGTCAAGTGAACCCGATTGTTGCAGAAAGAGTAAACCAGTGAATTTTGGATCATACAACTACCAACCGAGAAATGGCGAGCATGTTCACAATAGAAACTGCGAAGGCCAGGTCCTACGAATAAGGCTTCCATGACGGTTGGAAAATTGGAATACAGAAGACGAAGGAAAAACTAGCCGAGAAAGTCTGTCGATGCAAAAATCCTGGATTTAAGCATGGGTGGATCAAGGCTCTCCAGGCCGCGGGCGTTGATTCGGCGTCGCCTTTATATCAGAGTTACACTTTTCCTTTCGAGGCTTTCGACGCTGAAAAGACCGACGATGAAGATGGTGCCGAATAAAATTTACTAACCACATTGTTCTATTTTGATGCAAATCATGTATTTCACGATCTATTTAATGAAACATTGTAGTTTGAATGTCTATATATTGTTTCAATTAATGTTTGTAAATTAAGTCATGATCTTTGTCTATTACTTTGTCAATCGCGTTTGCGCTAGCCAAACGTGACATCCACGAAGGGCGCTTCGAATTCGGAGGCTTATTCGGTCTAAACGTGTCATTCACAGATGAGGCTCCGAATTCGAAGGCTTTTTGTGTTGGCCAATCGTGACATCCACGAAGGGCGCTCTGAATTCAGAGTCTTATTCGGCCCAAACGTGTCATTCACGGATGGGGTTTCAAATTCGGAGGCTTTTTGTGTTGGCTAATCGTGACATCCACGAAGGACACTCCGGATTCAGAGTCTTATTCGACCCAAACGTGTCATTCACGAATGGGGCTCCGAATTCGGAGGCTTTTTGTTTTGGCCAATCATGACATCCACAAAGGGCGCTCCGAATTCGGAGGCTTATTCAGCCCAAACGTCTCATTCACGGTTGGGGCTGCGAATTCGAAGGCTTTTTGTGTTGGCCAATTGTGACATCCACGAAAGGCACTCCAGATTCGAAGGCTTATTCGGCCCAAACGTGTCATTCATGGATGGGGCTCTGAATTAGAAGGCTTTTTGTGTTGGCCAATCGTGACATCCACGAAGAGCACTCCGAATTCGAAGGCTTATTTGACCCAAACGTGTCATTTACGGGTGGGGCTCCGAATTCGGAGGCTTTTTGTGTTGGCCAATCGTGATATCCACGAAGGGTGCTCTGAATTTGGAGGCTTATTCGATGTTGGCCAATCGTGATATCTACGAAGGGCGCTCCGGATTCGGAGGCTTATTCGGCCCAAACGTGTCATTCACGAATGGGGCTCTGAATTTGGAGGCTTTTTGTGTTGGCCAATCGTGACATCTACGAAGGGCGCTCCGGACGCGAAGGCTTATTCGGCCCAAACGTGTCATTCACAGATAGGGCTCTGAATTCGAAGGCTTTTTGTTACAAAACCATTACTCACAAGGCAAGAAAGAAAAGGCATTGCATTGGAAAAATGAGAGATGCACACAGCGAAAATTCAAAACAAGCTGTCATGCCATACAAGTTTGCTTAATGATAAATTTTGCGTAAGTGTCTGGAATTCCAAGGACGCCGCAAACTTCGTCCGTCCATGTCTTTGAGCCGATATGCCCCAATTTCCGCGATTGAGTCAACCTGATAGGGGTCGTCCTAGTTAGGGCCTAGCTTTCCGTTGGCAGGTTTCCTAGCAGCGAGAAGCACTTTGCTAAGGACCAATTCTCCTGGTATATAACGGCGTAGCTGTACACGTTGATTATACAATTTAGCGAGCTGTTGCTGGTACCGCGCCATGGAAGCAAGGGCACGATCTCGACGTTCTTCAATCAGAGTCAAGTCCAAGGCCAACATCATGTCATTTCGACCCATGTCAAAAACCTTCAATTTCAAAGTTGGTAGGCCGATCTCCAGGGGGATGATTGCCTGGGTTCCAAAGTACAGAGCAAACGGCGTTTCCCCAGTGGATCGCCTTGGAGTAGTGCAATAAGTCCACAACACGCTGGGCAGCTCTTCGACCTATTTGCATTTAGCTCTCTCCAGCCTTTTCTTGATGTCGTCCATAATGACTTTGTTGGTGGCCTCCGCTTGACCATTGTTTTGTGGATAAGCTGGCGAGGAAAAGTAGGGCCGAATACCATACGTGTCGCATAATTCACGATATACGCCACAATCAAACTGGGTGCCGTTATCTGAGACAAGCGCCCTTGGTATGCTGAATCTCGTTATGATGTTTTTCCACATGAAACGCTTAACGCCGGCATCTCGAATATGTGTTAGTGCCTCTACTTTGACCCATTTTGTGAAATAATCCATCACAACAATCAAGAATCGTTTGTTCCCTGGAGCCCGTGACAATGGCCCGGCGATATCAAATCCCTATTGAGTGAATGGCCAAGGACTAGTGATAGAGTTTAACTCCTCAGCAGGCAGATGAGTTAAGGGGGAAAACTTCTGACATTGTTCACATTTCTTGACATAACACTCAGCATCTGTTCACATGGTCGGCTAATAGTACCCCTGTGTTACGGCTCAATGGGCCAGAGAACGACCACCCGAATGGGCACCACAACTGCCTTCATGTATTTCAGACAAGAGTTCCTTGACTTTATCTGGGTGAACACATTCCAAGTATGGCCTAGAAAGGGATTTTTTGTAGAACTTCCCCTGCGGATCCAAGTAGTATCACAGGGCTTTGTTTCGCAGTTTGTGTGCTTCTTTTTTATCCATCGGAAGCTGCTCTGAGGATAGGAATGCAGCAATAGGGTCCATCCAGCTTGGTCCGGGTTCAATGACATTGATATGAACTGATTCCAAAGAGGCAATGCTCGGCTCAAGGACGAATCTTACTTCGATTGTCCATTTAATTTCTAAGTTGATGGCAGAGGTTAGGCAAGCCAGGGTGTCCGTATATGTGTTTTGATCCCGAGTTATTTGATTCAGTTGATGGTGATCAAATTTTGCAAGCAAAGAATTCACTGTTTTCATATAGGCTGCCATATGGTCATTTTTGGCTGCCTATTCCTCTTTCAACTGGTTGATGACTAGCTTCGAGTCACAGAAAATAAGTAGGCGCCGCGCACCAAGGAAAAGTGCATTCCGTAGGCCGGTTAACAATGCTTCGTATTCGGCCTCGTTGTTTGATGCATCGAAGCCCAGTTTGACTGCCTACTCGATTATTGCCCCTTCGGGGGTCATGATTATTATGCCTGCCCCGCTACCACGTTGGTTGGATGACCCATCATAATACATCTTCCAAACGTCTCCAACATATATTCTCCAGTTGGGCTTAGGCTGCATTTGATCAGACTTAAAATTGGCGAGGGATCCCGTGAATTTGGCTACAAAGTCGGTGAGTACTTGCCCCTTAATGAAAGTTCTGGGTAGGAATTGGATATCATACTGGTCGAGTTCCAGAGCCCATTTCAAAACGCGCCTCGATGCTTTTGCACTTCAGAGCGCGGACCAGAGGGGATGATCCGTTAGTACCCCGATAGTATGCCCCTGAAAGTAATGCATCAGTTTTCTTGCAGCCATGACGAGAGTGAGGATAAGCTTTTCCAATGGAAGGCAACGTGTTTCGGCGTCGGCCATTGCTTTGCTCACATAGTAAAGTAGTCACTGCTCCCCAAGTTCTACTTTTAACAATACGGTGCTGACCGCCCGGTCGGATACCGCTAGATACAAAATGAGCGGATCGCCTGCCGCAGGTGTTGCCAAGAGTGGTACTAATTGGAGATAAGTCTTCAAGCCATCTAAAGAGACCTGGCACTCGGGGGTCCATTCAAAAGCTTTGCCTTGCCGAAGTGTGTGAAAAAATTGTCGGCAACGATCTGTGGACCGACTAATAAACCTATTGAGCGCGGCGACCATTCTCGTCAGCTTCTAAACCTCTTTGACTGACTGAGGGGAGTCAAGCTCTAGAATTTCCATGATTTGCCTTGGGTTGGGTTTGATTCCGTGGTGGTTAACGATGTAGCCAAGGAATTTTCCGAATCCGATACCAAATGCGCACTTCGAGGCATTCAGTTTCATTTTATACTTTCGAAGAATACCGAATGTCTCTCCCAAATCGGCAAGATGGGCATGCTTTTCCTTGGACTTGACCACAATATCGTCGATGTATACTTCCATGGTACAGCCGAGTTATTCCTTGAACATGGCAATCATTAGTCTTTGATAAGTTGCCCCCGCATTTTTCAGCCCGAAAGGCATGACCTTGTAGCAATAGGTTCCTCTTGGGGTGAGGGCTTTTTCTTGGTCCTCTGGATGCATGGCAATTTGATGGTAACCCCTGTAGGCATCCAAGAAGCTCATGCGTTGATGATGTGCCGTTGCATCTACGAGTTGGTCTATTCTAGGCAGGGGAAAACAGTCCTTAGGGCAGGCTTTGTTTAAGTCCGTGAAATCCACACAAACACACCAAGAGCCATTCTTCCTCTTTACAACCACATTATTGGACAACCATGTAGGATAGGTTACTTCACGAATTGCCCCAGCATCAAGTAACCGATCAACCTCTTTAACAATGGTCGAAGTGTGTTCCGCGGCTAACCGCCGACTTCTCTAAATGATTGGCTTACATTTCGGATCAACGTTTAAGCGGTGCTGGGCCACAGATGGATCCACTCCTGGCATCTCGTATGGTGACCTTGCAAACACATCAATGTTGCTGAATAAGAAGGATACAGGCTCTTGCCTTTCAACTTCATCCAAGGAAGCGCCGATCATGAAGAACTTGTCAGGATTCCCGTCAATTTTGACTCGATCCAGGGCTTCGGTTGCCTTTTCACTTGGGATCTTCCCAATGTCTTCAAGGCTCTCTCTATCCAGTACCTCAATTGAATGCACTTCCAGCTCCCTCGGTCTCTTTGCAGCAAGAAGATAGCACGCCTGTACCAATTTCTGAGAACCTCGAATTTGTTCGATCAGTTGGAAAATGGAGTAGTTGATGGTAGGTACTCGGCACAGCTTGCATGGTATGCAACCAAGTTCTTCCAATGATGAGATTATACGGCGAAGTAAACTTGACAACCAAAAATTCTACATCTACTGATCTGGTGCCCGCTCGAACTGGTAGTGTGATTTTGCCCAAGGGATACTCCGAGTTAGCATTGAAGCCGAATAACGGGTAATCAGCCGACGACAGATCTAAGTCAGAGAAGCAAAGTTTAATGAAATTCTTATAATACATTATTTCCAAAGTACTTACCTAGTCGATGAGGACACACTCAATGGTGAATCTATTTACGCATAGCTTGATGATGAGGGGATCAATGTGGGGGTGAGTTACTCCAACCAAATCAGTGTCATCGAAACTAATCCTCCCAATTTCATAGGGCTGTTTCGCTGGCGTGATCGGCCTATGGGAGCTGGAGTGCAACTGAATTGTATGCATCTCGGGTGATGTCGACAAGCTGTATATCATATAAATTACACCAAGTGGAGGTGAATCCAGCCGTAGAGCTACTGTGTTTAATGAATTGTTTTTTCAGACGTGTTGCGGAAGCCGGCCATCTTGCACCAATTCCTCCAGGTGATCCTTTTGTGCATAACAACTATCGGTGTTGTGACCGTGGTCTTTATGATACTCACACTGTTTATCCTGTCTTCTCATATCGGGGGGTCCCATCATCTTGGGCGGCCACTTGAAGAACGGAAGGTGTTGAACTTTCGACAGAATCTTACTAATCGGCTCCGTTAACTCCATGTATTTCTTGCCTGAGCGCCTTGTGCGCCTGCTATCCATTTGATACTGTTCATTAGCTCGATGTGGACATTGATCGTTTGATCGGCACGAGTCACGCCTTTTATCTCGTTTAGCCTGATTTCGCGGCTCAGGGTTTCTTGACGGCACGACGCTAATCTGCTAAACGATTCCCAGCGTGGCCGTCTCAACGGCTTTATGCCCAGCTTTGACCCGCAGGGCATCATCTTCCACTTTGCAATACTCTTCGACCTTCTTCATTAACGCCCAGACTGTTTTAGGAGGCTGTCTGGTTAATGAACTGCAAAGGGGACTATCAGGATGTAACCCCATCTTAAAGGTGATGATGGCCATGGAGTCATTGCAAGCATCATCTACCAAATTAAAGCATTCCCGATAGTGTGCCGAATATTCATGAAGGGTTTCGCCTGGTTTAATTTGCATCACCCAGATAGAATCAGCTTGCTTTGGTTGGGTCTCATTAGTGATGAAGGACTTTCGGAGTTGATGGAAGCTCTTAATCGATGCCGGCTCCAATTTATAATACCACCTGATGGCCAGTGGTCCTAGACTGCTTTGAAATATTCGACACATGAGGGCTTCATCATCAACATGAAGTGTCATTGCTTGCTTATAATGGCGAATGTGATCAGTGGGGTCCGATTTTTCATCATAGAGAGTGAATGACGGTGCTTTGAACTTTTTAGGTAGTATAGCCCTTGTAATTCGCCGTACAAAGGGGTCATGTTTATCTTCCTCATTTGAGTCATCGCTCTTCCCTTGTTTATGCCAGACATACGGACTTCCTTCAGATGAGCTGGATAGATCAACTCGCCCTTTCTTTCTAGGCTCCGGGGATGGTGAGTCAAAATCACTGTCATTGTTGCATTTTCGAAGTCGACGTCATCAACCATCCTTATTTTCCGAAGGTCGACCCCGGTCTTGGCATGCGGCCTGTTGGGATTTCGCCACCTCCAAGGCCAAATCCTAGCACAGGCACTCATTCTCAGCCATCATGTTCTCCAGCCGCTGTTCATTTTGCTTTGCTTGATCTATAATCGTCTGCATTGCCTCATGCATTGAAATTGAGGGTGAGGTCTAGGCTACTGAATCAAAATTCAAGGCCCGTCACACGGCGATATTCTCTGGTCTAAGCATGTTTCTTGGAGTGAAGTCGTCTCTTGGCGTAGTTTGGTCACCACTATCGGAGGATCTTCGGTGACGCTCGCCATGGATGTACTTGAGTATTCCCACAGACGGCACCAATTGTGGAGAAGTAGTTTAAAAATACCCTTGGATCCTGTAGGACGTTTCTGATCCTCTAATTGCCACCTGAAAAAAGAGATTAGCACTTTGGTCCGGGGTGCTGGAATTAGCACTCCAACGAACAAGTTAGTATATACTCTCTCGTTTGCTTGTGTCTTAAGTTTCTTTAGTTTGTTCTCACATACCTCTCTTTGGTTGATGCTCCTCTCCTTTATACTCATCCATGATCTCGGCAGTTGGGCCCACTTTTACTCCAACGCATAACTACTCACTCGGCTATTCAGTCGTGTGCCTATTCTCACTCGACCTTTTGTACGACTGATCTTACGGCCGATTTAATTATTCGGCTTCAGGATCCCCCAAGACGGAGCCGAATAGTATATATCCTGATTTTCTTCATATTCATTTGGCTTTCTTACATGTAATATTATTCGGCTCCCACACTTCTAATAATTCACATATTGCCAAATAACCCACATGTCTCCAACTAGTTGATGATTGATCACAAATGATATTTATAATTCTTTTTAACTTCAGATAAATCAATGTACTACTCTATTGACATGCTAGATTCTTCAAATTGAATTAAATAGTCAATGCATTACTAATAATAAATACAAGTTCTTAGTCTTTCAAGTCTATTGACTATTAAGAGTCCTGACATTTTTCTGACACAATTCATGTTTCATTACTTCCCAAAAGAATGGTCCTTTAACCTTTCTTGACCATGTCAAAGGTTCGTAAGTTATGTATATAATATAGTATCCCCAAATAAGGTTTCATATACTAATCTATAAAAGAAATTTTATTCTATGGAAATGTAATCACATATTAATTGTCTCATTTTCAAACAGACATCTTGGATACCAATTATGATGGTAATTCTAAAATAGAGGGGCGCATCAAATTCAAAATAGAAGTGTATCAGAGTCACAATAGAAACATATTTCACAGAAATTCATTGACCCTTTTATAAGTAATAGATGTTGGGTTGTACTCATATAGTAGTAGACAGTCATACAGATTAGGGCAGAACTTTACATACTTCTGTTAAATTAAGATTACACTTATTTAAGTAATTCAAATTACATTGTCTTCATACTTATTCCAATCTTAGACCTATATAGATATATTTGTTGACTTTGATAAATTGTCCCATGGTAACTTAGGGCTAATTTTATTTTTATTTTTTTATATATATTTTTTTAAACTTTTTTAAACCATTACAATTAGTCAACTAAAATTCTTATGTTCCCAAAGGTTCTTTAAGAAGTATACATTGATCATTCTAATGAAATTCATTTTCTTATTTCATGTTATGCTTGTTTTCTTCTGTTTAACACTAGAGTTAAATTTTTTTGCAATAAGTTAAGCCATCTAAGTTAGGACTCAAGATCTAAATTCAATTATGTGTCTACAAGATCATAATATTTTCCCTTGCCAACCATTATTCGGATGAGGCTCATCCCAGGTATGGACCACACTTTACAATTTGCACCCCACATTTTCATTTCAGATATGTTCACTCCAGACATTGATCACCCAAACACATTTGCAGGCATCTATAGAGTATACAAGGAGACTACTCAAGCTGGTGGCTTCTCTGATGGGTATGGTGCAGAGGAGGGAGA
This sequence comes from Camellia granthamiana, assembly GCA_036172215.1. Lineage (NCBI taxonomy): Eukaryota > Viridiplantae > Streptophyta > Magnoliopsida > Ericales > Theaceae > Camellia > Camellia granthamiana. Next base: position 84,595,161 of record CM069904.1, on the reverse strand, counting down.
TGTTGCTTGGTCTTCACAGTATCCAGGTAATTTCTTTCAATTCAGCATGCATTTTATTACGAACTCTGTTTGTACATCACGCTATCACATTTCCGCTGATACATCGAAATTTCAATTGAGTCTTCCCCAAACTACATTGATACACTACACACTGTACTCATACACTGCACTCACACTGTATCTGATTTATGCATCTGCATACTACACCTGTATCTGATGCACACATTGTAGTTGATATGTTGACAACTATTTTTTCAGATTCCATCTACACCGATGGCACCAGCGGCAGCAGCAGCACCAGTACCAACAGTACCTCCTCTAATAGTAGGGAGGAGAGACAGACAGGCCCCAGCTTATGGCCGAGATGTGAGTCGCGGTTGAGGCAAAGATAGGGGCACCCGAGGCCAAAGCAATCCCCCAGAGCCCATTTTGAGCAATGATGATATAGAGACTAGTAACTCCGAAAAGGTAGTGAGCCAGCATTCTAAGTCATCCGAGAGTAGAGATCATATTGGCTCAGGGTCCAAAAGCGGAGGTGATGCCTAGACGAGTTCTAAGGCAGAGAGCCGAGGTGATACCGGCTCTGGTTTAGAGTTTGATTCTAACAGCGGTGCCAACGAAGACAGTGTTCTCAAGTCCCATCTGAGGAAGAGGACGAAGAGGGTCTCTCGAGCCTGAGATGACCAATGCTGACGTTTTTGTACTTTTTGCTTAGTTTCTTTTTGTTTAGTAGCATTAACACATGTATAGCTTCAGATAGGTTTTATTTTCTTTTGAAACTTGTACGCCTCTTTTGTAAAAAAACCATGATCGGAATAAAAACTCACAGTTTTTATGAAAAGTGTTATTATTTTTGCATCATGAGCACCATATTTGCATGAAATGGAAATGGAATTGAATTTGAAAATGAAAACTGAACACTTGTATTGGCACGATGTTCTTCATCAGGTAATGAGCCGACCAACAACCAAAATACAAAATACAAGTTGATAAACAAAGCAAAAATAACTCAAATACAAATAAACAAACTTGCTAAAACCAAAAAGACTCAAAACAAGACCTTAAAACACTCAAAGATCGAGACAAACACATGTTGCGCCAACACTGCCCAGCATACAGATGGATGGTAGGCCAGAAAGGAGAGCTATCGGCCAGAGGTAGAGGTTGCTGGCCACCAGTGTGAGTAACCTCCAGATTGTTGACAGCTAGCTTCCACTCACAGCCTTATCTTCTACAAAAGGTTTTGCTTCATGATTTTTTCTTCAGAACCTCATTTCAACTGCAATTTCTTCCACAAGTGGAGATATTCCTTGCTGAGAAGCTCACGGATTCGATAGCTACTTTAGACGGCACGAAAAAGGAAAATTTCTAGGGTTTCAACGTAAATACACTTTTTCCGTTGAGCCGTACTCCACTTTGTTTTCTGTTCCTCCATGTCGCGGCCCGATGCTGGAACCCAATTACACATGTCTTTCGCTTCGGAGGACAAGAAATATGCCCGACACTTGAAGAATTTCAGGCATTAATAGAATCCCGACGCAATAAGGAAATCATGCCTCAGCCCTATTTTGGCCACGCCCAAGCTTTGGGACGGATGTGTGGGCTCACTATACACGAGGCTCGGTCTTTGGCCCACAACGGAAAGCCAGACATACCCAGTTTGATTCATCGATTTTCCGACATCGATGACAGAGGCAACCTTCTCTGGCAAGGTTTTTGACAACATGCCCTTTCTTTATATATGCTTGCACATTTCCTTCTTGCCCCTAGCTTCAGCGGATCTAACATTCAGTTGATCGAAGTGGTCCAAGGTCTGAAAGAAGGAAAGAGTTGCATTGGTTTGGCGCTGGCCGAGACCTTGATGGGCTTAGATGCTTTTCATCAGCTAGAGACGACCAGGTTCACGGGGAGTCCACTATTTCTTCAGGTATTGTTTCCCATCTTTTCTCATATGTGTTTCTCACAACACTCGGCACACATGCTCTATTTTTCTCTCAAAGCCCTTTTTTTACTTGTCTCTCAACGTACATCTTTCTATTCTTTAATCTCTCTTATTTTTCGTCCTTTCCCAGATGTGGCTTATGTATAAGCTGAAGATAGTGGACTCTTGCCCTGAGTACTCAGCTTGAGGTTATTTATTCAACCACCGACTAGTAGATTTCCCCAACGAGGGATAATGGTGCAACTGGATGTGCAGCAGGCCTGCTGCTAACATAGCTTGGTGTTGCTCCTGGCTTAATCTGACCAAGATGAGTTACAGCATGGCTCGGTAACCTGGCATACAATTGATCGACCTCACGCACTACGTGTTCTACTTCCCTTTCCGATTCAGACGTCAATTCGGGCATGATCAGACCGGCCCAGAGGAGGGAATAGAATATCCAGTTTCATTCCCTATTCGTGGTTCACACTTGGCTAGGTATCTCACTGTTTGGAGGACGAGAGAGCTTCTGGCCCCTACCCCCAGTTTTAGTTATGCCCTTTCTGGTGAATGTTTGGCTTGGCTAGAGGATGAGGCACAAACCGAGCCCACTTTAGCCGAAGCTTCCGCGAGCACGAGCAGAGGACACAAGAGCACCTAACTCACCTATGTCCCTAGTTTATTGCTTTAACCTTTCTTTTCAAGTTTTTTTCGATGTAATAAAAGCAACTTTCATTTGTATAAAAGAGTTGGAGAACTTTATATTGAAATCAATGAAATTAAAGTTGTTGTAGACACCCCATTTTTGACCGACCTTAAGACTCAGACGTCATCGATTTAGCGCTCGGTGATTGCGCATGTTGTGCTCGTTTCGAGGTTTCAGAGTTCTTGGCTGAGAGCCTCACCTCCGGACCTCGGGACTCTTTGTACTTTGACTCGGTCTGCGTACTAAGTCTTGTCTTCTCTTCCCGGGGGGAGGGATAGGTCTTGTAGACCATCTCTCAGTGGTCGTAGACTACTTTTCGTGGTCGTAGGCCACTGTTCCCGTTTGGAGACTAGTTTCAGGTTTTCGGAGCCGTCGGCCATGCGCCTTGGTTCGGGACCGCTTAACATTCTCCGTTTGGCACGTTTTTTGGAACACACCTTGTTTCCTCTGTCTAGAGGGACACTGTGGTCCGGGAGACCACTTTTGTGGTCGTACGCCACTTTTGTGTGCAACAGCCAGTTTTCAAGGCCCTCGGCCACGCGTCTTGCCTCCCGAACTCTCGTCTTGCATCCGTTTTGGTTTGTTTTTGGTACAAACCTTACTTTCCTTGTTAAGGAAGTGGTACAAGGGTGGGAGACCAACTTTTATCCTTGGAGACCACTTTTCTCCCCGCCAGCCGATTTTCTGGTCGGGAAACTGGTTTTCTTGGTCTTTGGGCCACATTTGCTGGTCTTCCACCACACCATTGGCTTGCTTTCAGTGTGGAGACCACCAATTCCCCTGGCCGACCACTTTTTTTTCTGGGAGACCACTTTGGGTGGTCGGCCGACCACCTTTTCTGGTCGGCGGCTTTCCTCCTGTTTTGGCAGACTGTGTGGATGCCAACTGTGCTAGCTGGAGGGCACAGACTGTATCCTCCATACACGTGTATGGAGGGATTTGCACAAGCTCTTAGCTTCTGCAAGAAGGTTTGGCTTTGTTTTTCTATAAGAGAGAGGCTCCTTCTCCATTCTCCAGGTTCTGAATTTTGCCTAAGGCACAAGTGTATATCTCCCTCTATATCTCTATATTTGGTGCCGAAAATGTGTGTTGTTCTTGACCTTTAACACCCCAACTCTTAGCCATACATCCTTACCATTGAACTGAGGTTCCTAGAGGTTATTTTTGGAGGTTAAAAGGGTGGTTTTTGGCTGAGGAACTTGCTGGTTTTGCTGAGCTTCAAGGGTAATCTCTTTTCTCTCTTTCTAAGCTTTGTCTTGATCACTCTCTTAGCCATACTTGCATGCTTATTTGAGCTTTGTTGTCAACTAAAAAAAGCTCCATATTTAACTATTTTTCATGTTTGTTTAAGGCCCTTTTGGTGCTGAGGGTCATATTCCCTCTTGCATGCCCTATTTGACCTTGTTTTGTGCCATGCCATAAGGCCTTTGAGTTAACCCTTGCATGGCCTTTTAGCCACTGAAATCCAGTGGATTTTCAGTGGTTGGCATGTGGTTTTGAGGCCCCAAATCAGAGAGGGGTGACCCTCTCTCTTTTGGTCTTGTTTGCTTGCATTTTTGGCTTTCCAAGGGAGCATATATTTCCACACTTCCTAGCCTTGGTTTAGGCCATTTTTAGTGACTTTTAGGACCTGCCTAGACTCTGTCTATGGCTAGTTTGGTCACCTTTTGTTTGCCTCTTGCATGTGTAGAACAATCCCTTGCATAGCCTATCAAAGTAACACCTCATTCTTGCATGTATTGGTCATGTCTCAGTGGGTTTTTGGCCATAATTTGGCATGCCATGATTCTATTTTTAGCTGGTTTGGTAGCCTCTCATATGCTTCATATGCTTGTAGTGTAAATCATGCTTACTAGCTTGAAATGCATGATGTTTTGGCCCTCTATTCTAGCATATTTTGGCCTTGACCCAAACTGATTTTGTTCATATTTTGGGCTGCCTTAGCTCTTTTTTGAGGCCTCTTAGTTGAATGATGCTTGCCATGCATGCTTGTAGCGTAATATCCTTGCCTAGCTTTGAGTTTTTAAGGTCCCTTGCATGCTTAACTTGAGGTATTTGCACGTTTTGGCATTATGAGGAATGTTATTTCAGAGCTTATTTCTTGGCCATATTCTCATATTTTCCACTCTTTAAGTGCCATTGAGAGTTGTGCTTTTATGCCCCATTTGCGAGTCATTGCATGAGCCTCATTTGAATGCCTTTCAAGCCACCATCTCATCTCATTTTTGCCACTGTTTTGGCCTACCTGGGGCTGTTTGGGGTTGGTTTGGCCATTTGAGCATTGCCTTGCATGCCTATAGTGTAATGCACTTCACTAGTCTTTGGTGCTTGAGCCTTTCAACATGCATTACTTGAGTTGTCGCATGATTTGAAGTCATTTTGTATGCCATTTCAGAGCTGGAACATATGCCCTTGCACTTCATGTTTCATCCTTTCAATGCATTTGGAAAGTTGTACTTTGTGCCTTAGGCTTGGGCACTTGCATTGTGCATGCTTACATGTGTCTTGTTGCCTTGATTCCATCATCATATGGCCACTGATTTGGGTGTGGCTGAGGCCCATCCATTTTGGTTTAAGTCCATTTTGCATTGAGTATGCCATTGTAGTTCATAGCATTGAGTATGCCATGTTGTCGCATGATTGATCATTGCATTGTGCATGCCTTGTTCATCTCATTGTGTATGTTAGTTTCCACGTGCATTGTGTATGCTAAGTGTCATATGCATTAAGTATGGCATTGTTAGTTCATAGCATTGTGTATGCTAGTTGCATGTTTGCATGACTTAGTTGCATTGCATTAAGATTGCATGCTAGAGTTGCATTGGTGCATGCCTTGTTTGTTGCATTGTGTTTGGAATAGGGGTTAGTCCAAACACGGGAAACGAGGGACGTTTCATACTCGAAGTGATGAAACGTGCCTCGATTCCTGGTCGCCGACACTCTTGACTACCCATGACGGAGTTGTTGGCTTTAGGTGCTTGTATGTGCATTCATTTCACATTGAGTCGTGCAATTCGACTCCTCGGCCATCATACATCGAGATGCGCGATTGGTGGCCCAAGGGTCAAGGACTACACTCCCTCGAGCTTATGCAATGATGGGGAGAGTGGTCGTGCACACATGGTTGCGGATACTCTGCCATCTCTCTCTCTTGCCTTCTGTTGCAGAAAACCAGAAACCAGAGGCAGAAACTGGTTGGCCGACTAGATTTAGTGGCTGGCCGACCACTTTTTCTGGTTTTTCACCACAAAAGTGGTCGGTAATTGGTCTCCCATGCCTATAAGCTGGTCGGCAGCCTTCCCACAGTTTCCTGGGGTGGAGTTTCATCTCTCTGGAGCTTTGTGCAAATTTCTGAAATCAATTGCAAACAAAGGCAAGTCGGGGCATCGCGATGGATTTCCCGACAAGGCGACTCGAGCATGCATGCATCCTTTATCATTCAAGGCAGAGTTGAGGCAGTCCACATTCATGTAATTTGCATGCTAGTTTAATTGCTTACTTAGTTTGTTAATTAATTAGAGTTGTGTAATAATTAGCTGTAATTTATTATTCATTTTGGTTGTGTAATAACTAGCTTAATTAGATTAGCTTAGATTAGCTAGTTGGTATTGTATTATTTATTCGGACCCTCTGTCGAGAGGGCACAACTGTTGTAATAAGTGTGCGTGTGTGTGATGCATGTCTTCCAACCCCTATTTCTTTCTCCCTTTTATTTATTAGCTTACGATGGTTAGTTTTAGGGCATGTTTCAATTAGCATCCTTATGCTTCGTATGTTTGCATTCATTCATTTGTCTTGCACGCACCGGGCTCGGCGCATCATACTAACTGTATTTGTATTTCAATTCCAACTTAGATACGTGTATCAAATTGCATTCCACATGACATTTTAGAATAGCTGAGCCTATCGTAGTTGCACTTTTGCATGTGTTGCATTAGCCATCTTAACATGAACTAAGGTCATGCATGATTTCTAACTAGTTCTCTATTTTGGCTCTGAGTACACTGTGAGTGTTTACGCTTTAGCATACTACATGTGTGTTAATGCTGCCATGATAGCATGCTTGCCATGAGGCTAACTGCTTATGTGATATAACTACCTGAATGCCTGTGGGTGAAGGTTGTATTACTTGAATTGGAACAATTCATTGATTGCGAGTTTTAAGCCCACTTGAGAGTGGCAAATCACCATGTTTTCTAAGCCCACTTGAGGGTGGCAAAATCCGCATTTTAGCCTACTTGCGAGTAGCAAACCGTTTTCAAACAAATGAACGTGCAATGTTTTGTTCCAACTTAGGCGATCTAGTCTATACTTGTATGCTGTGCGCATCACATAGTAATTCTAGGTTAAATAACCGGAATAAGAACACATGTGTTTTCAAAAACAAGATATCATGTTAGTAAAGGCCGATCTTTGATCGGGCGAGCGGGGGTGCTCATTGCATGACCTTCCCCAATCGTACCCAAGTTCCCGAGCCGAGGCAACTTTGGTGATGACGGACACGTGGCCTTAGGCACGAGTCAGGGTTTCCTAAATTTCCCAAAACAAAATATTTAGGTGGCGACTCTGTATCTAGCAAAGCAGTCCATGTTTGGCACTTCTTTCTAAAAATCAGTTTTTCAAAACGATTTGCCGGATTTGGACTCTTTGGTGATTTATCGGTCTTGCATTGCACTTTGCGAGATTAGATTCAGAACCATGACATTTGAGTCCGAACTGTAGTAAGCCCATTGAACAAAACGGGATTTTCCCAGGACGTTCGGGCGCGTCTACAGTTGTGAGCACTAAAAATTTTCCTTTTGGTCCAAAAATAGTCTAAGTTGTAAAGGGTAAATTTTGAACAAAATCAACTTTTATCAAAACTTTTCAAAACCATTTTCGAAAAGGATCACCACATGACATACACGGAATCAATCCTCAAGCTGTACAATCCCGAATCAAAAGACTATAAATACCCTTACTTGAATACTACTGCTCTGCATTGTAACCAACTCTTTTTCCCAAAATGAAGATCACAACCGAACTCTCAAATGATAGACAGAGATGACTTAATCAAACACGTGGACAGAACAGTTGAATTGGAGGTGATTACGGCCGAACTTCAGGATGAAGTTGCCTACGTATTCCAAAGATGGGAATCAGACCTCACGTAGTTCGGTTCAGGTTCACTCGAGTATTAACTCTCTCCTTTTGCGCTCCAACTTTTGCCAAAGTCGCCCTTTAAGGTTTTGCGAGCTTAGTTTTTCTTTATTTCTAATTTTTCATACTCTAACTTTTGCCTAGGTCGCCCTTCTGGGTTTTTGGCCTAGCAAGCTTCTCAGGGATAGTATTTCTTCAACTTGTTATTGATCGGTTATGAAAATTCCAGGCCATCTAGGTCCATGAGAATAACAGCTCCATTTGACCAGATAGCTTTGATGATGAAAGGACCAGTCCAATTAGGTCTAAACTTGCCCCTAGTGTCATGAAAGAGAGCTCGGTTGTCTTTCAACACCATATCTCCCTCCTTGAGATTCTGGGACCACACTTTCTTGTTAAAAGCCCTGGCAATCTTGCGTTGGTAGCCCTAAATATGATCCAATGCTTTCAACCTTCTCTCATCAAATAACATTAATTCCTCAAATCTACTCTGTTGCCGGTCTACCTCTGCTATTTGACACTCAACCATAACTCGCAGCAACGGGACTTCTATTTCAATTGGCAAAACAGCTTACATCTCGTGGATGAGAGAATAAGGAGTTGCCCTGGAGACGTCCGGATTGAAGTTCTATAGCCCCAGAGTGTGAATGCTAATTTATATGGCCAGTCCTTGTAGGTCTTAACCATCTTTTGCAAGATGTTCTTGATGTTCTTGTTGGGGGCTTCAACGGCTCCATTGGTTTATGGCCTATATGTAGATGACTTATGGAAAGCCACATTGTTTTTCTCCAACAAGTCTATCACCTCTTTCTTATAGTGGGAGCCATTATCTGATATGATCTCATTTGGGGTTTCGGATGAACTTAGCCACATGCGATGCTTTCAATACTACATAAGACTGAGCTTCCACCCACTTCGTAAAGTAATTAATTGCCTCCAAGATGTATTCGTGCCCATTCGGCCCTTTTGGTGTGACTGCGCCGATGATGTCAATTTCCCAGACTGAGAAAGGCCATGGCGAAGTCATATTATACAGTTTTGACGGCGGGATATTCATGCGATTGGCATGAATTTGACATTTGTGGCATCGCCAAACAAAATCAATACAATCCTCCTCCATAGTAGATCAATGGTAACCTTGCCTAAGAATCTTCTGTGCTAGCATCACTCCGTTCATGTACACCCCGCACTCCCCACCGTGGATAGCCTCCATCAAGCGCTTTGATTCCTCTTCTTTGACACATAACTTGTGCATTTCCAGATGACCTTTTTTATACAGTTTACCTCCGCAGATGATAAATTGGACGGCCATTCGCCGTATTCCCCTTTTATCCTTGGCATTTGCCCTTGGTGGATAAATCTCATTTTCCAAGAAGTTCCAAATACCATAGTACCAGGGGTTTTTGTCTTGCGCTTCATCTATATGCAGCGATAGTTTCATAAGCCGACATGTATTTTTGCTCGACAAATATCGGACGCATCCGGACTCTAAGTGGGATGTCTACCATAGAAGATAGAGTTGCCAAAGCATCAGCGAACCTGTTATTCTCTCTCAGTAGATGCGTGAAAGTTAGCTTTTCAAACCTAGGAATCAGAACATCCAAGGTCTGGTGATAAACCTCATCTTTTCTTCTTTAACTTTCCAGTCTCCATTTACTTGAGAAACAACTAAGTTCAAGTCCCCGATAACATCCAATCTTTTTGCCCCTAGTTCCAGGGCGGCTTCTAAACCAGTGATACACGCTTCATATTCTGCTTCATTATTGGACACCTTGAACCAGAGTTTGAAGGCTAAAGGTATATGGAAGTCATCAGGTGCTATCAACAACACACCTATCCCAACCATACTGATTGGACGCTCTGTCAAAGTACATCGTCCAGGTTTCCTCCTCAACTTGCAGAATGGCTTCATTCGGGAACATGTATTCCAACGCCTCATCCCCTTCTACTAGGTGGTCTGCCAGGCTCCTCTATAGCTCTTCCCTTGACCGACTTGTGGGAGACATATTTGAGATCAAATTCAGAGAGGAGAAGCAACCAACGGGCTAGCCTACCTATAAGCACTGGTTTCTCATAGAGACATTTGATAGGGTCTAATCTCGAAACCAGGATTACAGAGTGAGCTAACAAGTAGTGCCATAACTTCCTAGTAGCCCATACCAAACCTAGACAAGCTTTCTTCAACGAAGTATAGTGGGTCTCATAATCCAGCATTTTCTTGCTAAAGTAGTAGATGGCTTTCTCCACCCTATCTTCAGATTCCTGATTGAGCATGCATCCCATGGTAGTGTCTATTACTAACAAGTACAGAATCAAAGGCTTCCCCGGCTCTGGCGGTGATAACATAGGCAAATTCTGGAGGTACTGCTTAACTTGCTCAAAGGCGAATTGACATCGATCATCCCATCAAAATTTATTTCCTTTCTTCAGGAGACCAAATAGAGGTTCACAAGTCAAGGTTAATTTAGAAATAAACCGTCTTATGAATTGCAGTTTATCCAAAAAGCCTCGCACCTCCTTTTCAGTCCTTGGTGGTGGCATTTCTAGGATGGCCTTGATTTTGGAAGGATCTACTTTGATGCCCCTCTATGTGATCAAAAAAACCTAGTATTTTCCCAGTTGTTACGCCAAAGGTGCATTTATGTGGGTTCAACCTCAATCTGTATTCTCTAATCCGTTGAAATAATTTCTTCAAGGTGGTGTAGTGGCCCTCTCTTTCTTTGGACTTGACAATCATGTCGTCCACGTAAACTTCGACCTCTTTGTGGATCATGTCATTCAAAATGGCAGTCGCAGCCCTCTGATAGGTAGTCCCGACATTCTTTAGCCCAAACGGCATAACCCGGTAATAGTAGGTACCCCACGGCGTAGTGAATACAGTCTTCTCTTTATCCTCAGGTGCCATCAAAATCTGGTTATACCCGGAAAACCCATCCATAAAGGATAGCAATGCATGGCCCGCAGTGAAGTCCACTAACTCATCGATGTGCGGTAAAAGAAAGTCATCCTTCAGACTGGCTCTGTTCAAGTCCCTGAAGTCCACACACACCCAAATTCTACCATCATTTTTTGGCACTAGGACGATGTTGGCCAACCAAGTCGGATATTCAGATACTAACAAAAAAACCTACCTCGATCTGTTTGGTGACCTCTTCCTTGATTTTTAATGCCCCATCCAGACGAATTCTACGCAACTTCTGCTTGATCGGTCGGGCCTCAAGGTCAAAAGGGATCTGATGTTGTACAATCTCAAGATCGATTCCGAGCATGTCTTCGTACGACCACGCGAAAACATCTTTGAAATCTTTTAACAAAACGACTAAGCACTCGCGCTCCTCCAAAAACAACGTGGACCCGATCTAGACCAGACGCGGATCCTTCTCAGTATCCACATTAATGGCAATGATTTCATCAGCATAAGGTTTAGCAAACCTCTCCTCCTCTTGATTAATCAAGTTTTTCAAAACCAAAGGAATTCCTTCCCCTTTTTTTTCATTAAAATTCTGAAAATCTTGGTCAATACAATAAACCAATAGTACAAAGAAATACACAGAATTCGCAGAGTTCTCATTCAAAAGGTCATGATCTTCGGTTACAGACTCAAAAGAAAAGCTTAATGAAGACCTAGGCAGGACTTTGGTATCCGGGTTATTGTAACGCCCTGGTATTTTATACAAGAATCCATCGCAACCAAAATAACCATTTACTCCAAAAGCCATCCTGTTCACTGAACTAAGATTTAAATTTACAATTTCCATGTTTACATGACCATAAAACCTCATACTCAATCCCACGTTCTACAAACAAGATGACAATTACAAAAGAAGAACCCCATGGGTGTACAAGACAACAACAAAATAAATCTAACAGTCCTAATACAAAACTATAAGTCTTCACAGCAAAATATTCTCAATTGTCAATCCCAACACAACTTACTTTCTGTCACCATTGTAGTTGTACAACATTATTTCCTAAAAAATAAAATAGGGGTGAGCTATATGCCCAGTAGGAATACATTTAACCATGTATTTAATTACTTGAGTAAACGCATGGCATTATTGAGACAAAATAATTTAAAGAGTTGTGTACACAAGTTATCTACATCAATTATGTAAATATCATGACACAACAATCACATTCTGAGCCCTCACACAAAACAATTAAACAATCACATTAATGGAAAACAAACCATGAGTCCCATGTAAGAGTCCAACACAAGTTGCTTTAGTTTCAAAAACCATCCCCACTTTCCCGACTATTATACGGCGGGAAATGGGCTCAAGAAAAGCATCCATTTTTCCACTTTCGCTGACTACAATATGGTAGGGCTGTGTGGACACCCAAAAACATCTTTTCCACATTCGTCCAGCAATAGGCCTAGACAGGGCATTTGGGCACCTTTTAACCTCCCCGCGTGTGGGTACCAGTTAGTAATAGAGAGACAGATCTCAAGATTTTATGAATCAAATTTAAGTAATTTGGAGAAATGGTATAATATAAATCTCTAACAATATAGCTACATCATTTGTATATATGGTCCTGCATGGATTTGCCTAATAGGTTTGGTATAAACCACTTCATTTGGTGTAATTTATTATAAATTAAAATTTGATATTAAAAAATGAGAAATCAAAAGCATTTTTATTTAGTTTCCAAAATTGGCTCTTACCTGGACTCACGCACAATTAACCATTCTATCACATTTTAATTCCATCAACAAGCATCCATCATCACAATAGATGAAACACCACATAACATTCAAAGAATGATAACATTCAAGTCACAATTCCTTTACCACATCCACATTCACATCTTTCATCTCTTTATTATTCACAATATTCCATGAATCAAAGGAAATTCCATTCAATTTAGTGCTTCCTACTCAAATTGAGAATTTTGGATTTTACCAAATTTGGGGGGTTTTCTCCTTCATTATAGATATAGGTTTTAACGATATTTATATACATGTTTTGAAAAAGAAGTTAAGAAATTTCAAGCAAAAATCAAGTAAAATGGTCTATTTATGTAAAACATGGGTTAAATATCTCAAGATTGGAAGCTAAGGATGAAGACCCATCTTCAAACTCCAATGAAATCACAAAACAATCGGTAAAAGTCTTGATCCATGCTTGTTCTTCAACCTTCTTGAAAGATTTGGGGTGAATCTTTGGTAAGAAGTAGAGAAATCAAGAGTTTGGAAGGTTAGGGTTTCGAGTTTGGAGAATATGAGGAGAAGATAGGCGAGAAAAATAAAGTTTTCGGGCCAAAAAGTCACTTTATAATGTAAGTTAGTGACTTGGTCGCTTGAGCGAAGGAAGCTTGGCTCGAGCGTAGAAAAGAAACATCTAGAATCTCTGAAAATTGTGCAGTTTACTCGAGCAAAGAAAATCTCGCTCGAGCGAGCATGCTTCCAGCACAAAAACTCAAAATTCAAACAGGTATAATTCTCTCGTTCAGACTCCATTTTAAGTCGTTCTTGTGTCCAAATCGAAGCCCCGGAAACAGGCTTTCCAATGGTTCCAGTCTCACATTCAAATTCAAAGCATGGAAGGAGAAAAGAGCAAAAGAGTAAAGGTTGGTCAAAAACGAAAACGAAAACGAAAACTTGGGGCTTTTGATCTAATCTTGCCTAAATACCTTGTTAAGGCTTTAATGAAGGTTCCAAACATCACCTAAGGGTCCTCAATTATAATATTTAAAGTTCACTTGCCAACCCATCAATACCAAGAGTCCGACAACCATACAACACCAATCCGATATGAATTAGAATTCGAGTCATTACAATATCTCCCCTCCTTAGGAAATTTCACCCCCGAAATTAGACACTTCAAGAATCAGAGTTTTAACCAACCAAAATGGAATGGATATAGGAATTAACACTTACTCCAGCTAATCATGAACAATCTCTACCTAATCATAGGTCTCTAGAAGAGTCTCTTAACGCAATGAATTTCACGAGTCGAACAAGAACAACTCCCAATTGGTTTACATTTACCACACCAAAATCTAACTCGAAAACTAAAGAAAACTTTCATATTTTAGTCCCACACTGATATTCTAATAACACCCAAATAATACGAACGACAATTCCGAAGTGGTGAACCTTTTTTTCAAATCATTCGCGTGATTATCCTTAACAAGCCACAAGAATTCATCAATTCTATGAAACAAGAAGTTGAGCAAAGGCCTCTCTCACGTGCCCTACAGTCGTATCTCAAACAAACCTAACCTCAAGAAAATAATTTCCAGTTGCCTAACAACGTAGAACCTTAGGGGACTGAGCTTTCACCTTACATTCACACCCCAATAAACAACCATCAGTCTCTCAGCAACAAATTTCCAAACAATTACCTTACGTTACAACCCAAGTCCTCAATCCCTTTTCATGAGAACAAAAGGTTTTAATAAATGTTTTATCTGGTAATCATGGCCTTCAACAAAACATAATTCAACGAAACCAATGCTTGCAACACAACTGGCATTACGCCTTCTCATTACTCACTTGTGATTTTAAAATATTTAATAACTAAAAAGAAAAAGAACATCCGAAAACATATTTTTTGACCTTCGAATTCTAAAAAAAAATAATCATTCATGGTAGAAGACTTTATATGAAAATGTTTCAAATACATACAAATGATTTGTAAAAATACTGGGTTTTAAGAAAAGATATGTTTATTTATTTTAAGGTTGTTAAGAATCATACACACTATAAGACTCAATATTCATTGTTCATAATTGTTTCACGTTTACTAGCTGGTTCATCCATCATAATATATTCCCAATTTCGGTAAAAACAGGATCATGCTCAATGGGAGAACCCCGTTCCCAATTCTATTCTCTCTCATATTTCGATCGGTGACTCTTAATCGTCACCCAACCAATAATCCCATCACTATAGTGATGCCACAATCTCTCTATAACTGTTCAAGCAATAACCACACATAACAACACCAATAAACTAAACCTTGTGAGTTTTGGGAAATCACATCCTATTTACAACCACTACCAATATCCACCAACTACTCTTTATTTATTTCATATTTGCATCACAATTTTCACCATTAACCCCATTTTGGGGAATCATACACAATCAACTAAAAACAATTACCAAGCAATTTTCGTGACTTGTCACTCCCCTGAGTCACAAGCACTCACTAACACCACAATTACTAACACCATGTAAATAAAAATCCTCAAACTATACTTGTATAGTACACTGTATTCTCTAAAATCAATGCCATGGTATTTACTTCCAAGGTTAAAATACGGCTCCTCACCATACTAAGATTATGATGTCCTAGGAGGTCAAACCCAAATTAAATACCTTTTATAACACAGACTTACTGCATAACAAACACTCTAACCATTAATGGTGGTACTACGCCTCTAATTTAAAATTCTAACGAAATCGTACTTTCAATACTTTCAATACACTCTCACCATTAATCACTACTATTGTCACGACCCGAACCCGCCCCCATGGGTTAAGGACGTAACCGGCCAGTAATCATGAGATTACCTACGGCCTCAAACCAAACCAAACGTATTTTAACAGAGTTAATGGGGGCCAAACGGAAGCAATTTAAAACTTTGTCCATAGAGCCGTGCTTATATGCACTTTAAAATAGACCCTGCGCATATACGTTAATAACCCACAACAAAGTACAATACCAGAAAATCCTTTACAGACAGGATCATCTAAACTGAGTCAACCCATATCACAACTACATACCGATATACACAAGATCCTTGCCAACAAGACAAAATGGAAATACATAACAGAATGGCAAGGTTGGGTCTCGTGCGTGAGACACAAGGCTGACTCTCCAAACTCATGTTGTTCCTGGCAGACTTCACTGGGGCTGGGTTTGGACTTCTCTTGGCTCACCTACAAACACATGAATGAGTGTGAGCGATAGCCCAGTGAATAATATCAAATACAGAGTTTACATAACATTGTAGAACAACATATTCCAAACAGCCTTGGGCCCAGTTCATATTTCTATTTAACAGATATGTAACTAAATACAAATCAAGTGACTGTAATTCCAAACATTCTGGCCTTTGGCCCCTTCAGATCTCCATTCTTGTCAAAGCGGCCTTCAGCCCATTCGATTATGTTAAAACGGCCTTTGGCCCAATCATTTATGTCAGAACGGCCTTTGGCCCAATTATGTATGTCAAAACGGCCTTCGGCCCATTCGATTATGTCAAAACGGCCTTTGGCCCAATCATTTATGTCAGAACGGCCTTTGGCCCAATTATGTACGTCAAAACGGCCTTCGGCCCATTCGATTATGACAAAACGGCTTTCAGCCCAATCATTTATGTCAAAACAGCCTTCGGTCCATACATTCGTATCAAAACGGCCTTTGGCCCAATCATGTATGTAAAAACGGCCTTCGGCCCATACATTCGTGTCAAAACGGCCTTTGGCCCATTCATTTATGTCAGAACGGCCTTTGGCCCACTCATTCATTTCAAAACGGCCTTTGGCCCACTCATTCATTTCAAAACGACCTTGGGTCCATTTATGTTTATCAAAACGACCTTTGGTCCATTCATGTTTATCAAAACGACCTTGGGTCCATTCATGTTTATTCATGTCAGACTTACGTCCACAATCCCAATTAGCAAGTCATAAAGCTTATAAGGGAAAAGACAATTGGACATTCACAAGCATTCAATATCGATATTACTCACAGTGATCGGCTTGTGGATTTGCCCTGGAGCTCGACCCTACACATTTCATGAACACAAAAGGGTCACTAACAGTTCAATCCGTCCTTTAATTCACATACTCCTCTTTAGGCTTTATTCTTATCTCATTAACTCATTTACAATGCTTAATATATGCCTAAGAGTGCATACAAGTGAAATAGAACGGAAAAACAGAACACAGAATGCATTTTCAGAATTTCAGAAAACAGGGTCCCCGCTCAAGCGTGGACTTCCCCGCTCGAGCGGACCCTTAAGCCTACAAAAGTACAGGCTACCTCAAATTCCCGCTCGAGCGTGAACTCAGCCGCTCGAGCATACTTCCTGACTACATAACTCCCCGCTCGAGCGTCAACTTCCCCGCTCGAGCGGGCACCATGTCTGACAAAAATGCTGGGAGCTCGATTTTCCCGCTCGAGCGGCACTTCCTCCGCTCGAGCGGACACCAAAAATCTAGGTTTTCCAGATTGAGTTCTTGAGCTCCAAAATCAATTTCCCAGCTAAAATTCTTGCATGCAATGGCTCAAATCTCATGTATAATCATGCTAACATGGTACAGACCCCAAATTACAACTCAATGAGGCTCAATTTCACAAATAAGTCACATGCATGCCCCAAAACCCATTCCAATATGGTAAAATCATGCATTCAAGGTCATCTCTTAATTATTCAAACATGCATGCTAATTTTTGACCTCATTTCCAACCCAAACAAAGCAAATGGTGTTCCTTCTCATGGAATACAACAAAAGCATGTTTGCATGTAAGATTTAGCACCTACACTTCCATGTTCAACTCAATACGTGCTAGATTATGCAATTCTACAACCATTACATACATGCATGCCTTCATTGACCATCAAATGAACACAAACAACTCAATTTCCTCAACATCAAGCTAACTCATGTTCTTGATCATCAAATACACTTGAATCTACACATTTACAACAAAAATCCATGAGTTCACTTACCTAGGAGCTTTAATCTTCTAAGCTCTAGTCAATTCTTGAGCCAATTCTCCAAAATTTCTAAGCTTTAAGCCAAATCACCCAATTCTCTCCCTCTCTCTCTATATGACCGGCCCTCTCTCTCTTTTTTTTGAGTCCAAATCAGCCAAATGAGGTTATAAGGAAAGAATAGAAGGTGTAATGCTTTAAGGCAACAAACCCCACTAACAAAATATTTTAATATAAAATATTTGGGCACTTAATTCATCAATTTAATCAATTTAATCTGACCAGAATCAATTTTTCAATTAAATTTCACTGTAGGCTCTAAAAATTATGCCAGTCACAATGGCGCAATCAATTTTGGGTTCTGTGGCCGATAAGGCCCTCAATTTAATTCCCGAAACGGTAAAATCAAACAGATATTCCTACGGTGAACAGATGGAAATTCAAAACCACATATATTCACATAATTGGCACACCAAATCATATCAAACATATAATCAAATTCATATTAAGGACCAATTAGCTAATTACGGAACAGGGGCATCACAGTCTTCCCCCCTTCAGGAAGTTTGGTCCTCCAAACTTAATTTACCTGTAGCCGAAAATAATTCGAAATACTTTCTTATTCAATGGTTCCATTCCCTTATTACCACTCAATCTCAAAATCAGGCAACACTCTGTTCTCAATCAATCAAAGACTCAACTTTTCCTCCATACAAGGCTTGTATGGTATTACGCCAAACTAGAGCGTAAGCTATTGTCGTAAACAAAGTTTGCCAATGATGGATAGATTTCCCCAACTGCCTCGGAAATCTAAAACATACATTTGGAGCATTCCCTCCAGAATCTAAAAGGTTCCTTCTGACTGTACATCAATTTACGAATGGAAAGTAGCGCCGAATCACAATTCAGTTTCCATTGCCTCTTGAAGGCTTGTCATAATTCAAGCACATTTCAGGATTTCTGTCTAAGCAACAGACACTGGGACCCCATACAAACAAGCAACCTTATTAATGTAAACAGTGGCCAGTCTACAAGCATCATATGAAAATGTCACAGGGAGGAAACGGGCAAATTAAGTAATTCCTCATACAACAACCCAAACGGGATTTACACCTTGAGTGCTCAAGGTAGCCCCACAATGAAATTCGTAGTCACATATCCCTATTTCCATTCCGAAATAGAGAGAGGTTGCGGTAGTTCTGCCAATATCCGTTATTCAACTTTGACTTGTTGGCACCGAAAGCATTTAGACACAGATTCCACACTTTCCTTCTTCACAATAGGTCGCCAATATATTCATTTCAAATGCCAACTAACCTTACCACATGAGTTTGGTCCATTTCCTCGTCACAAAAGTTCAATTCATTCTTCAATAATTCCGCAACTCACAGTCCGGGTCGGTAGTTAGTTCAGTAGCTCATCACAGTTAATCAAGGTCAATCAGAAGTCTCCAGGAATTTAAAGTGGATCTCGACACTGATTCCCGAGTCAACAAAGGTAACATCGAAGTAATTACCCACACAATACACATAGTCCAGACATCCCCATAATACTGATTGTGAAGTACAATAACATCGAAGCAGGCTATTTCTGACATAATACACGTGTTCTCAATTCATTCAATAGTTTACAGTTTACAATTCAGTTCAATATTCAATTCCCTGTTCTATTGAGTCTTTCCACACTATTTCATGGTCGCCTGAAGCAGAAGGCAATTCATATATTAATCCCCATGATGTCAAAAGGCATTATCAAAGGAGTCAATCAAATGTCAAACACAATTCACACATTCTCAGAGCCCCAATCACAGAATATGACGACACTGAGCAGCTATTCACAAAGCGTACTGAATTCACGCACTTACGGACAATCAGGATTTTTCAAAGTTTCTTGGATGTTTAAACATCTACATATTACCAAAGGATGACATTCCGGTCAAAACAAAAGAATAATCGTCTCGGAATCGAAGCACACCCGTTCACGACCGTCGGTGGCCGACTCAAGATCGATTAGCCAAACCCACCCGTACAAGACCGTCGGTGGCAAAAAGATGTCCCAACAAAGGTGCTACATAGGCTTAACGTCCCCTAGCACAAAAGGACACCCCAAGGATGTCATCAAAACAAACATAATACCACTCACTACAGCCTGATTCTCCAAAATCTGACAACATTGAAGCAACTACTCTCCCTTACAAAACATATTCTGTTCAGTCAAAGACAAATGTTCAGTACTGCTTATAATCAAATCAATCTGCCATCATCAGTCCCCATAGCGTCAAACCAACCAGGATGGGACAATACCCAAGCATCGTTCCTTAAGACACCTAATCACGGGATTTGTACAATTCGGCTCATTTTCAACACATGTCCTCGATAGTTGGGGGTTGGTTCTCAACGGCGTTCATGGTTAGATCAATCTGTCATAGCCCACAAAAGGTCTTTCAAATAGGTTAAGTACTCTATACGGATTCTAGTTTTGGGTCTATCAGTTTTTCTGCCAAGAATAATCTGGATATTGATTTACAGGCAATCCCTAATCTCTTTTTACATAATTAACTCAGATAGAGGGTCTTATCAAACCAATCCCGACACAGGTCTCGGCAAATCAAGTCAAACAAAGGTTCCATCAATTTATATCAAATGAGGGTTCCATCGGAACTATATCAGGCAAAGGTTCTATCGGATCGAATCAGATAAAAATTTTCTCAAATAGGGCACATTCGGTTCTGTAAGGCATACTTCGTTTGCTTAGGTACATGGTTGATAGTTTCTCAACTGCCCTAAGTTCATCAGTTGTCAAAGTCATATCAGAATCATTCATCATAATAGTTCATATCAAAGTGGTTCAAATCAGGTATAATATGGTATTGTCTACATAAATTCGGGGGTAGTTGCATATGCATGCAGTCATTCGTATCAGGAGGTACGTATCATAATCAGTATAGCAGTTCCCAAATAAGTCTTATATGCAAGAACATGGTGCACAGTAACACATTAAACAAAGTTCCTCAGGTACACATAGTATAGGATTGTTACGCAAAAGTTCCAAATTAGTCACATAATCCAGTCAACTTTCTACCAATCAAAATACATGGCCTCACAGTCATAGAATTCATCATTTGGGGTGCTCAACTCGGTCACACAATCACAGAGTCATAATTCCAGTGGTTTAGTCATTGAAGACGGTAACATAATAAATCACCCTGAGCATAGGTGTAGATATACATGTGCATGTGCAGAGTCAATCGATATCCCAAAACGTATTTCACAAGTTCCCAAACGGGGCATATACCTCCAATGAATACAGTATCGATCATGTGGGTCTAACCAATCTAGATACACATGCAGCAGATATGGAAAAATATGCCAATCCGAATCAAATAATATCCCAAGCGAAGATGTACAAACGTACTAATTCAGAATCAATCATCACAAAGGCATTCGTTTATAAACAATATAGATACCTGGGATAACAATCACAGTATTCTGAGCGCTTCCTGGGATGAGTGCAATTACTCCATCCTGAGTAGCAATTCCTACCACTGGTACGGATTTAGCCGAGGCAGAGGATTCATTCACATTTCGTTCAATCCGGGGACAGTTCCTTACCGTATGGTCCATTTTACCACATCTATAACGAGCCCCAGAAATCTGATAATAAACTCCTCGGTGTTTCTTACACTGGTGGTGGCAAAGGTTCTTGCCGTAGCAGCAACTGATGCTGTTGTCTCAAGATCTCTGCCAATTCTTGTACTACTCTTTCCGGACTATCAAGTCGGGCTGTGGAAGGACCTTCCAACCCGTATGCCCTTAACTTGCCCAATACGAAATTAAACACAAATACACATGGGTACATTCGCACATAGGCACATTGTTATATTCTCATTTCACATAGACACCCGTAGGCAAAATTGAATGCACACAAACACTTTTTCATGGTTCATATATTCATGTATGTGCATTATAACAAAACAAACTTGTTGTACACATTAGTGTAACAATTCATATCTCATATTCGAATCATGTGTGGTACTTCCTTTAGCGTGACATATTATGTTGGTCAAGCATATCAACATATCTCATACATAGGCCACGGTATTATCTCCCCCGGGCGAGGGCTTGTGCCACGGTATTATTTCCCCCGTGCTAGGGCCTCATGACCATAAGCCACAGTATTATGTCCCCTGGGCGAGGCCTTCAGCTAAGGATACCACAATTACATTCAAGGAGAATTTAGACAATCATTCATTTATGCCAAACATAGCATTATACTTTATACAAAGGTTCACAAGTATACATATACTAGAGAGCATACATATCCCAAAGGTTTACCATGCAAGCAATTTGCGAACCATAGCACATAACTGTTCATATCGAAACGCTTAAGCATATTCTTGATGCTTCCAAAGTTCATATCAAAATAGTTAAGCATATTATTAATGCCTCCAAATTCATATTTATCACATGAATGCATCCTAGATCTCATCTAGACGCTTATTGCTCTTTTTGGACAAGTGTGTGAGTTATTAACTCGTGCTCTGATACCACTCTGTCACGACCCGAACCCGCCCCCGTGGGTTAAAGACGTAACCGGCCAGTAATCATGAGATTACCTACGGCCTCAAACCAAACCAAACGTATTTTAACAGAGTTAATGGGGGCCAAACGGAAGCAATTTAAAACTTTGTCCATAGAGCCGTGCTTATATGCACTTTAAAACAGACCCTGCGCATATACGTTAATAACCCACAACAAAGTACAGTACCAGAAAATCCTTTACAGACAGGATCATCTAAACTGAGTCAACCCATATCACAACTACATACCGATATACACAAGATCCTTGCCTACAAGACAAAATGGAAATACATAACAGAATGGCAAGGTTGGGTCTCGTGCGTGAGACACAAGGCTGACTCTCCAAACTCATGTTGTTCCTGGCAGACTTCACTGGGGCTGGGTTTGGACTTCTCTTGGCTCACCTACAAACACATGAATGAGTGTGAGCGATAGCCCAGTGAATAATATCAAATACAGAGTTTACATAACATTGTAGAACAACATATTCCAAACGGCCTTGGGCCCAGTTCATATTTCTATTTAACAGATATGTAACTAAATACAAATCAAGTGACTGTAATTCCAAACATTCTGGCCTTTGGCCCCTTCAGATCTCCATTCTTGTCAAAGCGGCCTTCAGCCCATTCGATTATGTCAAAACGGCCTTTGGCCCAATCATTTATGTCAGAACGGCCTTTGGCCCAATTATGTATGTCAAAACGGCCTTCGGCCCATTCGATTATGTCAAAACGGCCTTTGGCCCAATCATTTATGTCAGAACGGCCTTTGGCCCAATTATGTACGTCAAAACGGCCTTCGGCCCATTCGATTATGACAAAACGACTTTCAGCCCAATCATTTATGTCAAAACGGCCTTCGGTCCATACATTCGTATCAAAACGGCCTTTGGCCCAATCATGTATGTCAAAACGGCCTTCAGCCCATACATTCGTGTCAAAACGGCCTTTGGCCCATTCATTTATGTCAGAACGGCCTTTGGCCCACTCATTCATTTCAAAACGGCCTTTGGCCCACTCATTCATTTCAAAACGACCTTGGGTCCATTTATGTTTATCAAAACGACCTTTGGTCCATTCATGTTTATCAAAACGACCTTGGGTCCATTCATGTTTATTCATGTCAGACTTACGTCCACAATCCCAATTAGCAAGTCATAAAGCTTATAAGGGAAAAGACAATTGGACATTCACAAGCATTCAATATCGATATTACTCACAGTGATCGGCTTGTGGATTTGCCCTGGAGCTCGACCCTACACATTTCATGAACACAAAAGGGTCACTAACAGTTCAATCCGTCCTTTAATTCACATACTCCTCTTTAGGCTTTATTCTTATCTCATTAACTCATTTACAATGCTTAATATATGCCTAAGAGTGCATACAAGTGAAATAGAACGGAAAAACAGAACACAGAATGCATTTTCAGAATTTCAGAAAACAGGGTCCCCGCTCGAGCGTGGACTTCCCCGCTCGAGCAGACCCTTAAGCCTGCAAAAGTACAGGCTACCTCAAATTCCCGCTCGAGCGTGAACTCGGCCGCTCGAGCGTACTTCCTGACTACATAACTCCCCGCTCGAGCGTCAACTTCCCCGCTCGAGCGGGCACCATGTCTGACAAAAATGCTGGGAGCTCGATTTTCCCGCTCGAGCGGCACTTCCTCCGCTCGAGCGGACACCAAAAATCTAGGTTTTCCAGATTGAGTTCTTGAGCTCCAAAATCAATTTCCCAGCTAAAATTCTTGCATGCAATGGCTCAAATCTCATGTATAATCATGCTAACATGGTACAGACCCCAAATTACAACTCAATGAGGCTCAATTTCACAAATAAGTCACATGCATGCCCCAAAACCCATTCCAATATGGTAAAATCATGCATTCAAGGTCATCTCTTAATTATTCAAACATGCATGCTAATTTTTGACCTCATTTCCAACCCAAACAAAGCAAATGGTGTTCCTTCTCATGGAATACAACAAAAGCATGTTTGCATGTAAGATTTAGCACATACACTTCCATGTTCAACTCAATACGTGCTAGATTATGCAATTCTACAACCATTACATACATGCATGCCTTCATTGACCATCAAATGAACACAAACAACTCAATTTCCTCAACATCAAGCTAACTCATGTTCTTGATCATCAAATACACTTGAATCTACACATTTACAACAAAAATCCATGAGTTCACTTACCTAGGAGCTTTAATCTTCTAAGCTCTAGTCAATTCTTGAGCCAATTCTCCAAAATTTCTAAGCTTTAAGCCAAATCACCCAATTCTCTCCCTCTCTCTCTATATGACCGGCCCTCTCTCTCTTTTTTTTTTAGTCCAAATCAGCCAAATGAGGTTATAAGGAAAGAATAGAAGGTGTAATGCTTTATGGCAACAAACCCCACTAACAAAATATTTTAATATAAAATATTTGGGCACTTAATTCATCAATTTAATCTGACCAGAATCAATTTTTCAATTAAATTTCACTGTAGGCTCTAAAAATTATGCCAGTCACAATAGCGCAATCAATTTTGGGTTCTGTGGCCGATAAGGCCCTCAATTTAATTCCCGAAACGGTAAAATCAAACAGATATTCCTACGGTGAACAGATGGAAATTCAAAACCACATATATTCACATAATTGGCACACCAAATCATATCAAACATATAATCAAATTCATATTAAGGACCAATTAGCTAATTACGGAACAGGGGCATCACAACTATAGCTACTCCCCCCTTGAAAATAATTTAACTCAGAAGGTCATTCACCACAGCTTACCCAATGAAATTAAATCTACTTCTCACAATTGCTCAAGTCACAAAACAATAACACTAACCATCGTATCAAACCCCTCACTAAAAGCCTATACCACTCAAGATGAAAGGGTATACCAACAAATACTCATAGTTATAGTCACTTTGAAATTTTCTCCTAAGCCTCGAATCAGTTCACTTTTAGTCAAGCTCTAAAGATACAACCACAAGTTATAGTAATACACATTCACTTTAAGGAATTTCCAGGTCAATAATAGTCACTCCAACACAATTTGCATAACTAACCAAATTATAAAGGCACTTCATACCGTTTTATTTCCTGACAAGGGGTCCATTGAATAACTTCTTATAAGATGATACCATCGGAAAATGTCATGGAATAAAGTTGAAATAAGGGATCACCTTCTAGTTGGCATAACTATATATATCTTTTAATTAAAAAAACCACTTATCACTAAAGGTCAAATACATCCAATTTAAACCCCATAATCATATTCGATCATCCTACCAACAACACAATTTCTCACCACTCTTATAGCAAAATAAAGGATCAATATGAGGTGTTCACAGCTCATTCACACACACCAAACTTAACCCAAAATGCTTATGTACACTTCTCATATTCACAATTTCTATTCTTTAAGTAAGTGATTCTAAGAATTAACACCAATCGCTAGCAATGGACCAAACACAAATTTTCATAAAAAAAATACTCATCCACCACTCCTTTCCACACGACAATTAATAAACCTGCCACCAATAATTACCATCAACCTACATAACCGATCAACATCAACTTAACTAGTTTTGCTCTAGCGTTGTGTTCACCAAAAACTTCCAATAATATGTTCTAAGTCCATTGAGGGCTCTTTCACAATTAGGTATACAACCAAACCATATTTCAGCGCTCCAAGTCGACAAGCCAACTTACATCAACACCTATTCTTTAAACCCAACACACCATGGAGCTTACCCCAAAATTAGCACACAACACTACACTAGTACTACAGTGATTCACAATACCCAACTTATACTTAACAATAACATACTGGCACCATCCACATAGTACTAAACAACGATACAATCCCTTAGACCAGCTAACTAATCCTATCTCCTATCAAATAAGCACCTCACAAATTTATTTTATTTCCACAGTGAAACAAATACAAGGCTAGCATGATTCACGTCAAGGTTACATCAACCAACAATCACACTATCACATTCAACTTCAAAAGTCCGTCTGAAACCAATAGTCAAACCATTCCTATATAAAATTTCCAAAAATAATGATCGTGCGGCATATTCTAACCATTCATTCCGAAGAGACCGCTGACATTCCCACAAGAGTAAGGCACATCCAAGTCACCCAAGAATAAGTTTCAAGACTAAAAACAACAACAAAACATCCTTCACACTGGTTCCTTCCTCCAAGGAAATAGTCTAACCATGAGAGATACAAAATATCATCACCAACAAATGCTCTCAATTAAAACCAAAGGTAAGGAATCGTCCTCTTTTACCAAGGGAAACCAAGTACCCTTGAATCCGAGCTAACTCCAAACACTCAAGATGGGACAAACATAAAACTAAGCGCAATGGTAATGCTACACAGACCCACTAGCAACTTGAAATCTCCTCCATGCCCACAGGATAACGGAAAACTAAGTCAAAAACTTAAGCTCCCAAAAGAAAAATTAAGATGACTCTTACTCGAGGAAATCTCTACATTTACATCCCAACTAGTGACTAACTTAACATAACTCAACCTCATAGATGATATACAAGCACCAAAGTTTATCTTTATCTCAATATTAGAAGCTATGCCATCACAAACACTCCTAAACCCAGTTGAAATACTTACGTACACCTTTAGCCATTACGAAACTTTTATCTCATAGTCAAAAGCAGCCACAAAAGAATTAACATCAATGATTCTCAAACCATCAAGCACAGATTTTTATGAGGACACACTGATCCGACTTCACTAATCAATCCAACACACTTTAGTCACACGCTCCATTAAACCATAATAACCTTCCAAGTTAACTCCAAGAGCTTCTTCTAAGAACATTTATTATGCCATCACGACGTCCGATATAATAACTACACCATTCAATTAACAATACTCTTTTCTACTCAAACACTCCAATAATCAAGCATCAAGACCAATTACTAATGTCACACCCCAAACTCGCCCCTAAAAGTTCGGGCATGACCCATACAGAAACGGACACTTAACCTGATATACATATCATATGGGGCCTGAACGGAAGCATTTAATATAATAAAATAACACAGAAAAGCATCCATTGAGCTAAACCTAACATGCCAGGATCACATTCGTGAGAGTCATTTATTTTTAGACATACCCATACACATACATGACCGCATAAACAGACATTGGTATAGAAAGGGGTCATATACATACATTTTAACCTTAGGTAAATAATTAAAGTGCAAGCCAAAATCTTAACAAAACTTGACATAAATGCATAGACTTGGTCTGGGAGCCTAGGCATACTGAGATTGACAACTGAAGGGTGAGCTTCAAGGGTTAAGACGGACTCCCAAAGTGATTACCTACAGAACAGACATAATATAAAATGAGCGAAGCTCAGTGAATAATAGTACATAAACGATTCAATGCTCAACTTGAATTATAATACATATCAATGCATACATAAATAATGAGGCATAAGGTTAATTGATTCTGTATTAATTCTTGAACGGCCTAAGGCCCAGTCTTGAAACATATTGACTTGAAACATAATATCTTGGAACATAATGGCCTTAAGCCCTTGAACAAAGTGGCGATAGCCCTTGAACATATTAGCATTAAACTTTTAAACATATTGGCATATAGCCCTTGTACATATGGCATGAAGCCCTTGAACATATGTGTATGAATTCAAGAGGTGTCTCACACGGACTCTAGAGGTGACTCACATCGTAGTACTTAGTTCTGTGTAGCACTTTGTTTCATATTATAATAACTTATCTGGAATGGCCATAGGCCTCATAACTTGCACATATGTATGGACTCAAGAGGTGGCTCGTACGGATTCTAGAGGTGACTCGCATTACAGCACTTAGTTCCGTACAGCACTTTGTTCCATACCGAAAATACAGAATGGCCTCTGGCCTCATAGATCATATAGAATGGCCATAGGCCCAGATTGGCTATAAGCCTCATTCATATGTGTATGGACTCAAGAGGTGGCTCACATGGACTCTAGAGGTGGCTCACAATGCAGCACTTAGTTCCAAGTAGCACTTTGTTCCATACCAGTAATTAACAGGTTTTACAGACCAACCATACATATCATGTCATATCATAAATGGAAACAAATTCATACATATGCATTATGCTTAATTCATAAACAAAAATCAGAATTCAAACTTAATTATACCTGGCACTTCAATGGTGCTAACAAGTCAATATAAAGCATTCTTGTTCCTCGGTACTAAGAACTTGTAATATCCTTGAGCTTATAACATACGTGAACTTGTAACAGACTTAAACTTATAACATACGTAAACTTGTAACAGATGTAAACTTATAACATACGTAAACTTGTATATACTTGAACTTGTAACATGCGTATACTTGTAACATACTTGAAAACACGATATTATTACCCCCGGGTAAGGGTCGTGTGCTACGGATGTCATGAATACTTTACATAAATGGCTAACTATTCTTTACTTCAAAACGTAACATATTAGAACATAGAACATTTCTTGTTATATCATGCCATTACAGTACACTTAGCAAAGACAGAACAGGTTACATCATAATGTGGGTTATATGACAAGGTCGTCGATATTTAATTCTGTCTTTGGGTTGAGCCATCCGTAAGTCAATCCGTTGTTTATCATAATACTTAGTAGGTATTAACGTATAAAACAATCCGTGGTCTTAGCTAATTATTCGTTAAGAAATAGCGTAGTTCACTTGATCTATTAATAGCTTATAGAAGCATACACCTTTGTTTGCTCGTTCATATATGTTACCATATTTGACTTGTACTTAGCAGAGTACTACTGGTAGCCGTCACATCTTTCACATGAGTTAACATAGTTAACTTAAGTTTAACAGGACGTTCCTGATAATTACTAATAAGAGATAAGCACATTTACAAATTGAATGATTTCAGAGATACGTGAATACCATGATTCCATAGTGCTTATACGTTCCCTTGGTTCGTCATGAATCACTATAGATATCTTGCACATAATGTTAGTATTCTTTGTCAACAATAATAAAATGTATTGCGCAATAATGCCTTTAGATTTTCCAATCAACATACTTGCAAGAAATAGAATGTTAACAATAAGAATCATTAACGATCATTGAATGTACGACTACCGTACTACTACTCACAGTGTTCAGATGCTTGGTCTGCGCCCTGTAGCTGACCCTACACAATTCATAATACACATATAAATCGGGTCACATATAAGTATTCCGTTCTTTACTTGTTTAATTCTCTTTATACCAATTACACATCAATTTTGCAATTCAACATAATTCAAACTAAACCCTTGAATCCCATTTCAACATTCCACAACCGAGTTCATGTCATCCATATCCTTAATAAATTATTTCCCCAATTTTTCCTTTACATTAAAGCATGAATTACAACGTTCATAACAAAGTTCATTCGCAAATTTTAAACATAATTTTCAAACATTTCCAAATTCCAATTAAACTTGTACATATCTAATTCAATATCTCAATTTCATTATTCTACTTTCAATTTGGGCCAAATCATTGGTTATCATCATTAATCAACCTAGGGTTTCAAGAAAATATTGAAATTTCAAGACAAATTCAAACTTATTAACCCATTACTTTTTTATTCCAATTTTCCCATTGATTAAACACCTAGGATTCATAATTCACCATTTAAACCCATCAATTTAACTCCCAAGATTCCATACCTCAAGAACCAAGCAAGCTTGATGAGATTCCTCCAAAATTTCGAAATCCAATCGGTAGAAAATGTTGATCTTCTCTTGTTCTCCATCCTTGATGCAAGAACCATGGTGGATTGTTGATAAAAGTGGAGGAAATCAAGGTTTTGGGGGCTAGGGTTTCGGACATGGAGGAGGGGAGAAGAAGAGAGGAAAAGAAAATGTAAGAAATGGTCTAAAAATCACGTTTTTGAGCTGCTGTCCCGCATAGTCCCGCACGTGCGCCGCTATCCACGCACGTGCGGACCTGCTTCCAGCATAGATGTGAAAACTTCAAACGGGTATAACTCTCTCATCCGGACTCCGTTTTAGGTCATTCTTGTGGTCAAATTGAAGCCCCAGAGATAAGCTTTCCAATGGTTCTAACCTCACATCCAAATTTAAAGTGTGGAAAAATAAAAAGGCAAAAGAGTGCCAGCTGATTGTAGACGAATTATTCGAATTAAAGTTTTTGGTCCAATCTTACTTTACCATCATATTACCACCTCAAGCAACACCCCAAAATAAAATGAGGAGGTTCCAAACATACCAATAAAAATGTCAAAAACGAACCCACGTGTGATATGAATCCATAGTCATAAGGTTCACTTACTTAAACTTAATTCCACGTGACATTTCATAATAAGCATATAAATACGCATAATGAGGGACTAAAAATATATCGGGAACACATGCGAGGGTTGGGTTATTACAACTTATGCACTACACCATAATTTCTAGAGAGCAACCAATTCTAGCACTCAATATCTCAACCGTTAATAACAAATCACTAACCCTCAAGTCACCATCTCCACTACCAAATATTCAACACCATTATTACAACCTCTTTCACTTATTATCCACAGTCTAATTTATCTCAAAACTCTACATTTAACTCACTTTCTAAAACAAATTCTCTACTGGATTCCAAATGAGAGAAATTCTCACCCATTACAATCCCCACTGTACCAAAGATTTAAGTCCCAAAAGTTTTTCCCCATTTGGGGTCACTCACATCCTTAGATCCCATAGGAAATTAGAGATAAGGTCTAACCCATGCTTAAATATTCTACACGAGACCTCACACGCCATACGCGAGTTACACATATGCCTATACATGTATCTACTTCCATAGATGACAAACCACATAAGCACATAATCACATAGAGCACATATGGATCATTCTCCTAAGATATCAACACGTTCCATGGCGCTCAAGGACCTCCAAGTGGAAAAAGCATTGATCAGATGCTTTTCCAAAAGGATTTCAATAAATGCAATGGTCACTAGTCATATCTTAGAAGCTTAATCCCATATACATATAACCACATATATACACAAGGCACACATGGCAAGTAAACATCCCATCCTAGCCTAGGAATCCCATTGTGACATAAAAGTCACTTCCCACGAGCCTAAGGTATTCAAACCTAATGCTCTAATACCAATCTGTAATGCCCTACTATTTCATGCAAGAATCCATTGCAACCAAAATAACCATTTACTCCAAAAGCCATCCGGTTCACTGAACTAAGATTTAAATTTACAATTTCCATGTTTACATGACCATAAAACCTCGTACCCAATCCCACATTCTACAAACAAGATGACAATTACAAAAGAAGAACCCCATGGGTGTAGAAGACAATAACAAAATAAATCTAGCAGTCCTAGTACAAAACTATAAGTCTTCACAGCAAAATATTCTCAATTGTCAATCCCAACATAGCTTATTTTCTGTCACCATTGTAGTTGTACAACATTATTTCCTAAAAAATAAAATAGGGGTGAGCTATATGCCCAGTAGGAATACATTTAACCATGTATTTAATTACTTGAGTAAAAGCATGGCATCATTGAGACAAAATAATGTAAAGAGTTATGTACACAAGTTATCTTCATCAATTATGTAAATATCATGATACAGCAATCACATTCCGAGTCCTCACACAAAACAATTAAACAATCACATTAATGGAAAACAAACCATGAGTCCCATGTAAGAGTCCAACACAAGTTGCTTTAGTTTCAAAAACCATCCCCACTTTGCCAACTATTATACGGCAGGAAGTGGGCTCCTCAAGAAAACCATCCGCTTTTCCACTTTCGCTGACTACAATACAGTAGGACTGTGTGGACACCCAAAAACATCTTTCCCACATTCATCCAGTGATAAGCCTAGACAGGGCATTTGGGCACCTTTTAACCTCCTCGTGCGTGGGTACCAACATAACACCACATTTTCCAAAATTGACTCTTACCTGGACTCATGCACAATTAACCATTCTATCATATTTTAATTCCATCACAAGCATCCATCATCACAATAGATAAAACACCACATAACATTCAAGGAATGATAACATTCAAATCATAATTCCTTTACCATATCCACATTCACATCTTTCATCTCTTTATTATTCACAATATTCCATGAATCAAAGGAAATTCCATTCAATTTAGTGTTTCCTACTCAAATTGAGAATTTTGGGTTTTACCAAATTTGGGGGGTTTTCTCCTTCATCATAGATATAGGTTTTAACAATATTTATATACATGTTTTGAAGAAGGAGTTAAGAAATTTCAAGCAAAAATCAAGTAAAAGGGCCTATTTATGTAAAACATGGGTTTAATCCAACAATATCCTCAAATTAGCTCATAGGTCACAATAATACCATGAAATCTCTTCAAAATAAAGAAATGCTAGGGTAAAAATATCCCTACCTCAAGATTGGAAGCTAAGGATGAAGACCCATCTTCAAACTCCAATGAAATCACAAAACAATCGGTGAAAGTCTTGATCCATGCTTGTTCTTCAACCTTCTTGAAAGATTTGGGGTGAATCTTTGGTAAAAAGTAGAGAAATCAAGAGTTTGGAAGGTTAGGGTTTCGGGTTTGGAGAATAGGAGGAGAAGAGAGGGAGAAAAATAAAGTTTTTGGGCCAAAAAGTCACTTTATAATGTAAGTTAGCGACCTAGTCGCTCGAGCGAAGGAAGCTTGGCTTGAGTGTAGAAAAGAAGCATCCAGAATCTTTGAAAATCACGCAGTTCACTTGAGCGAAGAAAAACTTGCTCGAGCAAGCATGCTTCCAGCACAAAAAGTCAAAATTCAAACAGGTATAACTCTCTCGTTCGGACTCCGTTTTAGGTCGTTCTTGTGTCCAAATTGAAGCGCCGGAAACAAACTTTCCAATGGTTCTAGCCTCACATTCAAATTCAAAGTATGGAAGAAGAAAAGGGCAAAAGAGTGATGGTTGGTCAAAAATGAAAACTCAAACTTGGGCCTTTTGATTTAATATTGCCTAAATACCTTGTTAAGGCTTCAATCAAGGTTCCAAACATCACCCAAGGGTCGTCAATTATAATATTTAAAGTTCACTTACCGACCCATCAATACCAAGAGTCTGACAACCATACAACTCTAATCCAATCTGAATTAGAATCCAAGTTCTTACAGTTATCACTCCCAGAAATACTAAACTCAGACTCAGAAAAACCAGAATCCGATCCCGATTCCATAGACTCAGTAAAATCAGATTCTAGCTCATCACCCGAATCAGAACAAGACAAATAGCCTTCCTCTAACTACCAGATAAGAGATGGTGCCTCTGATGCATCCAAGATACGGCTGGTTGGGTTCACACCCGATTCCTCCCTGATCATAGAGATGGTAAGGTTATGCCCCAAGTTCTCTGGGTCGGCTGTAGGCTTGTTCAGGAGACTAGCCAGTGCTGCCCCTACTCCAAGTTCACTGTTATCTAAGTCACTTTCCATGCTCTACCCAGCTTCAGTACTTGGTTCAGCTCGTTCCTCAGTGTCACTGTTCTGCAGCTGTAGGTCAAAGAAGGTTTTGAACTCGGGGGCACGCTGCTTTGTGGAATTCACCCAAGGCTTAAAAAAGCCACAAAAGGGGAAATCTTCTCCCTCCCAAACAAAGTGGCCATTTAGCGTTCTCTGGATTGGCCTATGGATGAGCTCATAGTATTTATCGGCTTACTTGGCTTTGGCTTTACCGCTGATTTCTTCTCCTTTCCTAATCTAGTCCTCTTTGGTGGGTACATAGCCTAGACCAAAGGCATGTAGATTGTACGGCACATCTGTTAGTGCAGCAATGCCTTTGCAGCCGCTTCTTTCAAGTCTCATTCCTGGCACATGCTGTAATTTATTCATGAAATAGATAGATTGGGTGCTGACATACATACCTTCATCAGCAGCCAGAATGGTCTGCACTACCTGGGCTTCAGCCAAAGTGAACCCTGAGAGGAATACATCCTCCTCGCCATGAGTGATCTCCAGCACTGGTGTAGTCACCTCTGGCGGGGGATGGATGGAAAACAATAGCAACTCCTTTTCAGTGAGGGTATTTCAACATTTGGTGGAGGGTGAAGGAGAAAGCTTTCACAAGATGCAACTAGGGCCGCCCTAACAGTAAATTGAAGGTGGCTAGCACATCTAGGACATGGAACTCGACATCTTGCTGAGTTGGGCCCACCTGGACTCTGATCTACACCGTGCCTATGACCTCCCTGCTCGTATTATCATATGCCCGAATTACTTGGTCTGTGGGCACAAAGTTTGCTGGTCTAAGGCTGATTGCATAAGCTATGCGGGAAGGACAGACATTAATAGCCGAACCGGTGTCTATCAACACCATCGGCACCCATTTCTCCATCCACTCAACAGATATGTACAAGGGTTTGTTGTGAGCTGAGCCTTCCGGTGGTAGTTCTTTGTCAGAAAATGTTAGGGTTAGCTCAGCACCACTTGGGAAGACCAATCCCATAAGCTGTTCGGGGGTAATGTCAATGGACAATTTAGCCTTGTCCATTGTTGACAGTATTGCCTGTCGATGTACCTAGGAGGCCATGAGAAGACCCCAAATTGAGATGTCAACTTGGATTTTCTTAAGCTGCTTCAACACTGCCTCTTCTTCCAGCTGCTTATCTTTCTGTTTCTCAACCTCTCTGTCTTTTCTAAATGCCTCATCTTGATTTAAGTACGGTGGCTTAAAATATCGCTCACTTCTTGTCATGTGATATATTTCTTCCGTGTACCACGTGTTGTCTGAAAGGCACTCACCCCAGTCTTCGACGATATGGGCTAGATGCAAATCATCATCATCCCACCATACACCTTCAGCAGCCGACAAATAGTTGTCCAGCCCCGTTTGTATTATGTTCACATCACAAGTATCCCCCACAGGGCATTGGGCCATTACAACTTCCTGGTTGTCTTCAAACCTCTCTCATTCAAATTGCTTTAGTGCACCATCCTGTTCTGTGTCCATAGTACGCATAGCGCCCAGTTCCTGAGCTAAATTTTCCACACCGGTGTTCTCTGGCAGCTTTCCATTTTCATCGGCCCTTCTAGCCACTACAACAATTCCTTCTTCATTTTCCTCCGATTTCATTTCAGTTCCTTCCTCCTTATCCGGCTCATCACTCAGCCATCCAGAGTTGTCCGTTGATCAGTTCAAGTCGAACCAGCCAATCTGCACATCCCCTTGATCCTGTTCGTCAAAGAACTACAGGTTGTCTAAATCCTCCTTGAGTTCCGCCAAATCATCTAACCCATGGCTCGGACCATCTTCCCTAACCACATTAACCTCCACTACAGTTGGCAACACCAATTCTGACTTGACTTGGCTAGTTGGCACAATGTAGTAGCTTGGATCGTACACCTCCTTAGGCAAGTCCTCAGAGCTCTCCAGCAATAGACTCATACTTTCCTCTAAGGCCAGCCTCCCTTCTACTGCAACTGTCACCACCACAGACTTAGGTTAAAGTGCGCACGTGTCCATCATGCACAAATCTGTACTTTCAGGAATGAACAACGTCGGTCTTGGTAAGTGGAAAGGGGTAATATATATGCTGGGGTCGTAGGGGATGGCCAATGTATGGATTAGGTTTAGATTTTGAGGTGGGGGAACTTGATTGTGGGCCAGAAGAGGGTTTGTAGTTACATTTGGTTTCTAGGGTGGTGCGATCACCTTGTTGTCAATAAGGCCTTGAATCTCATAACGCAGTCGGAAACATTGGTCAGTATCATGACCATGCTGTTGGTAAAACGCATAGTATTTTGTTGGGTTGTGTTTGGGTAGAAGAGGATCAGGCAGTAGGCGAGGCTTTAATGGTTTGAGGTGCCCCTTTTTGACCAGCACCTTCATGGCTTGAGATAGGGTCATGTAAAGTTGAGTAAAAGTCCTCTGGGATTGGACAGGTTAGCTGAAGTTTGTGAAGCTGTGTTGGCAAAGGGATTGGTAGTCTTGGTTGTAGTGGTGACAACATTTACATCTAACGGCCTCGCAGTTGTGCTACCACTGGCGGTAGCATTGGAACTGCGCACAAAAGGCCTTTTTGTCGGGTCTTTCTCATCTATAATCAACCCTTGTTTCATAGCGTCTTCAATCTAAACCCCCATCTAATGGAGCTCGGTGAATGTGAACAGAGGTAGGACGATCATCTTCTGTAACAACTTTTCGTGCAGATTGCGGACTACCATCCTTATCTGATCTTTCTCAAAAGGCCTTGTGGTCATCATCGAGGCCTTAGCTCTCCACCTAGTCACATATTCAAAAAAGCCCTCTTTCGGCTCTTGGCACGTTGCCTCAAGATCATGAGTTGTGACCTCAATTTGTGTGTTATATGAATATTGTGCGATGAAGGCCTTGACCATCTCCTCCCAATTCTGCTTGACAGAATCTTCTAACTTCGCATACCAAATGGCTGCTATACCAAACATGGTATGGCCAAAGAGAGACAGCTTCTGTAGTCTAGTCAGTCTCATCGGCCGCAAGATGTTCGAAAAACAGCCGTAGATGAACTATGGGATCTCTGGAGCCGTCGAATTAATCGATGTGCGGCATTTTGAACCGATCTAGCAATGTCACTGCAGAGTCGGTATACCCATCATCTATATTGGGGATGGAGTTAACACCTTGTGCTCTCTTGAATAGCTTCTCTAGTTTATTAACCTTGAGCACAGTCAGGTCCACCTCAAACTCGAATAGAGCCTCAGTTTGATACACAGGTGCTTTGGAGGCTTGTGCTGGGATCGGATCTGTTAGATTGCCCTAATTTTCTTAGACATTAGCAGTATGGGCAGTGGCTCCGAGTGCTGGGATACCCGTAGGAGGTGCATGGGATACAGAAGCTACTATCGGCTGCGGCTGTTGTTGTTGTAGCCTGTTTATTACCTCAACCTAATGGGCTGTGACCTCGACCTGACGAGCAGCATCTTGCTGAAGGGTTTCAACTGTTTGCTGAAGATAATGTATCAATTCTTCCATACTGACTGGGGGATACTGTGTCATTGGAATAGGCAAGTAATCTCGTACTGGACTAGAAGTAGAAGACTGTCCCTGAACTTGACTGGATACGGGTGAATTGAGGGGTGACTGTTGTAAAAACTAGACCAGTGAACTCTGTCTGACTCTCCTCTGTCTTGTAACCAGTGGGAGTGAAGTAAACACGGGTTGTCCCCAAACAAGATCTCCGGCTTTGCAAAGCCTTCTGACTTAGGCCTAGAGTATTTAGGGGATATCTGAACTTTCTAAAGCTATGGTGTTAAACTACCTAGCAAAAAGAAATAAATCAAAAAAAGAAAGCAGTAATCAGAAATCGCATAGCACCTCAGCTAATGATGTTACCAACACAGATGTAATCAAAGCCGTAGGACTACACTCATCGCTGAATTCTGCCTCCCCAAAACAGATACCAAACTTGCAACTGATACGCATATTCTTGTATAGTTTCACTATAAAGCATATACCAATTAAGTGAGAGCCAAAGCACCCCCTATGAGGGGGTAAGGTTACCCTGTCCTAGTTTCATCAAGAACGAGGGTTTACCATTCAAACAAAGCGATTTCACACAATCCTGTCCTAGTTTGGAACAGTCTATATGGCTTTTCAATATACAACTAGGCCGAATGGTCAGAAGAGTACCTTAGCAAGACTACCTAATATACCTCTCACACCAAACACCGAGAAGTGAAAGGATGATCAAACGGTACAGCGGTAGTCTAGATCCAAGGGTTATGTTCCTATCATGGCAGAGCCCGTGACTAGTCAGCCTTTTGGCAAGCGTTTTAGGCAAGCCTCCGACAAACCGTCCAGGAATAGCAAATGGCAAACACAGTGACTTAAACACACCAATGCAAATGCAATGCAAAGAAACATATAAGTGTAGATAAAATATCATATTATGAATTTCGAGTCAAGTTCTCTAATTCCCCAGCAGAGTCGCCAAAAACTGTAACTCGACTTTTTCGTGCCCCTTCTCGGAAGATGAATAAGCCCTACAGTATCGAACTCCCCTGGTTCTGAATCTGATTCCACAAGTGCAATGTAAAATAGATAAACACCAAAGAGTCCAAATCCGGCAAATCTTTTAGAAAATCTATTTTGAATCAAAATGCCAAAAATGGACTGCTTTACCAGATATAGAGTCACCACCTAAATGTTTTTGAAAAATTTAGGAAACCCATGACTCGTGCCAAAGGCCACGTGTCTATCATCACTAAGATTGTCTCGGGTCAAGAACTTAGGTACGAGAGGAAAATGTCATGAATTGAGCACCCTCGCTTGCCTAATCAAAGATCGGCCTCTACTAATCATGATATGACTATTATCTACATTATATGCTCTTGTTCCGATTTATTAGGCTAGCATTACTATGTGATGCGCACACACACAAGTATAGACTAATTTGCAAGAATTAGAACACTTAATTTATGTTTGTTTTGAAATTTGTTTCGAATATGTACCACTTGAAAAAGTGATATCATATTAACATTACTCAATTTATTCCAATTCAAGCAATTAGCCTTCATCCACAGGCATTCGAACAGTTTATCATCTAAGCACTTAGCCACATAGTGAACATGCTTTGATATGGCAACAACCACATTCATGTGACATGCTAAAGCACAAAAATGCTCACGTAGTACTCTGAGGCGAGCCAAAACAAGCAAAAGAGTTAGAAAATATGCATGATCCTAACTAATGCAACATGACTAATGCAACACATGCGATATGCATTTACTAGGCTCGGCTACTAATGTGGCATATGAATCAATTTGATAGCATGCAATCTAAGCATCTTTTCAAAGAAGTATTTCAAAGACAATGCAAGTTAGAATAATGAACCGAGCCTCTGTGCATGTAAAACAAGTGGATGCAAGGCATGAAATATGCTAAAAGAAACATGATACCCTAATCTAACTATCATAAGCTAGTAAATAAAAGGAAAAAAGACGTGGGGTTAAAAGACATACACATTATTACAACATTTGCGCCATCACGTAGAAGAGTCCGAATGAATAAACTAGCTAACTAATTAAAGCTAAGCTAATTAATTAACTATTACAAACAAATGAATAAATTAGCTAAGCTACTTAACTAATTATTACAACAAATTAATTAACTATTCTAGCTAACTAATTATTACAACAAATTAACTAACTAATTAATTGCATGAATACAACATAAAAGAAGTGCTAAGCTAGCTATTCTAATTACTCCACCTCGGGAAACGAGGAATGCTCATGCATGCATGGACTTTCCACCCGAAAAAGACACTGTTTCTACTGCCAAATGCCTCTATTGCACAATTGAACACTTGCACAACTCACCCCTCTTTATCATCAAACAGCTCAAAGGAGTAGCAAGTTTGATTCACAAACCACCAATGGATGTAATTTCATTGCATGATGGCTTATGAATCAAGTGTGCAAGTTCAATGAATGCAACAAAACAAAACTCTCAAAAGTACCTCCCTATCATGAAAGATCAAGGGAAACAGTTGACAATGAATCTTGAGCCGTTTACATCACTAATGAGTACGAAACGACTCAAGACTCAAGGGTTCAATTAATGTCCGATTCAACCCTAACCAAATTATTATCTTGCACCTTTTTTATTCACCAATTTTATTACTCCATTTTAGTTACCTCTCAATTCTTTAATCAATTAAGTCCAAAAGTGAGTTTAAGTCCTCTAATAGAAAGAGGGCTACCATTGGTAATAAACCCCCAAAGGGAGTAAACCATTAAGCATGACACCTCAATCTCATGCTTAAACAAGCAAATAGTTTGAAACTGCTTTCAAAGCAAAGAAAAAGCCAAGAAAGGAGGAAGGTTGCAGAGGTGATTAGAGGTGAGAACAAGTAAGAAAAGCACTAAATAAATGCTATTAACTCAAATAAGTTGTGTCTAATGCCTAAAACACCAACCTTATGAGAACAATTACACTACATGCATGCAACATAAGACTCAAATGCAATGAACACTTAAAAATAGCCCTAAAATAGTGCTAAATATGTCCTAAAACATGCTGGAATTAAGACAAAAATAGCTAGAATAATAAGCTAAAACATGGATCATGCTAGGCTAGTTAGCAAAAAATAAGGAGGGAAGGTTAACCCCTCCAATTTTGGACTTCAAACCATGATTTTAACCACTAAAATAACTCTGTAAACTAGTGTTTAAAAGCTCAAAAAAAGATAGTGTGATGGTGGGAAACACAAGGGTAAAGACCTTAAGAGCAAGGTATAAAGAATGGTGAACCACCCCTCAACCTTTATTGGCCTTAAAACCCAAGTTTCAACCCAAAAATACAGAGTTTATACAGCCCAAAAATAGTTGGAAAACGGTAGGAAAAAAAGTAAATAAAGCAAGAAGAGAGGCAAAGTTTTATACCTCTTGAAGAGAAGAACCAATTCTACGCAACTAATCAAGACAAACACACCTTCAAGAGCTCAAACAAGGCTCAAAGGTACCTCAGCTCAAAGATAGAGAGGTTTTGTTAAGAGTATATAGGCAAAAGCTTGCAAAAAGGGTGGTCCCCAAGCTTGCGAAAAGGGTGGTCCCCAGGCTCAAAGGTTTTGTTAAGAGGTTTTGGTTCGAGGTGCAGTTCAGGGTCCAGCCCGCGCTAGGGGAGGAGGCTCCGATGACCGAGGAGGCCATAGAGCAGTATGCACGCGGCTTCTTGATGTTTCTGCTGGGGACCACCCTTTTCGCCGACCGGGCGAACACTGTGCCCCTCTGCCTGCTCAGCACACTGGTGGATGTCCGGCAGATCTTGCAGTATGACTGGGGTGGTGCCGCTCTGGCCACCCTCTATGGATATATGAGCTCGGTCTCCCGTGGCAGCGGGCAGTTGCTCGGAGGCTACTGGCGAGCTTGGGAGGTACGCCTTCTTCTCTGCTTTACATTTCTGCTCTACATTTTCTGTACTCTGTACTACACTCTGTAGTTTGCTTCGCACTGACTGTATACTGTATACGCGGCACACACATACTCTGCTTTACACTGACTGTACACTGCTCACACTGTACACTCTGCAAAATACACTGCACAATACACGGCTCTTGTTATTTCTGCTTTATTCTGCATTTCTGCTTTATCTGATACACATACCAGTATTTGCTTTGCAGCTGTGG
This sequence comes from Camellia granthamiana, assembly GCA_036172215.1. Lineage (NCBI taxonomy): Eukaryota > Viridiplantae > Streptophyta > Magnoliopsida > Ericales > Theaceae > Camellia > Camellia granthamiana. The sequence goes on along the minus strand of CM069904.1, from coordinate 84,553,963 downwards.
GTCTATGCCTACTTTCCCAGGCTGGAGCCAGTGCCGGAGACGGAGACTCCTCTAGTCGTCCCCTTCTCGCGCCGCTTTGACGGGAGGTGCACGCGGCGGCCCTGGGAGACATTTGGCTGCTTCCGCCGTTTCTTCGACACTATCACCCCTGCCGAGGTATGTTTTACTTTCAGTTCATTTAAGCTTTGTCTTGCACTGTATATTTCGATAACAGTAGATAACCAACTGTATTTCAAATCCAGATTACCTGGCGGCCATGGGCTGTAGTGCCAGCGGCGATCCAGGATCGGTTTGCCGGTGCTGAGGAGACCTCGCGCTACCAGATTCTGCTGGAGGGCCCGGTCTGTCGGGCTTGGTACCTGGGTGAGCGTTTTCTACGCCAGACCCTAGGGTTACTAGAGCAGATAGTCCCGGTTCACCCTCCTGAGCATATGAGGGATACCGAGAGATTCACCACCGAGCAGATGGCGGACTACACCCTTGGCTGGGACGAGAGCGGCTACAGGGGCGAGGGCGACTACTCAGAGTACGTCCGGACCTTCTTTATGCGGCCTCTGAGCGGCGGCCCCCGAGTTGAGCGAGAGAGGCCCGCGGCGCCTGTGGCTAGGGCAGGGGCAGGAGGAGGAGCACGGGAGAGAGTCCGAGTCCGTGGCAGAGGCGGGGTTCAGAGAGGACGGGGGTCCGGTTGGCCTGCTCTGCCCACTATGCTGACATACAGAGGGCAGGGTGGGGAGACCTACTAGATCCCCTTTGCTCCTCCCCCGGCCGATCATGAGTTGGCCGGTATTCCCGACTTACCTCCGGTATGTATCACTTCATTTTGCATCTTGCATTGCCATTTCATTTCAGTTTATTTGATATTCCGCAGAATACTGATGCATCTGATACTTTTGCAGGCGTCCTCCGAGTACACCCGGCAGTCCGTGGAGTTGAATGCCTCCATGATGGGGATGCTGCAGCGGACCTTCGACATCTTAGCCCTCTACAGTATTCTGGTATGTTCTTCTGATCGCAGTCTCAAACCATACACTGTTTCATACAATCTGATGCACGACACAAAACTTGATAAACTGCTCGCGGCATTCACACATTGTACTCATACACTGCATTCTACACTGATAAACTGCTCACGGCATTCACACACTGTACTCATACACTGCATTCTGCATTGATAAACTGCTCACGGCATTCACACACTGTACTCATACACTGCATTCTGCACTGATAAACTGCTCACGGCTTTCTGATGTATTTGCCTTTTGTACTTTTCAGCCTCCCTTCCATATTCCCCCAGTAGGTGGTGGTCCGTCTGGACCTCCCATTTCTACGCGGGATGGCAGAGTATTCCCCCGCACCAGAGGGGGGCGTACCCATGTAGGGAGCACCTCGCGGGCGCCAGTTCCAGACGATGAGTCGGAGGCGGAGGCGGAGTCATCTGAGGAGGAGGCCGGGGACAGCTCGGGCTCGGGCTCAGACAGTGATGCTCCTGGGCTTCTGCCCAGGAAGAGGGCGAGGACGGATCCCCGGGCATGAGACCATTAGTGCTGCTCCAGATTTTTGCTACTTTTTCTTTCTTTTGTTTTCTTGTACTTTTCTCTTTTTGGTAGCTAGATTACCTTGTACTACCGCCGACAGATTTTTGTTCCCAAAACTTATGTACTTGAAAAGATTATGAAATGAAACAAACTTTTTGTCTGAAAAAGTGTTACATCTGTATATATCTGCGTATTTCATACTTTGCACTGCATTGCATCATATTATACCTCAAATGTAAATGATATTGATCTGTGGTCTAAAAATTGAACACTTGTACTGTAATAATCGGATAACCAACCAACTAACAGCAAACAACTCATACAAACCAACTATTCAAACTGAATACACAGCCCATACTCTACTGGGGATTGATCTGCATGTAGTCCATAACACAGCACTCGGTTCATTTCGCACACAGCAAACCCTGAGCAAACAGCCCCAATCTGACAAGACGGGCCACAAAAGCTGACACGGTTGCAGTTGAAACACACTCGAATGTCCCAAACTTTTCCCTTTCCTTCTCTTGCTTCGCACGAATGTAGAGCATGGCACAGCATTCTTGAGCATAAACGATTTTTTTTTGAAATAAAGAAGGGTTTTCAACCGGGGTATCGAGCCTACCACGGAACACAGCGGAGGGACTCAGACAAAGAAACAAAAAGCACACAACCTGAACACAACGAGACACACTCGGAAAAAAACTCAAGGCCAAAATCGAGACCGACAAATCAAAAGACACGACACACGGACATGTTTACAAAAAGACCTCAAATCTCGAGGAGCCAATTCCTCCGGGTATTATGTCCCACCCTTTCTGATTTGTGATACTCACATCACTCGGCCCTCAGGCTCGGTTTTTTTCCTCTCAAAAACCCTTGGCTCACTTTTCCTTCAACTTACACCTCTCTATTCTTCATTCTCTCATTTTTCATCCCTCCCCAGGGTGGTTGATAGATGAATAGGAAGTCGCCGGTTCATGCCCAATACCGCTAGCTCACAGCTATTTCTTCTGGTGGGTAGAGTGCTTTTCTGGCAAATGCGTTGATAACAAGAGAGAGACAGAGCATCTAACTCAACTGTGCCCCTAGTTCATTACTTTGACCATTTTTCTGTTTTCTTTCCAAAACAGTTTTGACCAACATGAGAGTCAGATTAACATGCTTATTCAAATTTTAAGTTGAAAAGCATGCAAGTCAGGCTGTGAGTACTGAAAATTTTCCTTTTTTGGGTCCAAGACAATGGTCCGATTTTGGAAAATGAAATAGTTTTCGAGAAAACAGTCAACCTCAGTAAAAATTTTCAAAAACTATTTTCGCAAACGGTCAATGCTCGACATAGCACAAAACCCACGCTCGAGATGCGCAACCTCTGATCGGAGGCAATTTGGAAAATTGCCCCTTGCTTGAAGGGACACATGGCAACGGAAAGTTGCCCCTGGTTTGGATGGCAACTTGCAGCGACACGTGGCAACGGAAAGTTGCCCCTTGTTTGGATAATGCCACGGCACGCTCATCGATGATTGATCGCAACCGGGCTCTCGGGCATGGAGAGGGCGGAAACGGCCACAAACAATATATGGACCCAGTCACCTTGAAAGCGTTGGTGGCTGGACTTCAGGATGAAGTTGATCACGTAGTTCCAGTCGTTGCTGCAATCGAGACATCGGATTCGGAGGAGGCACAAGTGATCAAAACCATGACATGGACTGAGACGCTATGGAAGCGTTTGGGGGCTGGACTTCAGAATGAAGTTGCCTACGTATCCCAAACATGGGAATCAAGCCTTACGTAGTTCCGGCTAAGGTACACTCGGGTATTTTAACCTTCACTGTTTAGGCTCTAACTTTTGCCAAGGTGCCCAATGCGGGTTTTCGACCTTGCGAGCTATGTTTTTCTTTTTCTTTTTCTTTTCTTTTCTTCTTCTTTTCTTTTGCATTTTTCTTTTGCTTTTTTTTTTCTTTTTTTTTATTTTTCTTTTTTTTGTATTTTTTTTTTCTTTCTTTTTTTTGCATTTTGTATTTTTCTTTTGCTCTAACTTTTGCCTGGGTCACCCTTCCGGGTTTTCGGCCCAGCGAGCCTCTCAAAGGGTAAAAAGTGTAGCAAGCCCATGCTAACTGGTTTTGAGATCGAAGCCTCTCTGTATCCAGGAGGGTGACTGTTGTGTCGATTTGCAGAAAAGTCCATCATGGTTGCTTTACGAGCCTTGCCTGATGGGATCTGATCTCCTTGATCTGACTTCGGTGCCTCTTGTTCGAGGGCTGCTTCAAATCTGGTCACACTGGCCTCTTCTGATGATTGACCGTTGAACGTTCTGAATGAGTTCGAGGTTCAAAACGAACGGGTTGAAACTTGAGGCTGAGAGCGATCCTAGGTTGCACAATCTCAAGAGCGATTCCACGCCAGTCTTCATAGGACCGCGCGAAACATTTTGTTTTTAAAAGTTTTTAAGAAAGCGACACATCGCTCGCGCTGAAGATAGTGTGGGACCGGCCTGGATCAAGCTAGGGTCCTTCTCAGTACTCACGCTGACAAACATGATTTCAATCATTAAAAGCTTAGCATGTTCCTCTTTCTCTCAAAATGATCAAAATTTTGCAAATCCCGAGGAATTCCTCCCTCTTCGTTTTTTTTTTATCACTGCAATGTTCAAAAAGGGTTTTTATGAAAAGCTTAGGTCATTACAACGATGCTTAAGGCACAAGAGAGTAGGCGAAATGTACTGTCGTTCCATTCACATCCTCTGGCACAGCTAGCTGAAACAATAACAAGTATGGAAATGTGATAGCCGCGGCTGTTTCATTCAGATTCCCTGATTGTGACTGGCTCCTCGACTGAGACAGACTCAAAAGGAAAAACAAAAGGATAATTACAAAACAGCGTTCGAGGCAACAACCTTGGAATCACCTAGTATTCTATACAAGAGGGACTGACTCATTACGACAAGACAGACCCTGTAAGCAAAAAGACAGACTCAATACAGAGAGACAGACTCAAAACAAAACAAAAGACTGACTCGACACCCAAGTCAGAATTTACAAAACTAGCATTCGCAGATGCTCAAAAAAATGCGTGCCAGACGACACATCAAAAACACTGGGCGCCGCTCACAAGTGGTCCCACCCTGATCACATACTCACAGTATCCGCATCCTCAAAATCCAATAGCTGGGTAGTAACGGACTTGGCTGAGGTGGGTGGGAGGATAACCTCGTTGTCAATCAAATCTTGCACCTCATGACGGAGGCGGAAGCAATTATCAGTAGCATGGCCTGTCTGCTGATGGTACGCACAGTACACAGTGGCGTCATGCGTGGCAGGGAGATTCTTCGGTAGGGGCCGAGGCTCCAGGGGTTTAAGGTGTCCCCTCTCGGCAAGGATCTGAAGTGCCTTGGACAATGGCATGTAGAGGGCATGGAAGACCCTGCGCCCCCGGGGCAGGTACTTTGGAGCCTGAGCACTCTTGCTGGATGCACTAGCGAACGGATCGGCGGGTGCGGCCTTGGATTTCTGATCCTTTCCGGATGCAAGGTTGGGAGCGGGAAGAACTGTTTTGGCATGACGGGGCCTATCCCGGTTCTCTGATTGACTGGAACTGCCCTCAGGCGGAGTGGGGAAAGCATCCTCCACAGCTTTTGACACAACTGCAGATATCTGTTGCTTGTTCATCCCCCCGGCTTTCAAAGCCTCTACTGCCCACAGCAGTTGTTCAATAGGGTCGGCATCTGCCTTCATCTTGCCTTTGTCTCTGGCCTCAGCCTGATCTAGAATTTGGTTTGATCCGTCGTTGCCATTGTTGGAGGTCGTCTCCGGTTGGCTGAGTTCAATTACGATCCGTCCCAATAGCGGGGGCTCCTGGGATACAAAGCCTCCGGCATATGGTGCGGCTGGTGGTGAAGCAGACATTCCATAGGCGAGATCCGCCACGGATCTTTGGAGATCACCTATCATCCCCATTAGTTCAAAAGTAGTAGGCTCACGAGCCTGATATAGCTGAGGGGCCCAAACTGGGTGCGCAGCAGGCGACCTAGGTGGATGCGGCATATCAACAGTAGTCTCGCTGTGTAGGGTGATTCCTTGATCCAACGCGGCCGTCATGACCACGATCTCTTCTGAATTCTGTGTCATGCTCAGTCCTGCCTCAGCAGGGAGAAGACACTAGCTGTTCTGGATTAACTCTCTGAATCTCTGAACTGAAACGGAAAACAAGCAGTATTTCAGTCCCAAACAGATCAAACACGGGTGTAGCCGAACAACTGCACTCTACTACTGATCACTGTTCCCCAGAATCACTGTTCAAAATTGAACTGATACCTGCAGACACAACTGATTCTCAACAACACTGATACTAGTGCCCTCGGGCCAGATTCCCAATGTTGCAAACTGACATGTGTGTTCCCTGTAGAGATACACTCTAAAAGCACATAGCAGGTAAAAGAGAGCCAATACACCCCTATGTTGGGGTAAGGTTTCCCTGTCCTATTTTGTCAGGAGCTAGGGTTTTACTATGCACACAGCGGTTTCAAACAACCTATATTGGGTAAGTAACCTGTCCTAGTTTGGAATGGTCACTATGGATCCGAATATGCACTAGGTCGAATGGTCAAAAAGGGTGGCCCGGTAAAAATCGGGGTTTGTGCTCCCATACTGGCAGAGCCCGCAACCGGTCAACCTTATGGTCATGCCTTGACAAGACAAGCATCCGGCAAACTGCTCAGGAATAGTAGATGGCCAACACGGTGTCCTAGGCGCACCAATGCACATGCAATGCAAAGAAACACATAAGTGTAGTCAAAACAGGATATCACGAGTTCGAGTCAAGCTCTCTAAAAAGCCCAGCAGAGTCGCCAGAAACTGTAACACGTCCCGCGGGGGACCTCGATGCTACAGTTCGGACTCCCCTTTTTTGTTTGTTGCGGTTCGTAATCTGAACCAAAGAGTCCAACTCTGGCAAATCGTTTTGAAGAAAAACAGATTTTTTGAAAAGTAGTGCCAAACATGGACTGCTTTGCCAGATACAGAGTCGCCACCTAAATATTTTTAAAATGGGAAATTTAGGAAACCCTGACTCGGTGCCGAAGGCCACGTGTCCGTCATCACCAAAGTTGTCTTGGCTCGGGAGCTTGGGTACGATCGGGGAAGGTCAGCTATGAGCACCCCCTTTCGCCCGGTCCGAAGACCGGCCTCTATTAACCGTGATATCCATTTTTGAGAACGTTATGTGTTCTTATTCCGATTAATTAGCTAGAATTACTATGTGATGCGCACAGCATACAAGTATAGACTGGATCGCTTAATTTGGAAATAAGCATTGCATATCCGTTTGTTTTGAAAGTGCTTTGGAATTTGCTACTCGCAAGTAGGCTAAAACACGGATTTCAACGAGTTTTTCCAACTCAAGCAATCCAACCTCCACCCACAGGCATTCAAACAATTTATCTCATATAAGCATTTAGCCACATGGTAAGCCTACTGTCATGTTAACATTCGCACGCATGCAATATGCTAAAGCATAAATACTTACATTGTACTCCGTGCCAAAACAAGAAACTAGTTAGCAAACATGCATGTCCTAGTTCATGTTAAGTGGCTAATGCATCGCATACAGAATGTGATTAGGATAGGCTCGGCTAACCCTAAAATGGCATGTGAAATGCAATCATTCGGTGCACGTATTCAAGTTAGATTTGAAGATACAATGCAGTTTGTATGATGTACCGAGCCCGGTGCATGCAATACTTTATGGATGAATGCACGCATGCATAGCATAAGGTATGCTAAAATAAATATGCCCTAATCTACCATCGTAAGCAGGTAAATAAAAGGGTAGAAAGAGGTGGGGGTTGGAAGACATGCACACCACTCACCCACACTTATTACAGATTTGCCCTCGCCCGGGGGGGGGACCAAAAGAATATACAAATTAATTAACTACGCGAGCTAATTAAATATTACAAATTGCCTAATCAGTTAACGAACTAACTAAACTAGGAGAAAACAGTAAATCGCCTCGAGAAGAGGGCTCAATGCATGCGCGCTTGGACCCCGCTCAGAATTGCACTGTCATGCATAGTTTGCCTCTGTTTTCCCTGCTTTGCTCCTCTGAAGACTGCCAAAGTCTCAAGGATGCCTTTCTGGACACTGGAGAATACCACCGGCTAAATAGAATCACCACCGACAGTGAATTGTGGTCACCGGCACAAAATTCATCCATCGGCTGTTGATTTACTGCCGGCAGGCAGAAAATGTTGCCGGTCGGCAGAAAATACCTGCAGAACCTGCAACTCACAGCAGCAGAGGGCAAAACTTGCATGGCAATACAATTCAAACCATGTATGCACCAATCATGCCCCCTATCATGTTTGCGACTCAAGGGAGGATGTGCCTCGATTCTCGGGCCATCAATCACGCATTTCCATGCATGATGGCCTAAAGAATCAAGTGTGCACTTTCATGTCAAATGAAATGCAAACCAATCAAACAAAACAAGGCCCAATTCCTATCACCAAATCAAGGAACAAGGCATGCATGCAAGATGCAATGCAACCTAGGCATGCAAGCTAAGGATGCAACATGGCATGACAAGGCACTTGTGCGAGCATACTAGCAAACATGAGGCAAGCATGCAACCAAGAAAATGATGGTCTTAAACATGATCTAGGTAACTCTAATTAGGCCTAAAATCAGTGGCCAAAACCAAGGAAATGAAGGCCAAAATGCACACACACATGCATGCAATCATGGTCCAACACCTTAAGCATAAACAAGGCAACTCTTAAGCACACTTAAAGAGACCAAACAATAGACAATTAGCATGCAACACAAGCTCTGAAATCATGTAAAACATGGTGCCAAACCAAGCAACAAAGCGAGCTAAACGTGCAACAATGGCCCCAAGCATTCAAGGCTCGCCAAAGAGGTAATGGGCTACACTTAGTATAATCACATATGGCAAGACTTAGGCGACCAAAATCAGAGTTTTAACACATAAAACTAAGCCCAAAAGGCCAACTAGATGGCATCTAAATGGTTTGAATCCGAAGGCATGCACAATGGTCAAAACATAGGGCATACAACACATGCTCATAAGGCGTTAAAGAGGCATGCAAGGCAAGCGTATGAGCATGTCAAAGGGACTGAAATAACATGTTAGGTGGTTCCAAACCACCAAAATGATGCAAGTAACACATGCTACACATTCACATACTTGAGGCATACAAGCCCGACAAGCCACAAATGCAAAGGAGTTATACTAAGCATGCCAAAATCGATCCAAACAACTATGGACAGACCTAAAGCATGGAAAAATAAGCACAAAACATTCACAAGGCTAAGCCTAAAACATGCTCGAACAAAGGCTAACAACCTAAGGCATATTAAGGCAATTACAAGGTATTACATGGTAGGTATGCTAAGCATGCATGGTGTACCAAAACCAACACACAACATGATTATATTATGGCATAATAAGCATGAAATGCAGCCTAGACATGATCAACACACACTCTAACATAGGCTCCCTCAAGAGGCCAAAAATGGTCCCTTTCAAGGACAACAAGGAGAGGGGGTGGCCCTCCCCTTTTAGAGACTTCAAGGCACCATCTCCACCACTGAAATCCCTCAAGGTTTCAGTGGTGAAGAGGCCCAAATACCAAAGTCTTGAAACTTGCACAAAATAGCACAAAAATGGGGCCTTTCAAGGCCTAAGGGTGGTCAAACACACCCAAACCACAAAACACTCTTAACAAACAATCAAGAGGGCCTAAAAATAGAACTTTTCTATGTTATACACTAAACACAAAAATAGCTCTAAGATAGGCAAAAATAAGATGCAAGAAAGGGGTACAAAGGGAGTAAAGTGGTTACCCTTGTAGACCTCTTCACAAATGGTGGTTTTGTGGCCTCCTTGAGCTCCAATCCAGCCAAGAACAGCAAGAACAAGCCCTTAGAACCTCAGTAGCCAAGGGAAGGTGAAACACTAGGTGCTTGTGTGCAATAGTATGGACTAAAACACACACAAGAGTAAAAAGAGGGGAAGGTATAGATATAGGATAGATATATGTCCTAAAGCTAAAACCAGAGCTCCTCTAACTCTCCTCTTCAATTTTCCTAACCCTAGAACAAGGGAGAGAAGGCCTCCTCTTATAGAGGAGGCAATCTTGTAATGCTTAGCAAGTAAGCAAACAAGAGGGGCATCCCTCCATACACGTGTATGGAGGGGAAGCAAATGCCATCCAGCTGTTTCAAAATATCTCCAAAAGCAGCTGAACAGTAGTTGGCCGGCCAAAAATGTCATTTTGACAAAATTGACTGCCGGTCGGCACAACAAAGAGTGCCGACCGGCAATATACATTGCCGGTGGACACAAACAACAGCCGGTGGTGTGTGGGGATGCCTCACAAGGCATTCCCTGCCCCTCCAAGGCAAAACACAGGTGTTTGGTGCAAAACCAGACACAAAACGGTCAAGTTTGGAGATCCTGAGGCAAGGCGCGTAGCCGAGACCTCCGGGAACTCCAAACGAACACAAACAAGGATGATCACCGAGTGTTCCAACGGTGACGTCCAAGTCTTGAGGACGGTCAAAAATGGGGTATCTACATGCGCACACACACAAGTATAGACTAATTTGCAAGAATTAGAACACTTAATTTATGTTTGTTTTGAAATTTGTTTCGAATATGTACCACTTGAAAAAGTGATATCATATTAACATTACTCAATTTATTCCAATTCAAGCAATTAGCCTTCATCCACAGGCATTCGAACAGTTTATCATCTAAGCACTTAGCCACATAGTGAACATGCTTTGATATGGCAACAACCACATTCATGTGACATGCTAAAGCACAAAAATGCTCACGTAGTACTCTGAGGCGAGCCAAAACAAGCAAAAGAGTTAGAAAATATGCATGATCCTAACTAATGCAACATGACTAATGCAACACATGCGATATGCATTTACCAGGCTCGGCTACTAATGTGGCATATGAATCAATTTGATAGCATGCAATCTAAGCATCTTTTCAAAGAAGTATTTAAAAGACAATGCAAGTTAGAATAATGAACCGAGCCTCTGTGCATGTAAAACAAGTGGATGCAAGGCATGAAATATGCTAAAAGAAACATGATACCCTAATCTAACTATCATAAGCTAGTAAATAAAAGGAAGAAAGAAATGGGGTTAAAAGACATACACATTATTACAACATTTGCGCCATCACGTAGAAGAGTCCGAATGAATAAACTAGCTAACTAATTAAAGCTAAGCTAATTAATTAACTATTACAAACAAATGAATAAATTAGTTAAGCTACTTAACTAATTATTACAACAAATTAATTAACTATTCTAGCTAACTAATTATTACAACAAATTAACTAACTAATTAATTGCATGAATACAACATAAAAGAAGTGCTAAGCTAACTATTCTAATTACTCCACCTCGGGAAACGAGGAATGCTCATGCATGCATGGACTTTCCACTCGAAAAAGCCACTGTTTCTACTGCCAAATGCCTCTGTTGCACAATTGAACACTTGCACTGCTTTCTACCTCAGAACCAACTCTGTTCTGCTTCAAAAGTACACTATTGGATTTTCCACAGGGGGCCGGCAGATGGTCTTCCGTTCACTGATGATGGCCTGTCGTCCACTGAAGGTGGCCTGCTTGCCACTGATGATTGGATTGTCCTACTGCAACAGAGAGCAAACAGAGCAGGATAGGGTATTCTCAAGGGCTTGTTTGCACAACTCACCCCTCTTTATCATCAAACAGCTCAAAGGAGTAGCAAGTTTGATTCACAAACCACCAATGGATGCAATTTCATTGCATGATGGCTTATGAATCAAGTGTGCAAGTTCAATGAATGCAACAAAACAAAACTCTCAAAAGTACCTCCCTATCATGAAAGATCAAGGGAAATAGTTGACAATGAATCTTGAGCCGTTTACATCACTAATGAGTACGAAACGACTCAAGACTCAAGGGTTCAATTAATGTCCGATTAAACCCTAACCAAATTATTATCTTGCACCTTTTTTATTCACCAATTTTATTACTCCATTTTAGTTACCTCTCAATTCTTTAATCAATTAAGTCCAAAAGTGAGTTTAAGTCCTCTAATAGAAAGAGGGCTCAAACCAAGTGTTGCTTTGGGCATAAAAAAGACATCATACCATTGGTAATAAACCCCCAAAGGGAGTAAACCATTAAGCATGACACCTCAATCTCATGCTTAAACAAGCAAATAGTTTGAAACCGCTTTCAAAGCAAAGAAAAAGCCAAGAAATGAGGAAGGTTGCAGAGGTGATTAAAGGTGAGAACAAGTAAGAAAAGCACTAAATAAATGCTATTAACTCAAATAAGTTGTGTCTAATGCCTAAAACACCAACCTTATGAGAACAATTACACTACAAACATGCAACATAAGACTCAAATGCAATGAACACTTAAAAATAGCCCTAAAATAGTGCTAAATATGTCCTAAAATATGCTGGAATTAAGACAAAAATAACTAGAATAATAAGCTAAAACATGGATCATGCTAGGGTAGTAAGCAAAAAATAAGGAGGGAATGTTAACCCCTCCAATTTTGGACTTCAAACCATGATTTTAACCACTAAAATAACTCTGTAAACTAGTGTTTAAAAGCTCAAAAAAAGATAGTGTGATGGTAGGAAACACAAGGGTAAAGACCTTAAGAGCAAGGTATAAAGAATGGTGAACCACCCCTCAACCTTTATTGGCCTTAAAACCCAAGTTTCAACCCAAAAATACAGAGTTTATACAGCCCAAAAATAGTTGGAAAACGGTAGGAAAAAAAGTAAATAAAGCAAGAAGAGAGGCAAAGTTTTATACCTCTTGAAGAGAAGAACCAATTCTACGCAACTAATCAAGACAAACACACCTTCAAGAACTCAAACAAGGCTCAAAGGTACCTCAGCTCAAAGATGGAGAGGTTTTCTTAAGAGTGTATAGGCAAAAGCTTGCAAAAAGCTAAGAAATTTCGAGAGAGAGAGAGAGAGAGAGAGAATTTTTGCTCTAAAAATTTCAATCTTAAAAATGGAAGGGGAGGCCTCCTATATATAGAAAACCAAGCGACTCTCTCAGAAATATCTATACATATACGTGTAGGAAGGTGCATGCATCTGTGCCAACAGCTGGCACAGCTAACCAAAAAATATCTGCAAAACACATTGGTAGCCGACAGGCCACTACTGGTGGCCGGTAGGCTACAGCAGTGGCCAGCAACCAGAAGCAATGGCCGGTAGCCAAAAGAAATGGGTCGGCAAGCCACAACAGGTTGCAGGCTTCCAAAAATAGGGCAACAAGGGTGTAGGGTTTGAAAGGCTCAAAGTTGTGGCACTCCGCTGAGGACTTCGAACACTTGACAAGCATATACATCATCATTGAGTGTGTAAGCGATAACGTCCAAGTCGTAAAGGCAGTCAAAAATGGGGTGTCTACAATATATATCTAGGCTATTTTGTTCATTTTGAGAGAGTTTTCCTTATGGACATAATATTTCAAAGTGCAGACCTTTGGGCAAAGAAAATTCAAATTTGGATTTATGGACTGAGTGCCCTAGTTGTTATAATTGAAATTGAATTTATGTAGAACTTTATATATAAATGAAAAAGTGATACCGATGTCGCTTTCAAAGCAAAGAAAAAACCAAGAAATGAGGGAGGTTGCAGAGGTAATTAAAGGTGAGAACAAGTAAGAAAAGCACTAAATAAATGCTATTAACTCAAATAAGTTGTGTCTAATGCCTAAAACACCAACCTTATGAGGACAATTACACTACAAGCATGCAATATAAGGCTCAAATGCAATTAACACTTAAAAATAGTCTTAAAACAGTGCTAAATAAGTCCTAAAACATGCTGGAATTAAGACAAAAATAGCTAGAATAATAAGCTAAAACATGGATTATGCTAGGCTAGTAAGCAAAAAACAATGAAGGGAGGCTAACCCCTCTAATTTTGGACTTCAAACAATGATTTTAGCCACTAAAATAACTCTTTAAATTAGTGTTTAAAAGCTCAAAAAAAAATAGTGTGATGGTGCGAAACACAAGGGTAAAGGCTTTGAGAGTAAGGTATAAAGAATGGTGAACCACCCCTTAACCTTTATTGGCCTTAAAATACAAGTTTCAGCCCAAAAATACAGAGTTTATACAGCCCAAAAATTGGTGGAAAACAATAGGAAAAAAAGTAAATAAAGCAAGAAGAGAGGCAAAGCTTTATACCTCTTGAAGAGGAGAACCAATTCTAGGCGACTAATCAAGACAAACACACCCTCAAGAGTTCAAACAAGGCTCAAAGGTACCTCAGCTCAAAGATGGAGAGGTTTGGTTAAGAGTATATAGACAAAAGCTTGCAAAAAGCTAAGAAATTTCAAGAGAGAGAGAGAGAATTGTAGATAGAGAGAGAGAGAGAGAAAGAAAATTTTTTCTCTAAAAATTCCAACCTTGAAATTGGAAAGGGAGGCCTCCTATATATAGAAAACCAAGCGACTCCCTCAGAAATATCTATACATACACGTGTAGGAAAGTGCATGCATCTGTACCAACAGCTGACACAGCTGACCAAAAAATATTTGCAAAACACATTGGTAGCCGGCAGGCCACTACTGGTGGCCGGTAGGCTACATCAGTGGCCAGCAACCAGAAGCAATGGCCGGTAGCCAAAAGAAAGGGGTTGGCAGGCCACAAAAGGTTGCAAGCTTCCAAAAACAAGGCAACAGGGATGTAGGGTTTGAAAGGCTCAAAGCTGTGGCACTCCACTGAGAACTTTGAACACTTGACAAGCATATACGTCATCATCGGGTGTGTAAGCGATAACGTCCAAGTCGTAAAGGCAGTCAAAAATGGGGTGTCTACAATATATATCTAGGCTATTTTGGTCATTTTGAGAGTTTTCCTTATGGACATAATATTTCAAAGTGCGGACCTTTCGGCAAAGAAAATTCAAATTTGGATTTATGGACCGAGTGCCCTAGTTATTATAATTGAAATTGAATTTATGTAGAACTTTATATATTATATATAAATAAAAAAGTGATACCGATGTGGTTTTTTAAGAAAAAAGTAAGTCTTTAAAATGTGTCGCATAAAAAAAGGGAAAAATATTACTTATATATATATATGATACCATTTTGTACAAAAATAATTTACAAATTTTTTAAATATTTTTATTTAAAAAATACTGCACCATGCAACTAAAGAAATGAAATGAAATTTTCAGGTTCAAGATAACTGAGCAAGTAACAATTACCAAATTGTTTGGTTCAAGTTATAGTTCTTTTTTTCAAAAAAACTTGGGCCAAAATATTTAGTATAACTTTACCTCACAATTTATGAGACATAAATAAATTAAATATGTTGAAAAAATTAAAACAACAAGAAAAGTGTTTCTAACTTCTGCTTTTATAATTATTACATTTCAATTTATAAAAAGCTACAACGAAGGCCTAATGTCTAAAATGGATTTGGGACCATACGTTCATATAAATGTATTGTGCCAAATTTATTTGAAACATTGATATATGTGGTACTGAATAATTTTTACTAACAAGTACACACACCAAAAAAAAATACAAAATACTTTTAACTAATTTTACAATATTTTTCATTCAACTTAAAACTTTTTTTAAAATCTTTTTCACTATTTTCAGAATCAACAATGTTAGGTAACTCAAAATTTTGTGGCTCAAATGGCTCAAATCACTTAAAACGACGTCGTTTTGACAGATTTTGTGTGTAAAATGACATCGTTTTGACATATTTGAGTCATTTGAGCCACAAAATTTTGAGCTACCAAACATTTTCCTTTCAAAATGTTTGTACACAAATCTCAATATGAAACCATGAAAGTATTTGTTACTATGGGCTTTGATTTGTGACACTAATTTGTTGAGCACTAATGGCACTAATTTCTATATCAGGTAAAGAAAAAAAGAAAAAAAAAACAAAGTTACCAAAACAGGAAATTAGTGTCATTAGTGCCAACAATTTTAGTGCCACAAATCATTTTTCTTGTTACTATTTGTAAATAATTTGTACATACTTTTTTTTGTTAATAATAATTTCGAGGCTTTACTATTTCATTTTGATGAGTCAAATTAACAAACAGTTCGCAACGGCGCTTCTGCAACCGCGCCGTCCGGTTCGTGTCCGAAACTGGGTTTTGGTTTAAGTTTGAGAGATGAATTTTTTTTAAAAAAAAAATTAAAATTATTTGATTTGAGATTTTTTTAAAAAGATTTTTAAAATCACTTTCTCTCTCTTACACATCAATCAATCACTTTTTCTCTCTCCTTTCTCCTTCTCAATCATTTTTTCTCTCACAAACATCTACTCAATTACAACAAAATATCAAATCATCCCAAACTCCCACAAAAAAAATTTCCCTCAAAATATACAACCAAACAAACCAAAAAAATTTCTAAAACAACTCTCTCAAATTTTTTTCAAAAACAACACTCCCAAAAACAAACCAAACAAACCCTGCTGTTGTGAAAAGGAAGCAATGACGGAAGGCCTTTTTGGTACGGTTCGAAGACCGGTTCCTCACTTCGGCACAGTTTTCAGTGTGAGTTGGACAATTATTTTTATTTAATCATTTAATATTTGGATAAATTACGAATAAACACTTTGAAATGTGAATTACTTCTTTTCATTTTAGAAATTATATCACCTCTATTAAGATTTTTAATTTTATAACAAATAATTTTGTTATTAATAAATTATCAAGTTAATTAACAGATTTTAATGATGTTAGAAATTTATTTCAATTAATAATTTAAATAATGTTATTATTGTATTGAAGAGTAGGTAGAAATTTTATTTTCTTAATTAATTTTATTAAATAAAAAATTTTGACAATAGAATATTTGTAATTTTTCAAGCTTCAAAAGACAATCCGTATTTTAAAACTAATTTCTATTCAAAATTACGTATAAAATATCACGTTATTTGTCACATGACATAAAAAATATAAAGCTAATTATACTTTTTCACCTATGTATTTTGATTCAAATCTCACTTTAGTTCTTATATTTTTAAATTTCACAACTTAGTTATTACACTTTTAAGTCCAATTTCAATTTAGTTTTTCTATACAAATTTGAGATTAAAATTTATAATTTTAAAATATTTGTTAATTTTTTAAAATAATATATAAAAAAATAACAAAAATATAGACATAATGGAAAAATTAAAACTAGGTGAGAAATTTCAATAACACAACCATAATTATCCCACAACATCCACCAAAATCACAACAACTACTACAGTTCTATGCACATCTATCATACAACAGTCAGAACACAATATCTCAATAATTAAGGTTTATACAACTAACTACTAACTGAATAGTACTTAAGTGTAAATAATAAAATTGATTCAAACATTGGTATGTTTAATGATATAAAAATTTTTATATTTGTAATTACTCTCCTATTGATTATGGAAAAAAAAAATAGTCTTTTCATTTCAAATTCTAATCATTTTAACTTTGATGACCAACTAAATTGTGTAACTCACTTTTTGACAATTACAAACTAAGCAATATCCATAAAATACCACCAAAATTATATTTAATAATTAAACTTGAATTATCACCATACACTTCATTTTATTTTATGAACACTTTTTCATTACTTTTTCTGGGTTGAGATCTATGCTGTGTGTGTCAATTTTCGACCACACTACCAATCAAGCACTCAGCTAGAGAATACTAGCAGAATAGATTAAGCCCGAACGACCTGTCACAAAAAGAAGAGATTCCGGCGGTGATTTGTCCACTCGGGGGCACTCCGACGATCAAGTCAGTTATCTCTCAAAGATAGCAAAAGTACTTAACTCACTATTCAGAGCATAAAAGCATACCTTAAACCCATGAGGGTGCCTCTCTTTTATAGCCAACACTTACCTAATCCCAATAGAAGCCTAACTTCAATGGACTTAGAACTACTGCTAATCTTAAACTCCCAGTAGAATTAGAACCAATTGAGTAAGTTCAGTTGGCCACCTTTGTACACTTCTGTTTAGGAGATGAGAAGGCCAATAAATATAAAAATCAAACAAAACTCTCTTATAATGAGAATTTGTTATGTTGTTTATTTCTTTTTTGATATGAGACTTTTTTTAGGTTAATTGTTCAGCGCATATATATGTTAGATTATAATTGTTTGTTGTAATTCTCTCCGTATTGTAAGTACTTCTATTACTAATTGACAAATAATAATAATAATAATAATAAATAAATAAATCTATGGTAACATGTACAAATTAGAATGTTGTCACATAATGTATATACATTTAGAGATGTGGGATCAATATATTAAAAGTTTCCCATTCGTGTGGTCAAAACCTAGGAATGATACAACAATTACAAAACTATGTATTGAGTATTATTTTATGTCAATTTTCTTGTTGATAGAAATGTGTGTTTGAAATTAGATGATGTAGCCCCAACAGACGGCAAGGGATTTGTTAATCTTAATTAGAGAGCTTTAAAGAACTATATATGTGGCTTTAATGTCAATGTTGTTCATAGGGAACCAAAAAATTAGAGTCAATGTAGAAGTGTGGACCAAACTAATCATGAATCCTATGAACTATGAAAATTTTAGATTATTAGCTAAAAACAGAATGTATGTGTGTTTGGGAAATAGGTTTTTCAAATTATCTAAGACCATTTTAGCGAAAGAAATGAAATTTATTTGAACTAATAAAGTGAACATTTAGTGGCCAAATAAGGTCAATCCATCATGTACAAATCTATTGTTTAATTATGGCAAATTACACCAAAGGTCTTTATAGTTTTTCTCCAATTTTATTTTGGTCTTTGATGTTTCAATTTAAACACATTTACCCTCCAAATTTTGTTTTCGTATAAAAAAGGATAATTAAGAATGAAAGTTAAGTTTTTGGATGAAAAATAATCACATGCATTGCACATGACCATCTTTTAAGAATAAAATAATCTTTTTATCATTCCCTCTCTATGATTCATCTTCTTTCTTTCTTCCACCATGACCACCCACAGCCACCAACCACCAACCACCACCAAAACACCTCCTCTTCCACACCACTACCTCATCAAAGTAACTTTAAACCAGCAAAAAATCAACCCCAAACAAATAGCAAATCTCGTCACTCTACCAACTTAAAATCCACCTCCCATCACCCTAAAACCATCATTAGAGCATCACCATCAAACTCTCTCTGTCCTACCACCCTCACCACCCTAAATCCAACTTCAAATGCTCCCATCAAAATTTGCCTCTTCAATGAAGCAAACCATTGAATCCACCGCAACAATCTATAGTGAAAAACTTTTATATGCATCATACACGCACAAATATATACAAATTGAAGTGGGTTTGACTAATGTGCTCAATTTTTTTGCTTGTCTCATGTATACATGCAACACACAAACATATATATATATATATTGAATTCATGGAGTGCAAGAATGATGGGTTTTGTACAATTATTTTGCTTTGGTTTCATAGATATTCACACACACCAGGATCCCAATGTTGGGGGGGTCAAAATGTAAGTATTGACAAGTCTAAGCAATGAGGTCATGACAAATTTAAACGACTAAAAATTAAAATCAACAAATCACTCTAAAATTAAGCTAATAAATAATGGGGAAAAAAAAAAATTAAGTACTATTGGAGTAACATATGATATTGTGTTATGCGGTACTCCAATATAAAATGAAAAATTGCAAAACACACACCAATTGGTTAACCAATGAAGTTCATCATTTGTCTCGCAACTACCTAATTAAGGTGAGTTGTCATGTCCACTCATAAAAACTTTCACTACGTGATTAGTTTTAAACACCACATAGACATTGTTGCAAGGTGCTCTATGGGATTATTAAATAATTATCCAATAATAAGAATACTAAAAATGTGTTATAGGAACCTGAACTTCAATGACTCATCATTAAAAAAATACAAATCACAAATATTATCATGACTAAAGAATATATGTTACATAATTCACCTAATATATGAATGGTAATGAATTACAAAATGAAAAATGTTAGAGACCCCAAAAATTCTACCAAAAGTTTTACCAAATGTCTCACATGGGTGTGGGACCCACATAGGACCCACATTGGGTCCCACACCTGTGTGAGACATTTGGTAAAACTTTTGGTAGAATTTTTGAGGTCTGTAGCATTACTGTTACAAAATATAAAGGATTTGGAGGAATCATTGTATATTTAAATACAGTGAAATAGTAAAATATTAAGAATTCGGGGGGGTGGGACAAAAAAAATTATATTTTTTTCAACTCCAAAATTTCATTACATATGCAGGAAAGCTTTGCAAACTTAGCCGGGGCCAGGGCCCCTTCCGTCCCTGTTCACACAGCGCGCGCGCGCACACATACACACACACACATATATACATGTAAATTGAATTGAATTTGTGGGTTGGAATGATGGTTTTCATGCAATTAGATGTAGAAATAGTTTATAAGAGCTTTAACAATTGGGTTTTGGTGACCGATGGTAGGATCTCAGTAAA
This sequence comes from Camellia granthamiana, assembly GCA_036172215.1. Taxonomy (NCBI): domain Eukaryota; kingdom Viridiplantae; phylum Streptophyta; class Magnoliopsida; order Ericales; family Theaceae; genus Camellia; species Camellia granthamiana. The sequence continues at coordinate 84,533,870 of CM069904.1, read as the reverse complement.
GATAACACGAGAGCAATTGGAGTCTTTCCATCCCTATTTCAATCAACATGTACATTCATATATGACTCAATCTCATAATCTCAATTGATTACAGACCAAATTTCTATCTCATCAGTAATAACCAATTTCAACGTAATGTGTTGGCTTGAAGAGGGATGGTTTGTGCAAGGAGGTGGGTAGGGTGATTTGTGCAGAAAGGGGTTGTGAAATGATCTGCGTAGGAAGGGGAGAAAGGGAAATTTGAGCAAGAATGAAAAGGAATTGATGGACGATAGTTTGATCTAAGAAAGGAAGAGAGGGAAAATTGAGGTTGTAGATAGAGAAGATGGAAGGAGGAGTGCTGGTTGTGTATTGCCATGTGAAGTGGTTAATTTGGTGATATAGGGTTGGTAGGTAAGCAAAGTGAGTGAGTCAACTCAGCAAGTGACTCGAAGTGAATGAACTTAATGTGTTAGTATATATTTTCATTTTTGCCCTTAAAAGATGGTCATGTGCAATGGATGTGATCATTTTCCATCTAAAAACTTCTTCTATCTACAATTGTCCTTATTTGACACAAAAACAAAATTTGGAGGACAAATATGTTCAAATTGAAACATTAGGGACCAAAATGAAGCTCAAGGAAAATTATAGAGACCTTTGATATAATTTGCCCTTTAATGACTAATCTGGATTAGTTCAATTAGTGACTCTGTATACTTTCAACTGAGAGGTTAAAGGATCAATTATTACTAAACATAATAATTGATTATTAATTCATCTTTCTTTAGTTATTTATTTCTCTTTTATTGTGGAACTATTTATTGTATTATGTACCCCTATTGTTTAGTTATTTATTTCTCGTAGCTATTTGAGAATTGACTATTTTAGTTAAATTTTTTTTACTTTTTATGACAAGATGTACAGAAAAGTAGAGAAAGTTGTGTGATAATTTATAATAACTTTTTAACTTTTTGACTAAAAACTAGTACCTCTTTAAGTAGTAGTTAGTATTAAAGTTGCGATTTATATTATTAGACTTCTTAATAATTGATTATCCACTTTAATGTAATTATCTTGATATTTGTAACATGTACCTCGGTAGCTAGCTTTAGCTTTATTGAATTGGTTGCCATGATTCTTTAATCAACAATTTCTTTTTTTAAGTGTTCCCTTCACAATAACAATAAAAATAAAATAAGTGAATAACACTTATCAATTGCATTAGAAACATAAAAGAATTTTCACATAATGAAATGTGGTGGGGAAAAAAATCGTGCCATCAGGCTGTGGCGGCTTTCCGGCAATTGTTGGATGCTTTTAGACTTGAAATACACTTACAAAAGTATAATGAAGAGGCTGGAGAGCAACGGGAGACTCTCTGATGCCTAAGTTAGTAAACAAGTAGACAAAGAAGCAAAATATACGAGTAGAAATTTAGGTTGGAGTGTTAGAATGTGTGTACCTTAGTTTTGGATGTCACCTTTATTTGTACTTTGCTCCCACACACTATTATAGACGGTTGTGCCTCCTTGCACTCCTCATGCCAACCCATTTTCTCTAGGGATCGTGTACTAGATTGTCGGGATTATCAAGGAGTTTGTTGGGCCACGACTTTAAGAACACGCTTTTACCCAATCTACCCCTTGTGGGTGCACGCTTCTGTCCTACTTTCCTGGCCTTGTACGTCTGGACCCTTAGTTTTGGACTCTTGGTTCTCTAGACTTGCCATTTTATTAATATGGATCTAGCTTTCTGGTCTTGCCCTTTCGTAGCTCATTTTAGCCTTCCACATGAAACATAGATGTAAAGATTTAGTTTCATTCTGTGAAAAAATATTACTTGCTTCTATGAAAAATCTGTGTATTCTTAAATTTACTCGCTCACCTACTGTTATTAGTTGTCAATGAATTATAATAACTAGGAATGAGAATGGGTAGGGTATGGGTCGAGAGTCCCCTAAGCTACCCCACCCCCATTTCCACCGCTTGCCCCTGACCCGACCCTCATGAAACTCTCCCCTACCCCCACCCCCACCCAAACCCGCAAATATAACTCTCACCGTCGACCTTACCCGATCCGCAACACAATCAGAAATTTAACAATAATATTAAAATTTAATAATTAAAACTACAAAATACTATTTATAATTGAAAAAAATATTATATTGTACATATATTAAAATTATATTATATATATAACATAATAGAAATTCAATAATACATTGTATAGATATTATATATATTCTATAAAAATTTAAAAATATATTATACACATATTACATATCTATGTAATATTGTTATTTATTTATTACTATATTTACAGATAGGGTAGGGTTCAGGTAAAAAAATACTCTCCCCCACCACTTACCCAAATTCAATTGAATTTTTCAAAAAATTTCTCAAATTCAACCCTACCCCTATTTAACCACTCCAAACCCATTCCATTAGGGAGAGTAGGGACTCGTCGAATTGGGATATTTTGCCATCCCTAATAATAACCGTCAACATGTTTATGATCATCAAGAAGCTACGAATCATGCTTTTACAGTAAAAAATTCTGTACAGGAGTTTGTTAGAATTTGAGTCTTACCACACCAAAATCCACGCTGCAATGGCCTATGGCCTATGGACTTTGCTTCTTCTGTTTCATATACCTACCCAATATAAACCTCCATTCCACATGCTCAATAACCATGTTTGGAAATTAAAACAACACTCTCTTTTCAAATCCTCAAGTCTACAAGTCATTACAACAAATTAAGATTTTAAAGATCAAAATTCAGGAATAAAATTGCATTATCAAAATGTTATTGTTGTATTTTTAATGATAAAATTAGACATTTACTAATAAATCACTGTCATTTTGGACCAAAATTTTCGTCTCAAAAAGTAAATATTTTGACATCAAATTATTTTGTTCTTAAATATGAATTCATTAGTGACATTTTTTAAATTTTGTTGCTAAAGATCTTTTTTTTTTATAAAAAAAACTTTTTGAGACAACCTTTTTAGTGATGATTAAAATTAGTCTCCTAAAAATTTTTGATACACAATTTTTATTTTTAAAAATGAAAAAATTTAATTTCTAAAACCGTTAAATGTTGTACTGAGTTACAATTGTTATTTTATTTTGATAACTAGGCGTATCGTATCAACTTATGCACATCTCGCTAATCCCAAGACCATAAAGTTAACGGCCTAAGTAAACTTCCAATGACCCTTTAGATGACTCAAACTCGAAATCTTAAATCTTAATTAGATGGTCACTACATACACACATGAAATTGACTTGCAACAATTTTTACTAGACCTTTAGATTACTCAAACTCGAGATTTTGAATCTTAATTAGATGGCAATATATGGATTTATAATCGCACATGAAATTGACTCAAAACAAATTTTTTTGGGTCAATTGATAGGAAGTAATTACAAATATGAAAAAACATATGATGAAAGAATTGGAAATGATTTTTGAGAACTTTTCTATCAAATTTAAATTTGTTAAGGCACACAATTTTTTATTTATTTTTTTTTTTTTTGCAAATAATCATACTTTCTGCAAAGAATGAATATTTTTTTAATCGTGCTACATGTATCCTAAAAGCACACACATGACACGTTAACAAGACTAAAATAATTTGTATGATTTATTTATAAAATTATAATTATGATCAAATTTTTCAAAATAAAAAATAATTAAATCATGTAATTAAACTTAGGAAAAATTACTCATAAATCTTTTTTAGAAAAAAATTATTCCATTTAGTCCTAGAAGTTTTCTTTCAAACCAATTAGTTCTTTTTATTTTGGGTATGTTGTATCTCCTTGATTTGGAGTTTAAAAATTTACTTGTTTATCCTTGTGTGTGATTTTGTTTGAATTTTTTTCTAATGTTGGGTGCGTGGGTATGGTAGGTTTTTACGTTTCTATTTTTTGTGAGGATTTAGTGGAGTAATTTGTAAGTGGATGATGTTACCCGTTTGTGGTGTTATTGGTGTGGTGTTCGTTCTTTTTTGTGATGTTCGTCCTTATTGTAACATTGATATTATAACATTGACATTAATTAACATTCAAATGTTACACATAAAAAGACTCCTTACTATAGTTTTCTCAAACGTAACACTTATATAATATTCCTTAGTTTAGTACTCTAAAGTAACACATAAAAAAATTTCTTATTGTAACACTCTAATGTAATACAAAAAAAAAAAAAAAAACTCCTTAATGTATTTTTTCTAAACGTAACACTCTAATATAACACACAAAAATTCCTTAATGTAACACACAAAAACTCATTAGTGTAACACTCTAATGTAGACATACAAAAAAAACTTCTTAATGTACTTTTTCCAAATGTAACACTCTAATATAATATTTTAAAAAAATCTTTAGTATAATATTCTAATGTAACACATAGAAACTCCTTAGTGTAACATTTCAATATAACAAAGAAAAAAACTCCTTAGTATACTTTTTCTAAACGTAACACTTCAATATAACACTCAAAAAAAATTCTTTAGTGTAGTATTTTAATGTAACACATAAAAAAATTCTTTAGTGTACTTTTTCCAAACGTAACCTTCCAATGTAACCAAAAAAAAACTTCTTAATTTATTTTTCCTAAACATAACACTAAAAAGAAAATAATGTGAAATTCTTCAAATCATTCCAAAAGGAGTATAAATATTCTTTAGTAAGTTTTGAACAAGTGTATAATTTCAAATTATAAGTGTTACGTTTGAAAAAAAATGCACTAAGGAGTTTTTTTTTTTTTTAGTGTTTTTGTGTGTTATATTGGAATATGTTATATTGGAGTGTTACGTTTGGAATTATATTAATTAAAGTGTTACGTTTGGGAAAAGTACACTAAGGACGAACTCTACAAAAAAGAACAAACATCACACAAATAACACCACAAACGGGTAGCATCATCCACTTACAAATCACTCCACTGAATCCTCACAAAAAAAAAAATAGAAACGCAAAAATCTACCTTAACCACATACACCCAACATTAGGAAAAAAATTCAAACAGAATCACACACAAGGACAAATAAGTAAATTTTCAAACCCCAAATCAAGGAAATACAACATACCCAAAATAAAAAGGACTAATTGGTTTGAAAGAAAACTTCTAGGAGTAAATGAATAACTTTTCTCCAAATAGGATTTATGAGTAATTTTTTCAATTGATATTATAACATTAACATTAATTAACATTCAAATGTAATACTAATGTAACAGATAAAAAGACTCTTTACTATAGTTTTCTCAAACGTAACACTCCAAAAAAACTCATTAGTGTAACACTCTAAAGTAACACACACAAAAATTTCTTATTGTAACACTCCAATGTAATACCAAAAAAAAAAATTCCTTAATATTTTTTTCCTAAACGTAACACTCTAATATAACACACAAAAAAATTCCTTAATATAACACTCTAATGTAACACACAAAAACTCATTAGTGTAACACTCTAATGTAGACATACAAAAAAACTTCTTGATGTATTTTTTCCAAATGTAACACTCTAATATAATATTCTAAAAAAAAATTTAGTGTAATACTCTAATGTAACACATAAAAACTCCTTAGTGTAACATTTCAATGTAACACAAAAAAAAACTTCTTAGTGTACTTTTTCTAAACGTAACACTTCAATATAACACTCTAAAAAAATTCCTTAGCGTAACATTTTAATGTAATACACAAAAAATTATTTGGTGTACTTTTCCCAAACGTAACGTTCCAATGGAACCAAAAAAAAAAAAAAACTTCTTAGTGTATTTTTCCTAAACATAACACTAAAAAAAAAAATAATGTGAAATTCTTCAAACCATTCCAAAAGGAGTACAAATATTCTTTAGTAAGTTTTGAACAAGTGTATAATTTCAAACTATGAGTGTTACGTTTGAAAAAAAGTACACTAAGGAGTTTTTTTTTTAGTATTTTTGTGTGTCAGATTGGAGTATGTTACATTGGAGTGTTACGTTTAGAATTACATTGATTGAAGTGTTACGTTTGGGAAAAGTACACTAAGAAAAAAAATTAATTTTTTTTTTACATTAGAGCATTACGTTTGGAAAAAATATAATAAAGAATTTTTTTTAGTGTTACATTGTTATGTTTGGAAAAAGTACACCAATAAGTTTTTTAGTGTGTTACATTGAAATGTTACGTTACTGGAGTGTTACATTAAAGTGTTAGGTTTTTTATCATAATGTAGGATTTGTTCTAGAATAATGGAAAATCTAAAACTTCTATAGCTCAAATTGCCCAAATGTGTAATTTCACATTTTGGGAAAATCACTTTTATTCCTAAAAAATTAAACCCAAACATATAAGTGACTACCTTTATGTAATTTCCACTTTAATGGGACTTTTGGAATTATAAGAAAAAATGAAAGATTAAACCATTCATAAGATCACATTTTAAAATTTATTGATACTTCACTCTTAAACTTATCGAATCAATTTTTTTTGGAGAAATGTTAGGGATCATGAAAATTTTTCCATGAAAATGATCATGAAAGTTTTGTGACCCTTAGATTACCTTAATTAGTGTGTGGTACTTTATTGTAAGTGTAATTCAAAGGTCACAAATCTTTCATGATCATTTTTATGAAAAACTTTTCATAATACCTAACATTGCTATTTTTTTTATATTAATAATATATGTAAAACCACTTACAAAATAAATACTTCAAACCAGCTGAGCAGAGTTCAGTCCACTTTGGTAGACTGGTAACAATTCCCACCATTGTTCTTATCAGTTAACCAGTGTTCAAGATTAATGATTGTTCTGTTTAAGATTTTTCAGTCGATGGGATCTGAATTTTTCTTAACAAAATCATATATATATATATATATTTTAAGAAAGTTAAAATATAAAAATAAAAAATAAAGAAAAAAAGACTCAAGATTTGACATTGGTAATAAATTAAACCCTATTTTGTGTTGGAAAAATGGTTTGGAAACCATTAATAGGTGAATGAGAAATTGATTTAAAAGTGCATTATTTGAGTATGGTTTTAAGATAACACTTATTAATTTTAAGATTAAATTTATTTTTTATCTATTTGGGTTAAAATTGAACCAGATTCGATTCAAAATTTGAATATACTTGAAAGAACAGTCATATCTGCTCTTTACACCTATTCCATAGAAGAGTTGTGTTTCTTCATAGAAAAGAGATGTGTCTTTTCATTGAAGCGCCACCATTTCACCTATATAATTAGATCTCATTGCATTCTTTAAACAAGGGATTCATCTTGTGTTTCTTTTCTTCTACACTTTATCTTTTCTATAAGAGAATTCTACACAGTAAGGTTCGCCAGACTTATTGTGATAGTGTTGCTTTTGTAAGGTTCAATTTTTGTATCTTGGGAGACAAACGTCCAATAAAGACTCGTGAGCACCGCAGCGGGGGACAGATTTGTCTTAAGGAAATTGTGTCTACCACAAGCCTCGATCAAATTGTTTTCCGCTTCTAGATTTTTACAATCTGTTTGTAAGTTATCTACTTCTCTGTAAGTATTTTTGATTCTGGGTATATGGTTTGGTTTGGTTTAACCTAAACAATTTACGTTATATTCAACTAATATTTTTTTAAAATATACTTTGGTAATATATTTGGTGCAATTATTGTATGTTACAACTGTACGCATAAGATTTATTCCAACATTTTTTTTAATTATTTCAATTTAAATCCTAAACTTTTAAAATAGTATCAATTTTAACCATCCGTTTGTACAATTAACAAAAAAAGAGCAATTTATACAATTTTACTCTCTTTTTTTTTTCTTCCCTTTCATTAGTGTTAATAACCATCTCCTATTATTATCGTCGTCCATCACCACCTTTGCTCTTTCCCAATTCACTATCATTGCTCCATCATTTTTTCCTGTCCAACTCTATTCCTCTTATTCCCCAATTCACTACCATCCCTTCTCATTCCTTCCACAATCTCTAACCACTACATCCAGCATTACTGACAAAAAAATGCTGGTTAAATTATCTAAATTGTTCGTATCCCATTAGTTATATCTAATAGATGAATAGAATTGATATCATTTTAAAAACTAAAAATTTAAATTGAAATAATTAAAAAGTTAGGATTAAGTGGAACATTGGGTTTGTTTTGTAATTTTTCTAAATAAAAAGCTGAAAAAAAAAAATTTTTAAAAATGGAGAAAGCTGAACAAATAGTTAGCTAGGTGTTTGTGTCAGCTGTATGTTAGCTAGCTTGGTAAAACCCACTTTCACCTTTTTTTTAATTCATTCAATGAAGCCACTAGCAATGCTGCAAATGTGGTGAGTGATTTAGGTTATTTTAATAATTTTTTAACTTTTTATGTAAAGAAATATAAAAAATTAGAGAAAGTGGTGTGATAATTTATAATAATTTTTTAATTTTTTTAACTAAAATATATATTTGACAAATGAGATCTTAGTGCATAGAGAAGGAGAAAGTTACACATATTTTGATTATTTTATTATTTTTAAAATAAAATTTATTTTATGTTTTTGTGATTTGAATTTAGAAAAATTTACTTGTTTATGATTTAAAATGCGTAATAATTATAAGAAAAATAAAATAAAGCTAAGTTAAGAAGACTCGTCTCACCAGTTTGACAATTGTTGAAAAAGCACAGTTGTCTGAATTTTTTGTCTTTGGTTAAATATATATATTTACTTTCTAAGTCCTAAGGATCTAAAAAATTTATAAAAAAAAAATTAAAAAGATAAAAAAGAACAGCAAAAAACGCACACATAACAACTTGCCTAAGGTGACCCCTCAACAAAAATCTAACTTTATAACATTTGCCAAATTTAGCAATAACTTTATTCTAATAAAATAAAAAGTAAAAAATTAATTAAAAAAAATAATTGATCAAATCCCATTCTGAGAATACAAGAAGTTTTAACTATTTCATTCATTGAAAATATTTTCTTGTGGGGAAACATATTTTAAAGGGAATTGACTAAATAAATCTTATATTTTAGACTTGTAATTCATATAATCTTACATTTTTTTTGTGTGATTCATTAGTCATTTTAAATGTGTAATGACTTATTTGACATTATGATCTCCTTAATTATTGTTGTTTGTTGGAGTATTACATTGAAGTGTTACATTTGAAAAAAATATACTAAGGAATTTTTTGGCAAACCTGCTAGATGTATCTAATCTCACATCACATCATTCCTCACATCATATCCGCTATATTAGAGTGTTATATTTAGAAGAAATACATTAAATAATTTTTTAGCAAAAATATCACATTTGTCAAAAGTACACAAGGAGTAAATAGTGGAATGTGAAATAGTTACAAATAAAAAAGTAAAAAAAGTCTTGATATGATATAAAATAAATCTAAAAGGATCTTATGAAATACCTTTTGAAACTATAGGACTTATGTGAGATCATAAGAAGAAAAAAAAAAAACAAAACAAAAACAAAACAAAACTTGTGAGTATGCAAGATTTTGAGACAGGACTTTCGGATTAGTTTCCCCATTTTAAGGTTTACATCATTGTTCTACATGAAGCTATAGTATATATACATACAAATGGGTAGGATTGTGTAAAATACCGCTCAATCTACCAAAATCGTACTGATTCGTATCAATCCGTACCGTTTTAACCGCTAACCATAGTTTAAACTTTAAAATTTATAACTCACCTTCCAAATTACTCTGCTCTACTATAGTTAATACATATATATATTTTTTAATCTCCAATTAAATATCAATGTAAAAATGAGTGTGAGAGAGATTTAAGATATGAAATTTATTACAAATTAGCAGTTATATATATGAAACATATTATGTAAAATTATTTTGTGTTATACTCCTATAAAAAAAATATTATACAAATTAGTGTTATATATTTGTAAATATATGATAATTAGTTAGAATATTTTTCAATCCGTCAAAAACCGCCCAAACCGTAATTTGTCAATCCGCTAATCCACTTACCCACTATTCAATTTATAATTTTACTCTCGAATCGCCCGAACTATACCGTGCACACCCCTACAAATGGGTCTCACAAAAATTGTGTTTAGAACTAATAGTCCCTCTAAGACTATTAATACCTCCAAGGAGAGAATTAACAATAGTGAGGTGGATTGCTATTCTAGTCTTCGTTTGGCATTTTGGTTTTAGGGGGTTAAAAGGTTAAAATAGTAACTAAAAAAAAAAAAAAAGCTAAAAAAATTAATGAAACAAAATATTACATTCAAATCATAATCGTTTCAATTTTTTCTCTTATAAAAGTCAAAAAAAAACTTTTTAACTCAAACGAGGCTTTTTAGCTCAGGTTAAAATAGTCAAAAAATCAAAAAACTAACCCACTTCCCAAAGAAAATCCTAATTTCATGAGATTAGTGAATTGGAGGGTAAAAGACAATTTTACCTGTCATTTTACAAAGATTAAGAGTTACATTTTCTATAATAATCTTTTTTTTTATGTAATTTCATATATTTAATCTCAATCAATTAACACATCACATTAGTGCACAAATAAATATAATTAATTTTATACCTCTAACTTAATATCATTATATTAATAATTACGTCACTTAATTTACCGTATTAATAATATCATCCAAGACAAACAAACGAGGACATATATACAGTATAATTTATTGATTCATTTATCTAAATAATTTTTTCTCATAGCAAATAAAGATAGGAAGAGTTAAAATAGTTAATAAGATAAAATATTACAACTTATATATTAATTATTTATTTTTTCTCCCTTAATCATCTATTCAACAATAAAAAAATTTACAAATCATCTTTAATATAATTTTTTTTATCTCAAAAAAATTAAAATAATTATATTTTCAAACAACTCCATAAGCCTATTTTGGAAAGATGGTAAAAAGTGATTTTTTGGCTTTTAACCAAACTTTTGACTTTTTTAGACAAATGATTTGGGAAGTTGATAAAAAAATTACTTTTGGCTTTTTTTTATTAATATTTGTTTATGATGTGAATGTTGGACAATCTTCACTGTATTTAAATAAATTAAATTCTGTTGTGTACTAAACAACAACCAGAATAAAAAGAAATAAAGGAAATGAGAGAATTTTGTTTGATTACAAAAATCAAACTCGAAATAAAAATAAATAAATAAAAAATAGATTTTATTTTGTTACAAAAACAAAATTAAAATCTGATTAAATAAACAAACAAAACAAAATAATAAATTAAACAACTTACTAGATTAATTTCTTTGAATAATTATCTGATCAAGTCCAGTGTTTGACACTGTGTCCTTAAGACAGATTCGTCCTCTCCTCGGTGCTTTCAGAATTTGGACGTCTATCTCCTATGATGAAATGATCTATCAACGAATAAAAGTAGCACTACAATTTATTTGTTCGTCGAACACACTAAGTGTTTATATTCTTTCTAAGAAGAAAATAATGCAGCAAAATGAAGATTAGAATTTGCAGAGGTGAAATACGAAATTTCTGAATGTGATACATCAAATGAGGGCTGTCCTATTTATAGATGTAAAGGTGGCTATAGGTTTTGAATTGAACAGGTATGAAACCTGTTGGTTTTGAATTCAAACAGATTCGAATCTGTTGGATTCATAATTTAAACAGATAAAAAAACGAGAAGGGCCCTGTTTGGATGTACAGTAAAACCAGACCAGTTTATTTCCGGGAAGGGCTCTGTTTGGATGTACAGTAAAACTAGACCAGTATATTTCCGATTTAATTTGAATTCTGGATTTTATTTTACCAAAAAATAAAATTAAATTCAAATGTTTTTGGCCCAAAAAGATTAGTATTGGGCCGAACAAGCCCAACCCAACCCAACCACACACCCGCGCCCAGATGACCAGCGGCGGCGCGGGCGTGGTGATTTTTGGGTCCAATGTGTCTTGCCCATTTTGCCCATAACCTCTCCCTCTAAAACACTTGAGTACCCCTTGGGGCACACCCCAAGTACCAAACCCTTGCCTTATAAACCCATTCAAAACTTCTCACCAAATCAATGTTGGACAAGCCTTATTCAATACCTTTAAGGATTTTACACAAAAACTCCATTTTCATGGAGCACACTTTGGCTTCAATTTCCTATTCACTCGGTAATGGTTTTGAGCAACCAAATATACCACGTAATCACAACGCGGCATAGAACGCGTTATCTCTTTGACCCGCGAAAATCGACGCACGAGGCCCACCTAAAAAATAGACCAAACTTAAGAAAAAATTCTGATTTTACCTAGAATTTTATAACAATTTCCAACAATCCCCCACATGAATGGAATTTGATGACAACGGAAATGCAACAATATGCACACTTTATCGAAAGAGTATAAGTCGAAAATCAAATAGTGTTTATGCTATTTGACAGATAGTAGTAATATACTGTCTCTTTTTTTTGACAACTAGTAGTAATATACTGGTGTCATTAACAATTGCAGAATATTAATTTGTGTTACAGAAAATTATTGTGGTATTTTATTTTTCTAGTTTTAGTAATAAGGAAAATAAAATTATTTTGTGTTATAATTTATTTTCTGGTTTTAGTAACTAGAAAATTAATTTGTGTTTTAATTTTTTCTGATTTTTGTAATCAGAGATTATGGCTACTACAACTGAAACTGCATCTGGTAGTGGTACTCCTATTGTTACACCAACACCGGTCCCTATCCAGAACCATGTTCATGTACCAATCAATCATGGAGAAAAATCGGAAAAATTTAACGGTACTGAGTTTAAGAGATGGCAACAGAAGATGCTGTTCTATCTTACAACTCTTAATTTGGCCCGGTTTCTCCATGAAGAGGCTCCAGCACTTAAAGAGGGTGAAAGTGATCGGCAAGTTGTTGCCACTGTAGATGCTTGGAAACATTCAGATTTCCTGTGCAGAAACTACATCATCAATGGCCTTGACAACATGCTGTATAATGTTTACAGTCCTCTGAAGTCAGCAAAAGAATTATGGGATTCTTTGGAGAAGAAATACAAGACAGAAGATGCCGGCACGAAGAAATTTGTCGTCGGTAAATTTCTGGATTTTGTTATGGTAGACTCCCAAACAGTAATATCTCAAGTTCAAAGTTTCAGATAATTTTGCATGATATTCATTCAGAATGTATGTCTCTTAGCGAGTCTTTCCAAGTCGCTGCTTTGGTGGAAAAGTTACCACCGGCTTGGAAAGATTTCAAAAATGATTTAAAACATAAACGCAAAGAGATGACCATGGATGAGTTGATTGTAAAATTAAGAATTGAGGAAGATAACCGAAAGGCTGAAAAGAGGAATGGGAAAAATCCCATTGAGTCCAAGGCTAATGTGGTTGAACAAGTTCATAAATCACATAACAAAAAGAGGAAGTTTACTGGAGATGGTCCTAAACAAGGCAATAACAATGGCAACAAGAAGTTCAAAAGAAAATACTATAACTGTGGCAAGACTGGACATCGAGCTTCTGACTGCCGCCGCCCTAAGAAGGATCATGGAAATACAAGTAAGAAGACCACCAATCAGGCCAATGTAACAGAATTGGATTACATCTCTGACGGAGTGAATGACATCAACCTCTCTGCTATGGTGTCTGAGGCTAACTTGGTTAGAAATCCCAAAGAGTAGTGGGTTGACACTGGAGCAACTCGTCACATATGTGCGGACAAGAAGATGTTCACTACCTACAATGAGGCTGCAAATGGTGAACAACTTTTCATAGGAAATTCTTCTACTTCTACTGTGGCTGGACAAGAGAAAGTGATCTTGAAGATGACATCAGGGAAAGAACTGACCCTCAACAACGTACTGCATGTACCTGACATCCGGAAGAATTTAGTTTCTGGTTCTTTGTTAAGTAAAAATGATTTTAGGCTTGTCTTTGAGTCTAATAAATTTGTATTAACAAAGAGTGGTATGTATGTTGGTAAGGGATACATGAGTGATGGTCTCTTTAAATTGAATGTAATGGCAATTGTACCAAAAGTTGCTATGAATGAGAATAACACATCTTTTGCTTATATTCTTGAGTCGAATTTATGGCATGGTAGATTAGGTCATGTAAATTATAATGCTTTGCGTAAATTAATTGGTTTGGATTATATATCAAAGTTTGAAATTAATCCTAATCATAAATGTGAAGTTTGTGTAGAAGTGAAACTAACTAAGGCTCTATTTAAATCGGTTGAAAGGAAAACCGAACCTCTAGAATTAATTCATACTGATGTATGTGATCTAAAATTTATTCAAACTAGAGGAGGCAAAAAGTATTTCATAACATTTATCGATGATTGCACAAGATATTGTTATATTTATTTACTTAAAAGTAAAGATGAAGCCTTAGAAATGTTTAAACTCTACAAAACAGAAGTTGAAAATCAACTTGATAAAACCATTAAAATGGTTAGAAGTAATAGGAGTGGTGAATATGATGCACTATTAAATGAATTTTGCGCACAACATGGCATTATTCACCAAACTACAACACCCTATTCTCCTCAGCAAAACGGAATTGCTGAAAGAAAAAATAGAACCCTAAAAGAAATGATGAATGCCATGTTACTAAGTTCAGGCTTACCACAGAACTTGTGGGGGGAAGCAATATTGTCTGCTAATTATATTCTTAACAGAATACCCCACAAGAAAACCAACAGCACTTCTTATGAATTGTGGAAAGGTTGACCGCCTTCCTACAAATACTTAAAAGTGTGGAGGTGTTTGGCAAAAGTTGAAGTTCCTGTTCCTAAAAAGACTAAGATTGGACCAAAAACAGCAAATTGTGTGTTTATTGGTTATGCTCAAAATAGTAGTGCATATCGGTTTCTGACTTATAAATCAGAAATACCTGATATAAATGTGAACACTATTATAGAGTCAAGGAATGCTGTATTTTTTGAACATATCTTTCCTTACAAGAAAGGACAGGAATTAAGTTCACAGAAAAGAACTTATGATTATACACGAAGTCAAGAGACTAATGACAATCAAACACAAGAGACTAGTAATGGTCTCAACCAACAAGATTTAATTGATGATGAACCAAGAAGAAGTAAGAGAGCGAGAACATCAAAATCCTTTGGTCCAGATTTTCTGACATACTTATTAGAAGAACATGAACCTCAAAGCTTTAAGGCAGCAATGACGGGTCCTGAAGCACCTTTGTGGAAAGAGGCTGTTAATAATGAAATTGAATCCATTATGCAAAATAATACTTGGGAATTGGTGGATCTTCCACCAGGTTCTAAACCTCTTGGATATAAGTGGATATTCAAGAGAAAAATGAAAGCAGATGGTTCAATTGACAAGTATAAAGCAAGGCTTGTAGTTAAAGGTTACAGACAAAAGGAAGGTCTTGACTATTTTAACACATATTCCCCTTTGACAAGAATAACATCCATTCGCATGCTTATTGCTATAACAGCGTTGTATAATTTAGAAATATATCAAATGGATGTTAAAACAGCTTTCTTAAACGGTGATCTAAATGAAGAGATCTATATGGAGCAACCCGAAGGGTTTGTAGTGTCGGGGCAAGAAAAGAAAGTTTGTCGGCTTGTAAAATTCCTTTATGGATTAAAACAAGCACCTAAGCAATGGCATGAAAAATTTGATCATGCAATGCTTACTAATGGGTTTAAGATAAACGAATGTGATAAATGCGTCTATGTTAAAAACACTAACCAAGGATATGTCATAGTTTATCTTTATGTGGATGACATGCTTATCATTGGATCAGTCTTTATTTATCGAAAAATAAAGGTGATGCAATGTCTCAGTTAAAATACTCCCAAATCATTAGAAGCCTAATGTACCTAATGAAATGTACTCGTCCTGATATAGCTTATGCTATCAGTAAATTGAGTAGGTACACTAGTAACCCCGGAGAAGATCATTGGAAAGCGATCATTCGAGTTCTTAGATATCTAAGATTCACCCGTGATCATGGTTTGAACTTTACTCGATATCTAGTAGTACTTGAAGGTTATTGTGATGCAAATTGGATATCGGATACTAAAGATTCAAAATTCACAAGTGGATATGTCTTTACTCTGGGAGGCACTGCTATTTCTTGGAAATCCACAAAACAAACATGCATCGCACGAACCACAATGGAATTCGAGTTCATTACTTTAGACAAAGCAGGAGAAGAAGCAGAATGGCTTCGTCACTTTTTAGAAGACATTCCAATGTGGCCAAAACCTGTGCCAGCTATTTGCATTCATTGTGATAGTCAATCTACAATAGGCAGGGCACAGAATCATATGTATAATGGTAAGTCATGACATATTCGTCATCGACATAATACCGTTAGGCAGTTATTGTCAAATGGAATAATCTCAATAGACTATATAAAATCTAAAGAGAATATTGCAGATCCGTTAACAAAAGGTTTGACAAAAGAGCTAGTGTATAGTTCATCGAAGGGGATGAGATTAAAGCCTATTACATAAGAGTCATCATAATGGTAACCCTACTTATATGACTGGAGATCCCAAGAACTAAGTTCAAAGGGACAACTAAGTTATGTATGGCTCGCCAGAAATCACCAACGGATTAAAATTCCCTACCCATTCCTATGGTGAGAGTGATATCTACAACATATGTTGTATGCAGGGGTATAAGGATAAGCTTTGCTTTTAATGATTACTTATATCTTGATTGAGACATAAAATCAAGACGAGTATAAGGAGATACTCACAATAAGAATCACCTATATGAGTGTCGAACTGGGGCTGGTTCTATGAGAATGAAGAGGCTAAATTCTCTAGAAACACTCATGAAAACTAGGAGCGTTCAAGGCCAAAATGAACACAACAGTGAGAACCACGATGTGTTAGAAGATATTTTGTGTGAAATCTATTGTCTTGGCTTACACAAACGGCTGAACAATTCAAAGCATCGCGTCCATTGGTTAGCTAGTAAGTCCGATAGGTTATCACTAGGAAAGGTTCAAGGCTGAAAGCTACCTATCTTGATGCAAGATACCACACCAATATATTACTACCTATTTGATTTTCTTTTTTTGTGGTATCTTCATTGTATTTAATTTTTTGTTTTCATAAAGACATATTCTGGTTGGAAAAACAAATAGTGTTTATGCTATTTGACAGATAGTAGTAATCTACTGTCTCTTTTCTTTGACAACTAGTAGTAATATACTGGTGTCATTAACAATTGCAGAATATTAATTGTGTTACAGAAAATTATTGTGATATTTTATTTTTTTAGTTTTAGTAATAAGAAAAATAAAATTATTTTGTGTTATAATTTATTTTCTGGTTTTAGTAACTAGAAAATTAATTTGCGTTTTAATTTTTCCTGATTTTTGTAATTAGAGATTATGGCTACTACAACTGAAACTGCATCTAGTAGTGGTACTCCTATTGTTACACCAACACCGGTCCCTATCCAGAACTATGTTCATGTACCAATCAATCATGGAGAAAAACCGGAAAAATTTAACGGTACTGAGTTTAAGAGATGGCAGCAGAAGATGCTGTTCTATCTTACAACTTTTAATTTGGCCCGGTTTCTCCATGAAGAGGCTCCAGCACTTAAAGAGGGTGAAAGTGATCGGCAAGTTGTTGCCGCTGTAGATGCTTGGAAACATTCAGATTTCCTGTGCAGAAACTACATCCTCAATGGCCTTGACAACATGCTGTATAATGTTTACAGTCCTCTGAATCAGCAAAAGAAAAATGAAAGCAAGATGGTTCAATTGACAAGTATAAAAAATTCTGCTTCTTGTCCAACAATTCTGTTTCTTCTCCTGCATCATTATTAACAGCCTCTTGTCCAACAATTTTGTTTCTTCTCTTGCTTTATTGTTGGACAATTTTCGCTGTATTTAAATAAATTAAATTCTGTTGTGTACTAAACAACAACTAGAATAAAAAGAAATAAAGGAAATGAGAGAATTTTGTTTGATTACAAAAATCAAACTCGAAATAAAAATAAATAAATAAATAACAGATTTTATTTTGTTACAAAAACAAAATTAAAATCTGATTAAATAAACAAACAAAACAGAATAATAAATTAAACAACTTACTTGATTAATTTCTTTGAATAATTATCTGATCAAGTCCAGTGTTTGACACTGTGTCCTTAAGACAGATTCGTCCTCTTCTCGGTGCTTTCAGAATTTGGACGTCTATCTCCTAGGATAAAATGATCTATCAACAAATAAAAGCAACACTACAATTTATTTGTTCGTCGAACACACTAAGTGTTTATACTCTTTCTAAGAAGAAAATAATGCAGCAAAATGAAGATTAGAATTTGCAGAAGTGAAATACGAAATTTCTGAATATGATACATCAAATGAGGGTTGTCCTATTTATAGATGTAAAGGTGGCTGTAGGTTTTGAATTGAACAGGTATGAACCCTGTTGGTTTTGAATTCAAACAGATTTGAATCTGTTGGGTTCATAATTTAAACAGATAAAAAAAGGGGAAGGGCCCTGTTTGGATGTACAGTAAAACCAGACCAGTTTATTTCCAGGAAGGGCTCTGTTTGGATGTACAGTAAAACCAGACCAGTATATTTTCAGTTTAATTTGAATTCTGGATTTTATTTTACCAAAAAATAAAATTAAATTCAAATATTTTTGGCCCAAAAAGATTAGTATTGGACCAAACAAGCCCAACCAAACCACACACCCGCGCCTAGCCCAGCCCGCTTGGACGGTCGGCGCAGGCGTGGTGATTTTTGGGTCCAATGGGTCTTACCTATTTTGCTCATAACCTCTCCCTCTAAAACACTTGGGTACCCCTTGGGGCACACCCCAAGTACCAAACATTTGCCTTATAAACCCATTCAAAACTTCTCACCAAATCAATGTGGGACAAGCCTTATTCAATACCTTTAAGGATTTTACACCAAAACTCCATTTTCATAGAGCATACTTTGGCTTCAATTTCCTATTCACTCGGTAATGGTTTTGAGCAACCAAATATACCACGTGAATCACAACGCGGTATAGAACGCATTACCACTTTGACTCGCGAAAATCGACGCACGGGGCCCACCTAAAAAATAGACCAAACTTAGGAAAAAATTTTAGTTTTACCCAGAATTTTATAACCATTTCCAACAGTGAAATCACAATAAAATGTTCAAACTATCCACAATCAATTTAAAATATTTATAACTTCAACCATGTAGCACATTTTGACCCATGAGAGGTAGAATTATAATTTTATCGATGACTGAAAACCAACTTCTCAAATGAAAAAAAAAATACAAAAAAGGTCCATTTTTAACTTTTACTATAAATCAAAAAAAGTGACTAAGGGGTGGTTTGAGATGATCTAAATAAATACATTTTTTTACTTTTTATGAAATATTGATTGGGTATAGATTGAGTTTAAAGTAATGTATTAAAGAAGTCATATAACTAAAATAAAATAATAAAATTTAAATAAGATAATAAATTTTTAATTTTTTAACTTTTTTAAATCAGGTCAAATAAAGTCTAAAAGTCAAATTCTCAAAACACTGTATAGTATTGCTGAAAAGTAGAGCACTATTTGCATGGTGCATCTCTGTCTCCGTAAAATTTCTGAAACACAGAACACAACCTAAATGAGAGTGAGTGAATGATTGAGTTGAGACTAGAGAGTGAGTGGTGGAAATGACAAGAGAGAGGGAGAGATAAGATTGGGGGGATGTTTGTCTTACATGGTGCATTTGGCACGTGGGGGGGGGCAGAAGAAAGCCGTGCGGCGGTTGGAAGAAGTTTGGTTTGCTACTGTCAACCGGATGCACCCATTGTACATGTGTTTGCTTCACGCAAGCTGCTCCCTACCTCCTCTTGCCGTGCCTTCTAAGTTTTCTCCTCTCTATCTCTCTCTCTCTCTCTCTCTCTCTCTCTTAATTTTCATTTATATACATACTTTTGGTCTATCAATACAATTTTTTTAAAGAAAAATTAATAAAATATTCCTCTCAAATTTTATATAATAAGGCTTCGTTTGGAGACTGGCTATTTTAGCCAAAAAGTCAAAAAACCAACTAAAACTAGTCACATCACCTTTCTACTTTTCTGCACATCTTTTCATAAAAAGTCAAAAAGTTACTAAAATAGTCTGTTCCCAAACGAGACCTAAGAAACGTTTAAGATATTTTTTTTTATTAGTCAAGATTCCTCAATTTTTCACAGAAAAAATTTGACTCATAAAAATTTCATCTGGCTTAGAGAAATTTTGGCCCTAACTAAGAGAATTTTAAAATTTCTCTGATATGATCCCAGAGAAATCAGAGAAATTTCTCTAAGTCGAGCGAAATTTTCTGAATCGAATTTTTTTTGTAGAAATATTGAAGGATCTTAATTACTATAAAAATATTGTATATCATTTATCTTATAAAATCTTAATATAAGAAATCTTTAAAAAAAAAAAAAAATCTCCTTTTTTTTATGGATACAAAATTTAATTATAAAATTAAACACAATTTTTTAACATGAAATGAGATTCACATATTTAATAAATTTTATGTCTGGTTCTTTTATCAAATTATGTACATTTAAAAATTTTTAGAATAATATTAAGATTATAGAAATGTGTCATACAAAACACGTGTGTGAAATAAAAGGAGGGTCTCACCCACCGTTATCTCATATATCTATGTTCTTAGAATTATTTTTTAGAAAAAATATCTAAAAATACTTTTAAACATTAAATACACAAATTTTATATGACTGTATGACGACAAAATGTTTTGGTGGCAAAAGATTAAACATTTAAAATCCTATGCTTAATTTTCATGCATATGCTTATAAAAAATTTAAATTATTGATTCACTTTTATGACATCTAAATTTTGAACGCAATCCTACTTGAAACTTCCAAAAATAGAAAACCCCCACTTAAGGAAGTGAATTCTAATAAATAAATAAATAAACCAATTAGATGATTATGTTCACCCACAATTAACAAATTAGGACTCCCAAAATACAAGCCTTGTTATATAACCTTTGAATATTTTATCATTTTTTAAAAATATTTCAGCGCTTTTCATATAGGATAATGGATTTTATTATTTTTCAAAAGATCCTGTTAATCACAGTTACATAAATTCATATATGGGGTCTTTTGGAAAGGGCTAAAAAAGTCAGTTTTTAGTTTTTTTACCCATTTTAAATCACATCACATCTCATACTTTTTATCTACAAAAAGACAAAATAGACTAAAAAAGATATACACATAATATTTATGATATAAATATACTTAAAATCTACGACCCAGACATATATTCCCAGAATTGAAATAGAACAATAATGTATGATTGAAATTTATTCTATCTATGATAAGGTCTACACATAAAATTAGGAGTTGTTTGGGATGATCTAAATAAGTGTACTTTTTGTCTTTTTACGAAAAGATGTGCAGAAAAGTAGAGAGGTGATGTGATGGTAAAAAGATAAAAAAATGAATTATTTGGAACTTCTCAAACTTGACCTTAATCTCAACTATTATATATATTTTCTAAGCATTTTTGTGAGACATTTTTTGAAACTATAGAAATGTTGTAAATATACATAACAAATATTATTTTACTATACATGCATCCACAATTTAAGCCCTACATATATATATATATATAATATATTAATGACCCACCACCATACACCAATAGCTCCACATTTTCTTAATCCCAAACCAACCCCTCTTTTCTCCCTCTAAATACTCCCAAATTTTTACCAATCTTTCTTTCTCTCCCCCCCCCCCCCTCTCTCTCTCTCTCTCTCTCTCCCCTCCTCACAAAGCAAACACTTAGCAGCAGAAGAACATATAATCTCTCTCTAGAGAGAGAAACACAAAGATATATATATATATATAGAGAGAGAGAGAGAGAGAGAGAGAGATGAGTAGCAATAATGGAGGTGGAGGTGATGGTGGGCCTTGCGGTGCCTGCAAGTTCCTGAGGAGAAAGTGTGTAAAAGGGTGTGTATTTGCACCCTATTTCGACTCGGAACAAGGCTCGGTTTACTTTGCAGCAGTGCACAAAGTGTTCGGAGCTAGCAATGCGTCCAAGATGTTGCTCAGAATTCCGGCGAATAAGAGGCTCGACGCCGCCATTACGCTCTGTTACGAGGCTCTGGCTAGGGTTAGAGACCCTGTTTATGGCTGTGTTGGTCACATCTTCACTCTCCAACAACAGGTATACAATTTATCAGAGTCTTGGTTTGGTATTACCGCATTATATATTCTGTTTTTTTTTTTTTTTTTGGTCTGTGAATTTTCATGCTAACGTGCGCTTTGAGTTTTTATTTTTATTTTTATTTTAACAGAAGAACCATAAATAGATTTCTAGTATTACTTGGCACATCCATGTGTGTAAGAATATATGCAACTATTTTGCTTGTTTTTAGGATAATGGCTTGTTTAGTAGATTTTTTTTTAAGCTGAGCTGATAATTAAAAAGTATAAGTTAAAATTATCTTTCAATAATTAGTTTTTTTTTTAACTTATTCAAGTTATTTTTGCTAAGTAGAAACTGCATTAAACAGTTTGATATAAACTCTAAAATTAAAATAAACTACGATCAGAATCTGTTTGGTATAATTTATTTGTGTTGTTTAGATTTTTTTTTTTTATATAAATATTTTGAGAGTTTGTATTTGACTGTTTTGTGCACCTCTGTTCATAATTTATTAGTTAAAAATAATTTAAATAAACTAAAAAAAAATTCATTATACAAAAATTGGAAAATAAATAATTTTGGCTTCTTTTTTTTATTTTCAATTTTTAGTTTATAATAAAGCCACTTTTGGCAACTAAGTTAATTTTTTTAATTTTTTTTAATCATATCACCTCTCTGTTTTTTTACACGTTTTACAAATTCACCTATAATAATGTGGTAGGAATTGGGCCCTTGTATTATTGAGTGTGTGACAAATTAAAAATTAACACCTATCATATTACATTATTACAGGTCAAATTGAAAGTTTTCAGGTGTCTCTAAGTATTTTCTTTTACAGTGTAGATTTAAACTTAATAATGAGAATAAATCACATCTTCACATTTCAAATTTTTTTAAATAAATTTATGGTTACAATTGTAATTGTATCAACGTACACTGGGTGTACATTTGTTTGCAGCACGTGCTAGTAGCTTGCCCAATTAAAACCCTAATAACTCAGTCCATGTGAGTCTAATGCCTCGTTTAGGAACAGATTATTTTAGTAATTTTTTAATTTTTTATAAAAATATGTGTAAAAAAAAAAAAAGAGTAATGTGACAATTTATAGTGACTTTTTAGATTTTTAGCTAAAACTTAGGTCTCGTTTGGGAACATGTTTTTTTAATAACATTTTGATTTTTTGTCTAAAATATGATGTAAAAAGAAATTAGTATGTTTAGGATGACTTTTTAGTTTTTTTATGAAAATATGCGTAAAAAATAGAGAGAAAATAGAATCTTTAACTTTTTGGTACAAGTTGTTTACTTTTTTTATTTTTTTAACTTTTAAACTAAAAAGTGATATTGCTGAACAAGGCTTCAGATATAGTTTACTAGAAATTGTGGGGTCATTTGGCAACATGGTTAAAAGTTAACTTTTAGTTTTTAACATATTTTAGATCATATCACCTTTTACATTTTCCACTATTAAAAGATAAAATAAATTAAAAAAATTAATTTTTAACTAATTTTTCAAAACACCGGTGGTTTGATTTTAATTTAGAAGAACAGGCTAGTAAGAGTAGATAAAGAACTATAAAGTTTGTGCAAATCGTGCTACCTTACGCCTCGGGTTGTGTGCAATGCTAGTTTTCATTTGCAGGAACGCGTGAGGATTCTAAAATAAGAGTTCTAAAAGAAGCCTAAGGGGGTGAAATTCATCTATTAATGTGTTGTTTTGAATTTTTTTTTTTAATATTACATGTATAGAGCTCTGTACTTAGAGCTCTCAACCATTGCCCTTTCATTTAACGGTGGTTATTTACTTGCTTCTTTAGCTTACACGGTACCAAGTGAAAATCCAAAATGAAGAAATTGGCTAATTTGGAAAGATGGACTAATTTTGGCTTTTAACTTATTTTGAATTATATAATCTCTTTATTTATTTATACATTTTTTAAAAGAAATATCAAAAAATTAACTTTTAACTAATTTCTCAAAACAATCCAATGTTATAAAACTCAACTGTTGGTCATGCTAATGCACCTTCTCCTTTATGTTCTCTTCTCCCTAATTGTTTAATAAACCTGTAGAACTATTGATGAATTTCATTGAAGCTAATGAAGGTTTTTTAGTTGACTTGTTCTTAGGCTCGTCTTTCTACCTCTAACTGAGTGAAGTTAAGTTAATTGATAAAGGAAGTAACTTGGAACTTGGAAGTCTGGCCAAGTGGTCTAGGTCTTTGAGTATTCTTTAGAATGGTCAATTTTTGTTTTTTTGTTATTTTCCTTGTTTCTTCTTGTTCTTCTTTTTTTTCCTTTTTTTTTTTTTTCAATAAAAAGAGAACATAATAAAAGGAAACTTACAGAGGTACAAGTGGGATCTGTATTCCGAATCACATAGGATATTAAATTTTATAAAATCTAAAATGACTATGATTTTATTTATAAAATTGTGTAAAATTATATTACAATATTGAAAGTAAAGTTGTATGATTCTCAATAAGATTCACTAGTGTTTCCTAATAATTCTACCTGGGATCATTATTTTAGCAAGCTTATTGTATTCTCATAAGTAGGATGGTCGAGTTTTTTATTTTTATTTTAATAAGTATGACCATTAGGTTTTCTTGGAAAAATTGCAAATCAATAAGAAATAAAAAGAACATAATTCATAATTTTGATTTACATCAGGATACAGATCTATTTATATCTCCATATTTTAACAATGGCAAATTACACTGGTGATCTTCACATTTTGTCCCTTATGTTATTTTGGTTCAATTTTGACCTTTAATTTTAAATTTTGTGCTATTTTGATCCAATTAATAATGACACTAGTATTTTTGATGAAAAATAATTACTGAATTGGTTAAATTTAACTCATTGAGTTTAATAAATTTATAATTTTTCTCTAAAAAATATGACACGTCACCTATGTGTATATTTTTTATTAAAAAATATTAAGAGTTATAATCAATTAGACCAAATTAAAATAAAATTATAAATTTAGAATCAAAATTGAAACAATTGAAATTATAGGGACCAAAACGATATAAATACCAAAATAGAGGAATTACTGTCGTAATTTGTCCTTTTGACAATTACTTTCTTTTAATTTGTAATTTTTCGTATAATTATATTAATTTTAAAAGAAAATTGTGTGAAACCACCCATGCTAACATGCGCATTTTACACACTGTGTGTGTGTGAGAGAGAGAGAGAGAGAGAGAGAGAGAGAGAGCCGCCAATGGCATGAATTGGTGGACGGTTATGGACTTTAAAGGGTCTTTGTTGCTTGCCGGGGCTACCAAGTAGAATAACTTTAGCAACTCGAGAAGAGAACAATATTTAAAATATTTTGTAATTTTGACTTTGTGGCTTCACTAAATTCAGTACTCTATCTTCTATTATGGGATATATATCTAGACATGTTTATGTATGTATTATCTATTAATAATATAAAACCACCATATAGTATAGATGGATAAATTCAATGCTCACTGGCAAGGGTAACTGTGGAAGACTGTGGACTTATTATAGTAAGGCCATGTTTGTTTGGGTGGACATGAGTTTGGGATTGGACTAATAGTCCAATAAAATTATTAATCCGATGTTTGGTTACACAATTGAAGTACGGACTAATTATTTTAAACTTGACTATTAGTTAAGATAGGATACATAATCCAACAGATTCGTAGTCCTAGGATTATTAGTCATGGAAATGCTAATCCAATCTAATCCAGTCCGCCCAAACAAACATGCCCTAATTGTTTTTGAACGATTATGAGAGTGTCTTATACATAGAAAACTTTCCTATATTAATGTGGTTTAGATTTATAAACATCTCGATGTAATACATATTATTGGTTATAACATTAAAAATTATCTTATCACTGTTAAAAATAATTGTTTTAGTTTACGAGATTGTCTTTACGGTTAGAATTTGAGAAGAGTCGTGTTGGAATCATCTATAAATTTTTTATTTTGTTTTATTTTTTTTATGAACTCAACTGGTCAGTAAATCTCTGTTGAATATTACTTGTAAAATATGATCACCTTTTTTCTCTAGATCAAAAATAAAAATATATAAAATAAATATTAAAAAAAAGAGACCAATCAGTATGATCATGCCTTTAACAAAGTTTTGGACTCCAATAATGTTAAGTGCACCGAAATTACTAATATCTCATATTTTATTTGTATTTGTAATTATAACCATTTCATTGGCAACTAAAAACTTACTGATTTTCTTCATACTAGGGATGAGCGCGGGGCAGATTTTTCATTTCCTGCTCCCGCTCCAGCTTTCAAACCCCACCCCGCCCCAATCCCGCTATGGGTAAAAAAATTTCAACTCCATTCATACCTCCGCGGATACCCAATACCCACGAATATCCAATCACATTTCAAATTACTAAAAAAATTGAGAACCATTTAAATCTTTGACACACTAAATAATTTCCTATAACAAAATAAGGGGATGATAGTTGGGTTTCTTATTTATTTATATTTAAATAGAGTTATAGACTTTTAGTATTCCTTTCTTATATCTAATTATATTATATATACATATATATATTATTAACTATATTGGGTCAGGATTGGATTAGGAGAGGCGATACCCTTCGGATAAAATCTACCTCATTCGGAATGGATATGGACAGACCGCTGCAAATTAGACTAAAATGACCATCCCTACTTTAGACATTACATTGCCCTTTTGGTTTTTTTTTTTTCCTTGAACGAACATTAAATTGTTGTTTAAAGTTCATTTTTCCACATCAGTGTTCATTGGGAAGAAAAACACCAACAACTCCCTTTAATTAGGTAAGATTCCAATAACTGCTTAGCATTGACTACCTTATGGAATGCAAACAAAATATACAAATAGAAATGCTGTACATAAAATTTGAACTGAGTAATATTCATTCAAGGATTGCTATTAGTACTTTCCTTTATTCTCTGGACTTCCTAATTTTAATTTTTTTTT
Source organism: Camellia granthamiana (assembly GCA_036172215.1). Taxonomy (NCBI): domain Eukaryota; kingdom Viridiplantae; phylum Streptophyta; class Magnoliopsida; order Ericales; family Theaceae; genus Camellia; species Camellia granthamiana. The sequence goes on along the minus strand of CM069904.1, from coordinate 84,506,777 downwards.
ATTACAATTATAATTTGAAGTAAAATTATAATGAAGGACAACCTCCAATGGAACACCCACCCTCCAAATGAAAGACAATTAGAATCACACTATACAATATTGTATACCCACCTCCACCTCCATCCCCACCAAACCATTCAATAGAGACCATTCACTAGCCTAAATTCTAAACCATATTCATCTTCTCATCACCACCCTAAACCCTAAACTAGAAATCATTTTCACTGTGAGCTGAAATCATTAGATTAGTCCAGCAATAAAGGATAATGACAACAACTCGAATGAGGTTGTCGTTACATTGGTAAGTTTATCTATCTTCTCGATCCTTGAATTAATGATTCTTTGTCATTTTCAATTATTGTTCTCTTGTTTGAGGTTATTCGGTATTGGTTTGCCAACTTTTAAAGTTTTGTTCGGCAACACAGTGCTAAACAAAAATATTTAGTTCGGAAGATGAGTTCTGAATAGTAATGCTTTGTTTAGCACTAGTATGTCGAATGGTTCCTGTTAGTAGGTTTTTTCCCTAGTTGTCATTCAATTGAGGGTTTTTTCCCTGATATATTAGAAGATAGATTTTTGACGACTCTTCTCCTCAGTTCCATACGAGTTTGAAGAAGAGATGCAATAGTATAAAGTCAAAGAACTGTCATTCAATTTCAGACAAGATGCAATGGTGTTATTAATGTTAACAAGTTTAGGGTTTCGAATAAATCAAAGAGAAAGAAAACTGCCGTTCTTCAGTTTGTTGGCGGAGAGGGACCGACGTTCATCGTTCACTGATGGAGGGGGAACGCAAATGAGATGGATGTGCATAACTTGGGTGATGATATTATGAATATGGATAAATTTGGTAATAGGTAGAGTGTTAAAAGAAATAGTATTAAAATTTAAGATTTAGGATGGGTGTTCAAAAAATTGGGAGATCCAAAGAATAAAGGTAGAGCTAATAGTTTTAAATCAAAGATTCATGAAAGTGCCTTTTTATTTCCAAACTACCATTAACACATCATTCTAATAGAATATTTTGTATAAAAGTTCTATTTGCAAATAACTTTTCTTCAAACAAAGATAATTATAAAAATAAAAAATAAAAAATGTTAAGATAAGACTACATTTGGACAATAATATTATTCATTCTTCTAGCTAACTGAGTAAGTGCTTTCAACATGGTGTGATTAAGATGGTTTGTATTTATATACATAATATTTATACACACCAACTTTCTACTTTGTCTTTATCTTCAAGTTTATTATAATGTTCATGATGCATAGCACATATTAGTTTATTGATGGATCATTGAATTGGGATAAGAATATTAGCAGAATTTCAATGGTACCACTTGGTACTATCCTTTCCGACTTGCTTCATGTTGTGGGTATCTTCTACTCTACTCGATTTGTGGTTATGATCACCCTTGATTCATTGGCACAATCTGATTAATGGTCAAATGACTATGTTTGACTCAATTCTTATTCTATTTGGATCATAATATATATTATGGATTATTCTGGGATTTGAGTAACATATTCTTGTTAGAAACGATTTTAAAAGAGATTGTCGTTCTTTGTAGTTTCTCCTTCTTTGATAGTAAAACTAGGGGTGAGCAGCGGATATACCGATCCGTCAAAACCGACCGAATCAAACCGATCCGCCGCATTTTGGATGGATGCGTGATGACGAGCGGACGGTTGCGGATTGATTTTCTCTAATCCGCCAATTTGGCGGACGGATGGCGGATTTGAGATTTCTTTGGCCGCAACCGAACCGCCAAACCGCCAAACCGCGAGCACCCCTAGTAATTTATAAGACTTTGTGTTTTCAATTTGTTTAAATATTATGTTTGTGTTTTCAATTGAAAAAGAGTTTAAATATTCTGTTGAAAAAAAGTTTTCAACTTGAATATATTTTTTGAATTGAAAAAAATAAACGTATTATTTATCTATATTTTTTGGTTTTTAAATCTAACTCTAAAAATAATAAATAGAAAATATGATATATGCTGGTTGGTTTTTGTTTTCAAAAATATATATAGATGTAATAATATAGAGACATACAATTTCTACTACTGCTCTGTTCATGATTCTGGTGGTTTGAATTGTTATTATATTTTAAGAACCACAGATTGTAATACTTTATGTGGATGAATCATGCTGTGATTGTAATATGTAGATGAGGCATGCAGTGATCGTGATATTCTAAAGTTTTAAACTTTCTTTCTTTAGATAAAGCATACAGTGATTGTAATACTTTTTTAAGTCATTGACTGTAATACTTTTTTTCTTTTCTTCTTCTTCTTCTTTTTTTTTTTTTTTTTTTTTTGAGGAAGTGCACAAGTTGAATTATGTTAAAAATTTATAAAATTTTTAAACCGCCAAACCGATTCGCATCCATCCGCCAAACCGCCAATCCGCTCAATCCACATCTGCCGGATTGGCGGACGGATGCGGATTGCTTTTTTCCAATCCGCCAATCTGGCGGACGGATGGCGGATTGGAGGTTCCGTGGCCGCAACCGACCCGCGCCCACCCCTAAGTAAAACCCTCTGTCGTTCTTCATCCATTAACATAGATTTATTGTTGAACTACATCTTCGTGTTCTTATATTGTTTTTGTTTTACTTTCATTTTTTATTTCATTACACTCGACATATCTAGAAGGATTTCTTCTTATTCTTTTTTCCGCTTAAAACACATGAAAATAATGTAATTCTACGGTGTACTATAATAGGAGTCATGTGCACTAAATTACCCTATCTTAGGCCGCATTTAGAGAGGGACTAAAATAATAAAAAAGTCAAAAAAATCATTATAATTTATCAAATCACCATGTATTTTTTTACACATTTTTCGTAAAAATTAAAGTCACTAAAAAAAGTCATTTTCCAAATACTTCCGTAGTCCCACACCACCACAGTGGCATGGCATACACATTCAAATGGAAAGACACCATACGTACATACATACAATATGCATGCGTATAAAATAGAAATATGTGCTAAAATTTGAGCATACATTCAATTTTCTAAGTGCTTTTGTTCCTTTATTAGCATGATAGGTTGTTTTTTGGAATGTATGATGTTTTTTTTCTTTTTTCGGGAACAATTATGATAGTTCCTTATTATTGGACAGTATGTATGATGTTTATAATGCAAGTTTAATTAATAGGACAAACAAAGGATAAGGAAATTAAATTTACCCCACTTGGTATAGGAGGAATTTAATGTGATCATATTTACCTATGTGAAAGCTGTTTTTTTATTTCGGTTTTTGTTTTTTGGTTTTTGGATTGGCTTTATTTGATAAGGAAAACAATTTTGCGTATGTAGGTAGCAATAACCACCACGTTTTTTTTTTTTTTTTTTTTTTTTGGGGGGGGGGGGTGTCATTGTGTTGAAACTATAAGAGAATTCAGTTCTGATTAAGAACTTTCACTATATTTATGGACGCTAGCAACTATGGTAGATATTAACAATAATAAAAGCATAACTCATTCTTAAAATAAAACAAAACTTGTAGAGATGTACGACTTGAAAGCCGTACAAAGCTCCTCAGAAGATACAAATACCTTAATCGAAGCTCTATATATTCAAACTTCCTTTGTTTTGTCTTTCTTGTTGATACAATAATCACTAGCCTCTTTATATAGAGGACTTGGATAAATAGAGACTCATAAACCATACATGTACCTTAACCTATACATTCATGTACTTGCACATCACGTGCACCAAGACACATTGAACTTAACCAAATGACTGTTCAAACTTTAGGACTCTAATACATAAACTAACATTTCAATGTATCTAACATAAATTCTAAATTAACATGGAATGTCTTGTACTAAAGACTTGACAGTTCTATAAAAAAAAAAAAATTTTGAATATGAAGCGATTGAATTTGAGAATAGCAGTTATTTGAAGCAGATTGATAGTACTTGCTTAGTGAAGGGTGGTTTTCAGAAAATGAAAATCTGTGATGGCCACACTTACACAATAGTTGACCTTTTATAATAGTGTAGATAGATAGTATATATAGATAATATATAGATTACATTGTTGTTTCCAGAGATAATTGCAAGTGATGTTTTTGCAACATAACTATTTTGTTGTGTATGTAGGTAGTTAATTTGCAAGCAGAGTTAGCATACATTCAAGCTCGACTTTCTACGTTGCAGTTTCTCCCTCCACCACCTCCTCAACCACCACGACGCCCTTTAACAGAAAATCTTCAATCGTCATCTGACTTTGCATCTAATTCTAATGCATCGACAACTAATTTTGATCCTTCGACATCAATGGAATTGGTAAGTTTTTGCAATCCTATGGATCAAGACATTGAGGGTGGTGATGATGAACTTCAAGCGTTAGCTCGTGAATTTGTGTCTAGATACTTGCCTGGAGGAGTAAAATTTCGACCTTCAAGTTCACATTGAAAATTTAACAGTTTGATCAAACTCTACTCTTTTTTTCTGTGTCTTGTGAAATTGTCTAGCACTATTACACTTTCTTGTATTGTGATTAAATTTGAATCAGATGTACTTTTTACAATTTGCTTCTTTTTTTCTTTTTTTTTTTTGTAGTTTTCAAATGCCACCACATAAGCAATTCATGAACATTGCAAGCAGTGATATGATTTCAACTGATTTTCCAAGAAAATTGCATATAACAATGGTTCTTTTTTTTTAATAATTTTTCATGACCATTTTGTATTTTAATTGTCTCAAAAAGATAATCTTGTCATCTTCTACTTTTAAATGTGGAGTTTTTCTTTTTTGTTTTTTCATCTTCTTTATGTTAAGTAGCAACTGTTGACTTTATTTGCACTATTTCAGTTGCTTGATATATGAAGGACAATGGGTGATTAATTCTAGAATTGAGTTCATTTTGAGAACTTTCATATTCATAAAAACTTTACGAAATGGTTTTCCTCCAACCATTTATGTAGGAACTTACATTTCAAGTAATGTGGCAATTTCTAATTGGCCATTTGTTATTCAAATCAAAAACTATTGAATTTCTTAGAAATCTTTTTGTGATTAAGCTTAATATTAATGTTAGAAAACAAATGTTTAGGAATTGTAAATATTTTAGATAACTTATGCATTTTTTAAAAAAAAAATTAAATCTTTTTCTAAAAATATATTCTTTTACTTTTTAACAGAATTTCATTATATTTGGTCAATTAACTAGTACCAATTGTGGAGTATAATTTTAGCAAAATTTGACCCTATAAAATAGATAAATAAACTCTAACTATGTAAATAATAATATATAATAATAATAATAGCAAGTGAAATGAGTCATTCAAAATACTTGATTCAACTTTTTATCTTTTTAAAATCCTCTACCATCACATTCTTGCAACCATAATAATTCAATTATTTAAGAAAAATAATTTGTCCAATGATTATAATGAAAAATATTACATTAGACTTTATTTATTTTTTATTGAAAATATTACACTAGAATCAAGAGGCTATCTAGCACCAATTGATATTTGTTACACAGGAAATATAGTCCTCATTTGGCATCCGGCTACCAGGTTAAAATAGTCACAACAAGATAAAATATGTTAAAAAATCAATAAGACAAAATGTCATATCCAAACCATAATCATTTCATTTTTTCTCTCACAAAAGTTAAAAAGCTCAATTCAAACGAAACTTTTTAGCTCTAGGCTAAAATAGCCAAAAAGCTAATCCGCCTCCCAAATGAAGCCATTAGTACCAAAGTAATAAGTAAATATAAGATGTTACCTATTGTACACCATGATATATTAAAATAAATTAACTTTATTATATTTAAATTGGTTTCATAATGTAGACATGATAAAAAGTTTTTTGGGGGAAAAAAAAAAGGAGTTTTTAAAAGAGTAGAAATTTTTTTGAAAATTGAGTTTCATAATAACAAAAAATTCACCACGTAATTTTTCAAACGGAGTAAAGATAAATACATTAAGGATTTTAGACCCAAGTATATATAAAAAAAAAATATTATTTTAGAAAGTTAAAGAATATAGTTTTAGGCAAAGATTTAAATTAACAAAAAATTACATAAGTTATCAAAAATATTTGGAATTATTAAATACATATTTCTTATTACCACCAAAAAGCTATTAAGAAAGTGAATAGATTTTAATTGGTGCAGCAAGTGACCAATTATAAAATTCATATCCCTTGAGATGTAGAAGTTCCTCCATAATAAGTTGGAGGAAAACTTGTCTAAAACTTTATGCCATGTTTGGTAGGGTGAAAAGAAGTGAAGGGAAGAGAAGGTAAGGCAAAGAAAGAAAATGGGGGATTCCTCTATCTTAGTGGGGTTTTATTTAATAATCTTAAAATATTATGTGACATTGTTTACGTGGTACTCTTAACTAATAAAGTAATAAAAACACTTTGCAAGTGGCATAATGTTGATCCATTTTTATTCTAATTAAAACACAAAGGATGATCTACTTATAAACCCCATGCTACTCCGGGTACAATTTAATAATTTTTCTCTAAGATAGGTATTTCTCAGAATAGTCAAACACTTCATGAATCTCTCATTCCTTTTCTCCTTTTCATCCTACCGAAGGAAGAAAAAAAAAAATGACACAAACCCAGTCACTTATTTTTAGTTTAGATTTTGCATTCGTGTGGAATTATAATTCATTTCATTTTCTTTTTTCCTCCATAAATTCTTTAATCAATTCATAATTCAAACAACTTTAAAGAATCTACTTTCTCGTCCCATCCCTCCTCTACAGTCAGTCTACTCCATCACTGCCAAAAGAAGGCTACCGAACATGACATTATTAGTTGATTTTGCTTATGAAAACTATGGTGCGCGTTGAGACTATTGTGGATCCTTAACAGCCTATACTCTTAGGTCATGTTTGATTTACAAGATTAATAGTGTAGTATTAATAATCTTATTAAATTAGTATGGTATTCACTATCCAATTGGATTAATATCCATTGGATTAGTAATCCCACTCCTAACCCATTACTAATAATCCTACAAATTTGTTGGATTAATTATCCATTGGATTAATATTCCTAAACCAAAATGTTAAAACAAACATAAGATAATTAGGCCCACAGATTAATAATCTCAATCTCATACTCTAATCCACCCAATCAAATATGCCATTAAGGTTCTGTTTATTTTGAGAGGTAGAATGAAAGAGATTTATAGTGAAGGGATTAATAGTGAGGGGATTGTTAGTGAGGTGATTAAGTAAAATTGTGTTTGTTTTGATGATAGTTGTTAGTATAGGAATTGTTAAATTATTTTTATATAAAATAATAAAACAAATAAGAAATACAAAAACATTAAACATTAATGTTTTTAAAAAAATGCCTAACATGTAAAAAATTTAAAATAAATAAAAAATTTCCAGAAAAAAATAAAACAAATAAAATAATAATTTTTATTTAACAAAAAATACAAAAAAATTAAACATTAATGTTCAAAAAAAAATGTCCAACATGTAAAAAATAAAATAAATAAAAAAGAAAAAATTTCTAATATGACGGACTATTTTTCTAATATCAAGTCTTGAAGGCCCATCCAAATCCCCTCCCCAAGGGGATTCATAATCCGAAACTCATTATCAATCCCCTTTCCATCTCTCAAAACAAACACAATATTAATGGGTCTCACCTCACTACCAATCTCAATCCCCCTCTAACTCTCCAAACAAACAGGCCTAAAGAAGTATTCACTAAAATAAAATTAAATGATTATTCAATCAAAATATTGATTTTCATGTTTGATTAAACTAAAAAACATTGATAAATACATAGGCACTCAGCTGATAAATCCACTTTTAAATTTTGTTTGGTCAAAAATCTAGTATTCAAATACTTTGTCGACAAGCATTGATAAAATGACCAAAATAACTATATATATTGTATATCCGGTTGCTATTTCACAAATCAAACCAAATTAAACCCCCCCTCTCTCTCTTCTCGCAACGTCGCCTACCCATCACCTCTAGTCGGTCTCTCTCATCTTCTCCATTGTCGTCTCACCGATTTGAAACTCACCGATCTAAGATCTACGATTTGAAACACACTAACTAAGATCTGATCTAAAATTTGAAACTCACCGACGCCCACGGTAAACACCTATGAAGAGTGAGTTTGGCATCTCACGAAGTCATATTTTTTGTTTTTAACTTTTTTTTTTTTTTAAAAAAAAAGTCTCAAAATAATTTATTTTCCAAGTTTATCTACTGTAAAGCATCTTTAAAAATAAAATAAAAAATGAAATAAAATAAAATAATAAATTTGTAGAATTCTTCTCTTTTTTTTTTTTCTTTTTTTTATTCATCTATTCAAGTAAAACTTAAAAAGTTTTAAAACTTACTGAAAAGATTTAAAATAAACTCATTAGAGATGAAAATAAAAAATTAAATTAAATTAAATTAAAAAAATCACTAAAACAGCTAATCCCAGAACACCCCAAGTCAATTCATTACAAACCAGACATTGTAAGGTGGGGCTAATCTCCCTATTTTCTTCTAGGACCCTAAACATTCTTTAGATCCTTACTTCAATATTTATTTATTTTTTTTAAATTCTTTAAACGCCTAGCTTTACTCTCATTCCTAACCTTTGAAATCCCAAGCCGCCGCCACCTTCACCTTTCATTCTGAAACCAACATGAATCAGAAATCAATTTGGAACTGTTGAGCACAAGAACATTTATAAACATCATCAACAGATAACCATTCAAACACAGGTGCCTTATGTACCAAAGAAAGAAAACTATATTTTCCTTTACAAAGCAAGTGCCTTGAAACATGGTCAAATTAAAATTAATAACCATTCCTCTTTCATAATTTTTGGTTCAACATCAATCCTCTTCAAAAGCCCATAATGGGTAAACAAATAGAGTTCACAACTTCAAAGAAGAGTGGTAATGGATCTCAAGTTACACTTGCATTATATGGAACTCTGAAAGCAAAATAGGAACTGGAAACATATGCAGAAACACACAACATAGATTGACAAAATATGATAGGTAAGAAAAACACAGGCTGCTGTCCTGTAGCAGTGTTCATACCACCAGCAATTATACACCTTAAGAAAAACCTGCTGGCATTGGTTTGAATTGAAAATTAAGACTGTTTGGATAATGTATTTGCATAGGGATTTGGAAAGGAAAAGAGAAAATGTGTGTGAAATGTAGTTATATTTCATTCACCCACCTTTTCTCTTTCCCTTCTTAAGTCCCTATCCAAATCCATTATCCAAACACAACATAAGACTTAATGAGTTCTCCAATGGGATTTCATGAAAAATAGGATAAATGTTTTTTAAACTTTCTTTGGCTGGTTGTTTGCTAACAGTATGGTGTTTACCCCCTAGAGTAGAGCTCTGTCCTAAGGGCAGTTACAAGAAGACTTGGGAGGAGCCTCTATAAGTTTAAAGCAGTGCTTGAGGGGAGAGATGCATAGAAAATCTCAGGTATAGAGAGTTCTAGTTATGTTTTCAAGGGTATAGTCCTTGTCTCCATGTATTTTTGGCTTAGGGAGAATTTCTCTGATATCTTCTTTTATTGACTTTTTGGCTTAGGGAGAATTATAAGATTTTGTTTTTTGTTGTATACAATGTGTGTACAAGATTGCAACTCTTTTTTGTCGGGCCCTTTAAAGCAATAGTTATTTTTACTTATCAAAAACATAAGTACTACATCTACAAACAAACAAACAAAAACAAAAACAACAAAAAGGGAAGCACAAGATGAAGCTGAGGAGTAGTGTCTTCTTAGCACTGAAGAACACTTGATCTGCAGTTCCATCTCAATTCAATTTTGAAGTCCTCCCAGTGTTACCAAAAAACACTAATATCGTAAAGAATTACATTTTGGAACATACGTTTTGACACATGATACACTTTGATTAAAAACAGTGAATTTAGAACCAAGGGAGCAACCATTAAAAGTTGAGCTTGACTTTACTAATCCTAAGATATGTCCAAAGGCAATGCAATGCAGGTTCAAAATGCATGGAAAAGTCAACAGCAGAGCTCTCTAACCTTCAAGGATGCTTGAAAGAAAATACCATCTATTAAAGACTAACAGAAGATCTCAGGGCTAAAATCTTTGATTTCTCAAACTACTGCAGATTAGCCAAGCTGAATATTACATTATTAGAGTTTGACTATAAAGATGAGCTCAGCCAGTAGATTCAACCTCAGCTCATCAACAATAAGAAAGGATCAAAATGCCTCACATGGTTCCCTCACCAAGGAACTAAGGAGGCAACTTGTGGCTAAAAAAGCCCATTTAAGTATTATCTCATTTGGAAAACCCAATTCCTGCCCAAAAAAACCCACTTTAGCCACTAATTACCTTATTTCCCACCAAAAAGCTCACTTTAGCCACTTTCCTATTTTGCCCTTCATATTTTCCTACTTTGCCCTTCATAAAAAAGAGCCAAAACTAGCAAGGGGCTTATGCTAAGCCATTTGAAAACCCAAAAAAGTGAGGAACGTGCCAAGCCAAACAAGCTAATTTTTTTAACTTTGACGTTTTTTTTGTAAGACTACTTATAGTTTTCAAAAATGCTTGAGACCACCAAAGTTGGGGACCCCATGACCCCCAAAACGATGTGGACTAATCATGTGTATTTGTTTTTTTTTTTGTTTTTTTTTTTCCTTCCTGGACCAATCACAGGTAAGTAAGGGTTGTGGAGGTTGTGTTTTTTGGGGGTTTATAGTATTGTTGTCTACTTTTTTAGGTAACTTCCCAAGGATGCCTAAGGCTTGCCCCAGTCAACTCTGCTCAAGTATAGTTTGACTCACCTGAGTTTCACTGGACGTCATACAGTTTTTTACAAGGAGAAGATGGAGAAGAAAGAGGAGTTACAAATTACCTTAAATCCCTATTAGCGTGTGAACAAGCCAGTTTTCCTTCAGCACGGTCACAAGAACTTGAGCAATAATTTGCTAGAACACCTCAAACTTGAACATTCTATTGTTCTCCAAACCCATGACTACAGATGTTAGGTCCCCACCATCTATTGCAGACTAACACAACACAAACCCTCCTTCGACCTCTCTCTTACTTCCAATCTGTAAGAGGGAGATTTTAAATGAGAACCATAGAAATGCAGCGGAATACAAAAACAAAAATCCCTAATCCCTGTTTCATGAAAAGGTGAAACTTATAAATTTGTGACCCACAAATGATTTTAACAGCTCAATCTTGGATATGTATTCTTGCCTCGTAATAAACAGAGCCAATTTTATCACACGCACGCGTACACACACACAACACAGAGGAGGATAACAAAACCCCTAGCCAAACCTGAAAACTGAACACCAAAAAACCCATCCACACAGCCATGACCAAAAATGAAAAATAAGAATAAACAACAGCATCACAAGGATAAAATAAATAAATAAAAATATAAAGAATTTATGAGAAAATCAGAATTTATTGTAAAGCATATTATGAGAAAAGGAAAAGGAGGAATATAAACATTGAGAAAACACTCCCATCTATAACAAAATAAAATGCACCAACATATATGCAAATTTATAACTCTGAAAATAGTTCTCAAAATTTCCCTGTATAAGGCAGCATTTTAAAGCATACAGACTAAACCAAGTTTTGCAGAGGCAACTATGACTTGAAATAAAATGGTTCTCCATTTCTTTGTCCACTTAAACTTCTGGAGTTGAAACTGAGGTTGTCATGAGATCTTATAAACCTGAAATTCAAAAATTGACTCGTCAGAGAAGATTTTGATTTGGGAACTTGAAAGATGGCTTCTGCATCTAGATTTCAAATTGTATTTTCAACAAAGAGAAAGAATGGAATGGTACAAAAGATTTTCTCAATATTTTAGCACATCATAGGTATTTATAAAAAACCAGGACATGATAAAGCAACAGAATGTCTTTGGAAGATTAGCAAACCTGCTCTTTTATGCTCAGGCACTTCCAAGTTGCAGTATCTTTTGGTAGTGTGAGTATCTTTCAAAGCTGCAAAAGAATGGGTGCCACCACAGGCTGCACAGTGTCTGTGGACTCAACAATGTGGTACCCAAAATACATACAATTGACTAACAGAAAGAACATTGACACACTTCGTGACAGGAGAGAAAAGCCAAAGCACAAACATTGGAAATCTAACATCTTGTCTCAATTGAATACTGGACAAGTTTCCGGAGGTTGAAAACAATAAGTGTACAACAAAATTACCTCAAACAGGAAATCAACAGAACATGCACATAGTAATTAATTCTCCAACCAGCCTAATATGCATTTTGGTTCTAAAACTTTGGCTTATCTGCATCCAATCTAATATATGAGAATGTAAGAATACAGGCAAGGCAAGTTTAAGAGTGTCCAATGATGTCTCTGCAGTAATAAGAATAATCCTAGAACTAATAGCCATAACAAGCAGATGATTGCTTTTTTATTTTAACTGAGGGAAAAAATAAATATAAAAAAATATAACCCAAAAAAAAAAAAACAGTTAACTACTGTTTTTGTGATATTTTATAGACAATTTATTTCAAGTTCCAACAACATCAGGAACAGCTTGAGAAGAGACACTTGAATTCTAGTGCAACATAACTCAAAATCAAAAGGTGAAGTCCACAATAATACTATCATGGTGGTTGCTACTTCAGTAATAAAGAGACAAAGAAACAAACATATAACATTATATTACAATCTAAAGTGGCAACACCATCCAGTTCCTTACATTATTACATAGACATTTCACTCTTTTTTGTCTATATCAAATGGATGAAAACGTTGCAGTTGCAAAAACTAGCTAAGGGGGGCCTTTCTCGAGCCCTATCTAAACAAAGGTGATTATGTAGAGATACAAGTGAATGTGACATTGAGAAATAATGGACTTGGAAAAACATCAGAGAAGTCCAAAATGTGACCTCAGTTTGCAGTCCATAGCTTAGGATGCATACATGAAAACAGATTCTGCATAGAGGAGTCGTCAATTCTTCTCTCTTCATGAGCAATTCATTTATTTCTTGACCAAAAAAAAAATTGCTATTTAAAAGCCATCCCATTTGCATTTGAACTAAGATTTAAATGAGTGTAAATTTAAAACCTAAGCTCACAATTTTGCAGCTTCCAAACTGAAGAAGGCTCTTAATGGAATTGTTGAAAGTTTAAAATGAGTACATTTGGTTAACTGCGAATATCAAGCTAGAGGTATGGCTGTTTAACAGGTACAAGTTTACCTAGGTCAAAGGAGAGCTTACGTTCCATAGTAGATTAATGGAAAAACTACCAGACACTTCCAACACACCCAGTGCTGCAACAGGGCATCACAAGGCAAGAGGCTAAAACTGCTTTAATAGGACACAAACCATAGGCCATGGGCCAATAAGTATCGACATGTTTCTAAGCTTTTGTCAGAAATAAGATAACACCAAATAAGATGAGATCATTTCTATAGTGGCTTAAAGGCAAAACAGACAAGACATTTCAAAGACACCCGCACAAAGTGTGGTCATAGAGTATCAACCATTAAGAAGCTAAGACTACTTGGCATGACATGTCAGAATTTTATGGAACACAATAAATAGAAAGTTGAACCAAAAAGCCATCATCCATGGACCAATTAACATCAAAATATTTATACATACCCATTTATAATAATTCTCAAAATTGTAAAAGTGTATCAAATAATCCCCGACAACAATAAAAACTTTCCATTTAAAACCACATCACATGACAATAAGCACCATATCAACATGGGTGGGAGCTATGCATGCATGTATTAACAGATATATAAATTATTACATACAAGATTTTGAAAAGCGATTGCGGTTGCCGTAATAGTTGCGGTAACGTGGCAGCAGTTACATTGTGTAAAGACCGAAGCGTAACGATTGCGGTAACCGGAACTGTAATTTTTTTAAATTTTCGTACAATTTGAAAAAAACTTACTGATACGTATATTTTTATTTTTTATTCAGAATCACATTTATTGGGATTTAAAATAAATTTTGATTAATTTTTGTTAAGTTTTAAGTATAATCAAAATATTTCATATTTTCAAATCACTATAAAAGGATCTTTTTTACATTTTATTTCAATAGTTAATGATTTTAAAAATAATTGATTTTAAATGTCTACAAATTATTTTTTAACAATACCTGAACTAACTGAATAAAAAACATTCACAATTATCAAATGAAAGGATTATTAAATAAAAATTGTACCATAAATTATAAAGAAAAATAAAATTCATATAAATTTTTTTTCTTTGAGCTTGGATCACTTGAGTATTTGTTTTTTTTTTTTTTTTTTTGGGGAAGTTTTTTGTTTTTGTTTTTTTTATAGAAAGAAAATTATTTAGAATATTATAAAAGAATGTAACGGTATCTAACGGACCGTTACGGTACCGCTACACGAAACAACCGTTACACATGTAAATTTCCGTCACACCATTATAACAGCCGTAACCAGTGACAGTAACCACCACAACCATAACGTAATAGTATTACGTAGCGGCTGCGGACACTTTTTAAAAACTGGATTACTTACCAGAATTATTTGGTGATCAAGATAGGTGCTAGACCGAAAGCCCACCAACATGTCTTCCAAACATCCCAATTTCAAGGCATGATGATAACATAATCTCCATGACTATAATACAATCCATATGGGGTTCACATAGTTTGCCACACAATAAGACCTTCATAAGAAGCTTCCCAAAATATAGAAAGATAGATACATATAAAAGGAAAGTAAAATAACAACAAAATTAAATTATCTCAAAATACCTTGAAAAGGAAGAATTTCAGGTAACACTAAAAACGGAATAGGAAAGAAGCTTCAAAAGTTGGAAGGCCATAACATGGCAAACAAAAGTTATAAAAGAAAATACGTGTAGAGAAGCCAAGCGGCTATACTTTACAGAACCACATACAGCAAGGACACCTAAAAGCATGTGAGAGGCTCCAATCTTCTGTATACATAAATATACAACCCACTTCCAACTGTGAAAATGGAATGAATGGCACCTAACAAACTCCTGATTATTATGTTAGAGTGGGTTAACCCAACTCTATAAGACTCTACACAATCTCCCCATGCCTGAATCCACTATCACCACAATCTGTAGTGGAGTCCAACGCACAAGGGGAATCATACCATTTAGGATTATCCGGATAGAAACTGTCAACCTGTATACCAACAAGACCTACATCTGATACTATATTCTCGTCATGCCTCATGGGCTTGGTTAATTTGGAATCCTCGCAGTCAAGAATGCTCTTCTCATCAAACTCCCCACATTTCAGCCACTTTTCAGGTTTGCAAGTATCGCCCAGCAGATTTTTCTCGCTTCTACACTCTGTTCTCATCTGATCCCAAGATGCAACATCCCCGAGGGTTCGCCCAAAGCTGTCTTCATCTTCGTCAATCAAATCTCCATCCTTACCATCCCCATATATCCTTTCGTGGTGATGATCATCCCAATCAGCCAAATCGCCCTCTCCCACCAACAAATCATCCGAATGCGACTTGTCAGAAAGCAATCCAACGGGCTTTAAACTATATTCACCTATCGATCTAAGTTTATTCACAGCATCATACAATTCTTGTGAGACTGACCCCAATTGCTCACGAGGCATTTTTGCAATTCTCCCTTCAAGCGACCCAATTACATTCCTCAATTCCTGCACTTGCTGTAGAACCGATTGCTGCAGATCCCCTTCATCCTTTCCCATGAATGCAAAACCCTCATTTTCCATTTCCTCGCTCATCCCATACACTGTTTCTGGATCCATCAAATATCCCCCTTTATGTCCCACCACTCGATGCATAATCCTAGCGTTGCCATCTAATGGTCCAGGTTCATGCCCCGAATGCACCGCATACAACTTAAATACCGCCACCCCTTCTTCTTGATACACAAATGTCTTATCCTTCTCATTGTAATTAGCAATTGGCACAATTGCCCTTATCCGAAACCCACAACCACAACGCTTTGACGCATACGGTTCCCTCTTCAAAATCTTCGATTTCTTCGACGATGCTGGCTCTCCAGCCCGATGACACGCGTAATCCTTAACCTCTGCCATAAATGGTTTATACCTAATATACTTCTGCCTTATACACAACACAACCTTATGTTTTGCTGCCAATTGTTGTAACTTATGTGGCACTTCCTTAGCTGGCACATCAAATGACTCCGTGTACTCAAACCGTCGCCGTTTAGTCCTTTGCATTGACCCAGAAGAATCAGAGCACACAGGGCACTCGGCAACACAAACCCTAATAAATGACTCAGGAATGCCATAAAATTTAGCACCTACAGTCCACGCTTGTTTAATTCTCTCTATAGTTTCTTTAAGCCCTAAGTGTTTCAAGTCAGCATCACCATGAAAACTCATAACTATGTCTTGCCACTGATTAATATGCGAAACAAATTGATTCAAATTGTTCTTGAAACACAAGAATTCGTTACCGTGAGGATCGACATGGACGTTGAGCTTGTCTTGGATTCGCTTCCACGCTGTTAGGTACGCCGTGTCTTCGTTCCGGTCCTTCCAAACGGCCCTCCAGCTCGCGAGCACAGGCCTCGGCGTCGCAGCTCTGATCTCTTCGGGAGTCGCGAGGCGAGATTCGAGTATGCAATTGATCATCAGAGAGTGAGATTCGGCGTTGAATGTGTAGAATTGAGTCGATATGTGAGGTTCGGGGTTAATGTAAACCCTAGGGTTGTTGTTTTGGGGGAAATCGTCGTTAGCGGCGGCGAGGACGGTGGAGAGCTGGTTGTTGGCGGCGGCGGAGGCGGTGGTGGTGTCGTCGGCGTCGGAGGAAGTGTGACTCACTGAGTCGTCGTCGTCGGAGCGGAAGAGGACGAACTCGGACATCGAGAAGGGCTCTTGGTGATGGTGGTGGTGATCGAGAATCGACGGTTGTGATTCGTTTGGAGGGTCCATGATCGGAGGGTCCAGGTGGTGATGATGGTGATGAAAGAGATCGTCTTCTATTTTGCTTGGATTCATAGCTGCCAAGGATTTCGACGCTCTCTCTCTCTTCGCTGTGTTTCTCTCTCTACAGTTTTGTTCAGCTCTCTGACAACGCGACTCGAGAGGGCTTCTTCTCGTTTCTCTCTCTCCCTACTTTTTATGTCTCTAATTTTATATTGGAAAATTTTGGCCTATTTTAAGTGATGAATTAAAAGTCACTTCATAATTCTTAACTCACTTTTTTTCTCTTATAAAAAAATCAAAAAAAAGTTAAAAAATAATTTTTAATTATTTTTTCAAAACAATCCTCTGATCCAATAGGACAAATAAAAAATTTATAAAAATATAGAAAACATTAGTAATCCTGTGATATAATGTAAATAAAAAGTTATAAGTGTGACTTATACCTTTATATGTTTGTATAAAGAAAAAATTGCCCCTGAAATGTAACTACCTTTTATATTATTTGATAATACTCCTATTTGGTATAATTGTTAAAACAGATTATAAATTATAAATTATGACTTTAATTAAAAATTGTTAATCTATTTAGTATAACGAGAACTGATTGGTAGCTCGAAACTTTTCGAGCCAAACGTGGCTCGAATTTCTGCAGACGAAGGCGAGGGGGAGGGGGAGGGGGAGGGGAGGAGGGGGAGGGGGAGGGACTGGAGGGGGCCCTAAAAAATGGGGGAGGAGGGGGCGGAGGCGGAGGGGGCTGCGACGGCACCGGACCTGCGACGACGAGCTGCTGCCTTCGACGACGAGCTGCCTGCGACGACGACCTGCTACCTGCGACGACGGCGAAGGCGGAGGCGCGGCGATCGGCGCTCGGCGGCGGCGACGGCCTCTCCCTCTCCCTCTCTTTCTCTTTCTCTCCCTCTCGTTCTCTCTCTCTCTCCTCTGTAATCGACGAAGAAGACGAAAGCAAAGGAAGAAAAGAAAAAAAAAAAAAAAAAAAATAGCCAGCCCAAAACGACGTCGTTTTGGGCGGTCGAGCCAAAACGACGTCGTTTTGGAAAATCGAGCCACGTTCGAGCCAGGGAATTCGAGCTACCAGGAATTATTCTTAGTATAACTGTTAGATTATAGATTTAAGTTGCTAAGTAGTGTTTATTAAATAAACTGTGAAGTAACTTTTTTAATTAATTTTTATTTTCTATTATTCACTATTTGCCGACGTTTATAAAAATAATAATAATATTTTATTATCCATTTGTGTCTTTTTCTATTTTTAAAAAAATAAAAAATAAAAAAAATTAAGAGTATAACCGTGAATTAACATGTCCACAGCAGAAACTGATAATCAGAAGTAAGGGGTGAGCAGCTTCTCAAAATCAGTTTTTTTTTTTTTACTTAAATAAGTTGTTAGAATCATAACCTATTTGAAATAAATTTAATCAAACAGTCCAAAATAATTTTTTAAAAGCCAAAAGCCATAAGTTGGTTCAAAAAAACCTCACCAAACACCCCCAATGACGATATGTCTTTCTTCTAGGAACTGATTTTTTTTTTTTATTTTAGAATTATTAGTTTATTTTAAAAATATATACATATATAAAAATAGAAATGTGATATAATTCAAATAAAATAAACTAATAAATTGATTTTTTTTTTTTTTTTTTTTTAACCTTGTCATAAGAGGCCTTAAAAACTTGGCATCTCTTTTTATTTTGAGAACATGGAAACATTATATAGGGGGTGTTTGGGAACCCATTTTTGAGGTTAAAATAGTCTCAAATATCCTAAATCAATAATTTATATTACAAAAAAAAAAATACAAATCAGCATGAGGCAACCTAAACTGTCAGTTGACAGTTGATAGTGTAGGTTCAGCATAGGCCCACAGTGTAGGCACATTTAGTAAATGACAACTTTGTCCCTTTAGATAAATTTTGAAAAAAAAGTGAGGTTAGGGGCAAATTTGTAATTTCAGCCTCAAATATCATTTCAAATACATTTTTCAATACAACAACTCAAATAAAAATATATCATATCTTCCCAAACACAATAACTACAATAGTCTATTAAAATAGTCAAAAAGTCAAAAACCTTCTAAAATAGTCACTTCCTAAACACCCACATAAACAATACTTCAAACGGCCATCCCAACCAAATAACAAAATGAAAAAACAAATTTGCTAAAAAAATAACTATGAGGCAGGAAAAATCACTGATTTTCTCAAAGATTTAATCTAGAAAGCAAGATTTGCTTGAAAGCTTGTTGTCCCTATCGACGTTATTCTCGTTGCTGCTGTCTAACTCCGCCGCTGCCGGACATCGAATACCACCAGAAGCTAGAGTTGAAAAAGAAGTATACCCACAATAATGTGAAAGAAGGCTAGAGAGAAGAATGAACCATTGTAAGTGTCAAAAATTCAAAATTTTATATTTAAATCAGAGGAGAAAACTCTCAAAACCCCTATTTTGGACATAAAAAATTCAAATCTACACTCGAAAACTATGAACTTATACTCTAAAAGTGTAAATCTACACTTTAAAAATATAAAGTAAATCACCAAAATATCGTTGGAGTATCGCCAAAAATGCCTAGTTAGAGAGCTCTATTTCTCTCTCTCTACATTTGAATCATTGGCATATATTTATAAATGAGTACGAGGGCAATGATACAAAACTTTAATTTGAGCTCTACTGAGCTAGCAAGGTTAAAAAAAAAAACCCACAGACACACGTATCACATCATAGATGAGGCTCACTGTATTAGAGCTCTCTTAAAACTCTCTTTTTAGAGTTCCAAATCATTTTTGTTAGTACAAAAGTCTAATGTGTTGTAATACCTTTCCACTCATATCATTCATGCATAGTTTTTTTTTTTTTTTTTAAACATTTTTACACTTTGTTCTAAATAAATAAAATATTATACAAATTAATAAATTTCAATAAACTCTTTTTTCATATTTTTTATATCTCATTTTAAATTTTACAATTTCATTATTGGGAAATTTTAATATGCATACATTTTAAAGGGGTGTGCCAAATGCACTTATAATTATGTCATTTTCTTTTTTATTTATGACTAATTTTCTTTTTTAGTTGTGACAATATTTTAATCATAACTCATGAGATATTTGGTTATTTCTCATGTGGTGTTTAGTTATGACTTTTTTTTTTTTTTAGTTACTACGTAGAAAATATATATCATTTTCTTTTTTATTTCTAAGGTGCATATGGTACATATTTTTTTAGAGATGTATATCATAATCTTTCCCATTATTATATGAATAAGAAGTATTTTGCCCCAAATAAGGAAAATTTATCCCAAAGTTCCATTCCAGAATAGTATGTACTGAAAAGTCTCATGAATTTACTTGTAAACTATTAAGTATTATTAAATTTGAAAAGAGCAATGTTAGAGATTCTAAAAGTTCTATCAAAATTTTTACTAAATGTCTCGTATAGGTGTGGAACCCACATATGTGTGTACATCGTAAGTCCTATTAAATTTCACGATATTTTTTAAAGATTCCAAATGTGTGTGTGTTTCATTTGAATACTATTATCTTATTAAATTTTTATCAAATGTGTCATTCTTAAAATATGACAATTTGATATCATTCTGATGTATACACTATTGTTTTATAATACTTTTGTCGAATCTATTATTCTTCTTAAAATGTGACAATTGGATATTTGTATACTATTGTTTTATTAAACATTTGTCAAATGTATTATTCTTAAAATGTGACAATAAGACATCATTCAGATATATGCACTATTATCTTATTACATTTCCAAATATGAGTATAGTTCATTCACTACAACATTTTCTTAATTTAGTGACATTTGAAAGTGCCACAAAACTATTGGTTTAATGACATTTTTTAGTCTTGTGGCGTTTTGAACAAGTGTCATTTGTATCCATGCCACGGTAGATACTAGTGCCACAGTAGATACTTGCAAGTGTCACTACACCATCATGGCTAAAAACTTTCAATGACATTTTGATGTCATGGTAGATATTATTTATAACACTATCAAGCGCCATTAAAAAAAGAGTTAGTGACATTTATAAGTGTCATTACACCATCAAAACTAAAACCTTTCAGTGACACTTTAATGTCATGGTAGGCACTATTCATGACGCTATCAAATGTCATTCATGAAGATAATTCGTTGGAGAACAATTTGATCCGCTCTTGCGGAGACTCAAACCGCTAACCTCCCGCACCATAAACTTTATACACTACACCTCTATAGCACCACATGATTATATATGCAACATATATTATTTATATAGTACATACATCCATATTAATATAAAAGTATATGTATAAACATAATTATTTTATTGAACATGATTTCTGTAAAATAAACTATTTACTAGCAAAATAAAAAAAAAAAAAGATCACTTTTGGCGATTAAAAATATTTTTTATTCACCAATTCTATACTTTTGGCTACTAATTGTTTTTTAGTTGCTAAAAAACTTAACTTTTGCCGACCAAATCGGATTTGGTCACCGAAGATGCACTTTCAGTTATCAAAATTTTGTTCGTCAAAAAATTTAATTCCCGCCTTAGGATTTTAGTTCTCCCGCGCTAAAAATGACCACTTTTGACGACTAAACTTATTTTTTAGTCGCAAATTGTAGACTTTTGGCTACTAAAATTTTTTTAGTCACCAAAAAATTTTACTTTTGGCTACTAAAATTTTTTTAGTCAGTAAAACCCATATAATCAACGACCAAACTTATTTTTAGTCGCCAATTGTAGACTTTTGGCTACTAAATTTTTTTAGCTGCCAAAAAACTTTACTTTGGGCTACTAAAAATTTTTTAGTCACAAAAACCCATATAATCAGCGACCAAACTTAGTTTTAGTTGCCAATTATAGACTTTTGGCTACTAAAATTGTTTAGTCGCTAAAAAACTTTACTTTTGGCTACTAATGATGTTTTGATCGCTGAAAGCTATACTTCAGTGACTAAATTTTTTTTGGTCAGGAAATTTAGTCGCCGAATGTACTTTTTCCTGTAGTGTATATTGAGTTTTATTTATTTATTTTTAATCATTTACTGCATTTTAAAAAATTTTAAAATATATTGGCATTTTTTGGTTTTTCAAAATGCCATTACAAGCTTGAAAAGTTTTTGACTTAGTGACATTTGTCAAAATGCTATAAAATATTTGTTTATGAAACTTTTCACCTAAGTGCCATAAAAAGTAATTTGCACCTACCTAGTGTTCTGACATTTTTAAAAAAATGCCATTGTTACTAAAGTTTAGTAGCATCTATTGATAAATGTCACGAACATAATTTTTTGTGTCATTATTTGATAAAATGTCATAAAATTGATGTGACATTTCTTTATTGAAATGCCACTAAAGCCTTGTATGTTTGTGGTTCTGTGGCATTTTTCTAAAATATTTAATGCCAATTTTTATTTTTGTGGCATTTTCTAAAAACATGCCACTAGTGTAGTGTCATTAAAGTGTAAATTTGTTGTAGTGACATTTTTGTTGTAGTGAAGTGACACTTTTTTTTAATTAAAATGCCACTAGAGCCTTGTATGTTTGTAACTCTATGACATTTTTTCTAAAAAATGCCACAAAATATTCTTTTTGTGACATTTTTTAAGAACATGCCACTAGTATGGTGTCATTAAAATGTGTTTTTGTTGTAGTGATTTGAAAAAATTTAATGTGAAATAAGACTTATGAGTTCATAAGAATATTTATGAGACTAATGATACATAAGTCATGAATATAGAATTTATTAGTAAATGCCCATTAATATTATTTGTATAGTATTTCTTTTAAACAAAAATTAAGGCATGGTATTTTAGGTTACATTTGGAAACAAATTAAATTAGTCAAAAAATTAATATAAAAAGTCAATTCATTCTCTTTATATTTTTACATGTCTTTTTATAAATATAAAAAAAAAATCAAATAAATCCTAAATGTAGTCGATCTCTTTACTTTCACGTGATTGTTATGTAGTTAATTTTTTTGTCAACTTCTTATATAGAATCTCCAGATTGGTAATATTGTAGCTTAACGAGAAGCATAAAAATTAATTGTTAGGTAATGTTAATTCACTAAAATAGAATGGGGTGTTCATTCTATTAAAATGTCTATTCTCATGTGTAGTTGACTAATGAAATAAATAAAAAATACTTTGTAAATATAACATCATGCACCAATATAATAGAATAATTATTTCATAAGTGAGCTTAAGGAATCGTCCTTTTATTTCATTTCTACTAAAACGAATAAAGCATAGTTAAGTAGTGTTTGGTTCATTAGAATGGATTGGAATGTAATGATCATTTCATCAAAATATTCATTTTCATGTTTGATTAACTAAAAATAATAATAATAAATACATTAAAAATGGAATCACCATTTACTATTATAAAGGAATAATCCTTCTATAGGAGAATTTAAGAAATAATCATTCAATTCCATTCCATCTTACTCTAATGAGCCAAATGGAGTACTATATATAGGAATCGAAGTGACATTTGATAATTAAAAAAAGGAGAAATTACCACCCAATGGTATTTTTACAAAAGTATTACAAGTTGATAGAAAATTTTAAGAATTTGATTATTAATATTTATAAAATTTCTCACTGATCTGTAATTATTTTTTAAAATGTACACTGAATTTAAATTTCCCCTAGAAAAGACACTCTGTAAATGTGCTAATTGTAATTTACCCCAAATACTATTTTATTTTATGTGGCATTTTCATTAAATTCATTAGTACATATATAAGTGTTTATTATAGTCATAAAAATTGATTACCATGAGTTCTTTCTAATCCTGCTCATTAAAACAAGAATCTATTGATAGGATTCTTGACAACTTGTGTTTACAATAGCACACATTTGCAAATGGTTTATGTTAAATATATATTAATCTTTTTAATTGATATCAAAAGTTTACTAAATGAATAAAGGGTTTTGTGTTTACCAATTGAAATGTTATACAAATGTAGGAAGAAAATTGCATTTAGAAACAAGTTAAATCAACACCATAAAAAAATTAGAATAAATTACTTTTTATGATCGATTAATAATTGTTTGGTGTTTTTTTTTTTTTTTCTTCATAGGAATTGTTTGGCGTTATAGTATCAGAAATTTACAATATGATAAAAGGAACAATTTAAAGAAATATAG
This sequence comes from Camellia granthamiana, assembly GCA_036172215.1. Lineage (NCBI taxonomy): Eukaryota > Viridiplantae > Streptophyta > Magnoliopsida > Ericales > Theaceae > Camellia > Camellia granthamiana. The sequence goes on along the minus strand of CM069904.1, from coordinate 84,482,682 downwards.
CTTCTTCTTTCTTTCTTTTTTATAATAAAGATATATAGCATAAAAATGGAAATTTATTTTATGTAAAAGTGTAAATTTATTAGAAAATTCTTTTTCAAGTACTTATATTTCAATTAGTTCAAAACATATTCTTATATTCTAATAAATCCTATTATTTGGACGTTTGATGTGCCAAATCTTAGTTCTCATAATTTAGATATTTTATGAATAATTTTACATTTACAAATATTTTTTAAATGCTTAGAAACTTGATATGCACTATTTTGGACTTTATATATATTAAATTTTAAAAATTTATAATTTTTTTTGTACATTTTTTTAATGAAATTTATATTTTTGAAACCTAATTAACGAGATTTATCAAATAAGATCTCACTTAAATATTTAATTTTATAAAATAAAAATTAAATAAATAAATTTGACAGTATGAATGTTCACATCATAGAACATTTACACTGTCAATGTCAATGTGAACATTAATGTGCGCATCACCCTATTATTATTAGGGATATTTTGGTAATTATGTCACCCATAAAACTTATTGGAACATAAAAATAATAATTTCAAATAAGTGAAATATAAGTAGGTGAAGAGTGATTTATAAATAAATGTCCATGTAAAAAATATTAAATTCAAGTTCACCATATATTAAGATAGGTCAATTTAGGTAAATGATTTTCCATACTCATAATTTTTGTTCTCATATGGGAGGTTTTAATGCACTCTTAACTGTAGGATGAGATGAGAAATTCAAAATACAAAAATTTAGATGCACAATAGTGTGATTAGGAATGCATTGAATACATAAATTAAAAATGGGAAGTATTAGAGATTTTAAATGTTTTATCAATATTTTTACCAAATGTTGAGTGAAAACTACATCCATATGATACGGTTAATAAAAATATTAATAAAATATTTAAAATTCTTAACATTATTCATTAAAAATTATAGGTGCAAAGCATTTTGTGCCTCTAATTCTTCATGAGTGACTCAAATCTTTAAATTTTCTTTGCAATTGATATAAATTCAAGCCGACAATGTAATTTTGTCAAACAACTTTGACATTTGGAAATGATTATGACAATTAAATTTTCTTCATGATACGATATGACAAAGTTTGACAAGAAGGCTTGATATGCAAGCAACAAGTTAATGTAAATTACAAAATACTTTAATGCTTGACTTGGGTGGAAAATCTTAGCATGACCTACCAACTTGGGTTGTATAGCTAGCATTGACTTGCCAAATCATTGAAGTAGCTTAAGAAAATTTTAATAATCTAAACTCTTAATTATTGGCTCACCAATTGTGAAAAATCCCATCATGCAAACAAATCAAAGCAATCCATTAATCTCGAGTTCATAAAAACGAAAGAATAAATTATATTAACATCCTCTAAAGTTTACATTTAATACATATTTTCTCTTCACATTTTGAAACTTAAATTAATCTCTCCCATCATAGTTTATTAATTATCCAAAGTGATTTTGGGGTGGATGGTGTGCATAACGCACAACAGTCACTGTTTTAAAATTTATTGAACTCATTTTGAGACTCATTTCAATGATTCAAACCATTTTATTTTTTTATAATATATCAAGTAAAATATATTTGCAAAAAATGAAATTGATCAGACATCGATAGCTCTTTCATCAAATCACATTTGTATTTAAAAAATAAATGATTAGTGTAATTAAAGCATAATATATAATACAAATGTAATTTGATGAAAGAGCTATCAATATATAATTAATTTAATTTTTTACAAGTATGTTCTACTTGCTATACTTTAAAAAGTGAACAATTCGAATCATTGAAATGGGCTCAAAAGTTGCACAACAGTATCCATTACAAAGGTTGACAAAAATGATTAAATGACTAGTTTGCCCTTTTGTTATTTACTTTTTTTTTTTTCTTCATTGTTTTACATTATTTGGATTGCGGGATTTAGTAAGAAAATAGAAGAAATTGAGAAAATGAGGTTTCTCATCATTTATTTAGATGATTAATGAGGCCAGTAATGGTAAAAAAGGAAGAGAAATTGTGAGAAAAAACAAATCACATCAAACTTAAGTTTTATTTCTTACTAAAAGTTATGAGATTTGGTGAAAAATCAAAATTACTTCTTACAAAAAAATTATAATACCTAAACTATTCCTTTAAATACAAAACCAATAAAATAAAAAGATATATATATCCTCTGTTAAATATTGTTCATCCAAACATAAAAAGTAAGAAATCATAATCATTTCTTATCTTTCTCACCTAAATAGGAAATTCTAATTATTTCTTTTCTTTTCTTTTCATCTAATCTCATCTCACGATCCAAACCAAATGGTATGGGGTATTTAATAACTTGATTTAGTATTTAAAACTGAATATATTAAGTGATAATCAATTAAGTCCGTTTGATAACTACAATTGATATCACTTACAAATTTAAATGTCTCTTAAAATGTAGGCTAAAACTTAAGAAAATTTTAAGTCATATGAAATTTACTTAATTCTGACTGGATTTATAAATGCTAAATATAAATATCAATATACACGCTATCACCACCACCATCACTACTACTACTATCACCATCACCACCGCCACCACTACTATCACCTTCATCACCATTATCATTGTTGTCATAAGTACTACCATCATTTCACTACCACTATCGTTGAAATTGCTACCACCACCACTAAGATGTCTCGAGTTTTGGGGCTTGAATAGTATTGTGTAGTAGAGTAGTGTGCATTTCTTTCAGTATTTTGTTCATCGTTTTACGTCGTTGAAATTTCTTTCTATTCTTACTTAACTTCTCTTAACTTTTCCGAGTTTAAAATTTCTAGTCTTGAGCATTGGAACTTGTTTTGGATTGCAAAAACTAAACTTTGGTTTCTAGACAAAACCGCTCGTGTGGAATTAGGAGCCGCCCGAACGAATCTTTACAGAGTCTTGTGGGTTTTCTGGGCAGAAAATCGCTCAAGCGGATTTTGGGTCCCACTCGAGCAGATTTTTGGTGACCAATCCGCCCATGAGATAGAAAATTCAGCTCATGCGAATTGGGAATTTCGCTCGTGTGGAATTGAAACCACTCGGGCATATTTCGACACGTCTGTCTCGATTTTTGTGCCTCTTTTCCTCAAAACTGATGCTAAAACGTGATACACACAGATTTTTCACTTCTCTCTCTCTCTCTCTCTCTCTCTCTCTCTCTCTATATACTCATATTTTCTTTCCATTCTCTCTAAAAACACACCCAAATCTAACTTCTATATAAGATTTAGCTCAAATCTTCAAGAGTTTGAGAGGACTTTTTACACCAAATCGAAGAGGGCGACGAGGGCTACGTTTATATAACCGATTGGATTGTGTTTTCGCCAACGTTGAATTCTAGGGTTTTCTTTCTCTTCATCTCCCAAACTTGAGGTAGGGATAATTTTTGAGTTTTATATATATATATATATTTGCAAATTTATACATATTTTGAGTATTTCATCATGTTGTGAGTTATGATTTTGGGTTGTTGAATCCTAGATGATGTTAGAAGTTGATTTCATCTATTTTTCTCAAAACTTTTGAGAATATGAGTATGTTCTAGGGTGTGGGTATTGTTTTGGAAAAATCTTTTCAAAAATGGAACAAAAACCTTGTTTTGGTGGAAACCCTAGAATTTGGGGATTTTAGGAAAAAAGTTATGATATTGTGAAATTGATACTTGATAATTTTCCATGTGAGTAAATGATGGTAGAAATTCTATAGTTGTATCAAATGAAGAGATTTCATGAGAAAATGAGAAATTATAGATTTGGAAACCTTGAGCAATAGTTTGTTGTTGTTATTGTGGAAAGACCAAATGTTAAAAATGAAGTTTAACGTGTGGAGAATTCATGAATGTTAATATTGTTATATTGTCTCATGGAAAAATATACTATGATGTCATATTGATAAGAGATGTGGAATTTGATCACAATGGAGGATTGTGTGGATGAATTAAGAAATTGAGAAATTTCAAGACATTGATATAAAAATATATTGCGTTGGCACTTGATTTCATTATCATCACCTTTCAAATTGGCATTGTTGAGATTATTAAATGGAGTTTTATTATTGCATTGGACATTTGCATCTCCATTCCATTCTATCATAGATGCAATTGATTTTGAATATTGCATTAGAAAAGTATTGCTTTGAGAAAGAAAATTGTTTTGTGAAACAAGACCACGTTGATTATTTTTGGGGCAAATACGTTGGTAAGTCCGGATATGGGGTGTAGTTGGTATTGGTTAAATTGGCCTGAGTGTCCATGGTGAAGACCGAAAACACACACGAAGAAGGTACAACGTGCCTTCCGGTTAGCTACCGGTAAAGTGAGGATTGGTAGTGCTTGTTATGCCTACTTGTAGACACCAACCTAGGGATTACCTGAGTCGTATTCACCACCCCTTTGAACTACATTGAAATTATTGAATTGTTAAATTCTCAAGATTGCACTGTGCATAAAAGTTTCAAAGGATAGAGATATATGTTTTTGAACATGGCATGGCATATGCATTTATCCGATGAAATTGTATAAAATGTATATACTTTGTGAAGATTTTCCTACTGGGCTTTGTGCTCACCCTATGGAATTTTGTGCAGGAAAGGATGTGGTGATCCCGCCAAGTTAGAGGCATGGAAATATGTTTTGAGAGCAGAAGGCTCTTTTCTTGTTGTAATTATTTTTGACAAGCCAAGAGCTTTATATGTATGGGTTCGAAAATCACTTTTGTATAACTGGGCTTAAGCCTTAGAATTTGTAACCCTTGAGGGCATTTTTTTTTTCTTTTTGTGCTTGACTTTCCATGCTATATGCTATAGATTCATATTCTAGGAAATGTTGAATGTATAACCGCATGTGGGGCATTCTTTTGTAAAATCTCAGGAGTTTAATGAATATCCATGTTAGGGATTAATGGTAATGCCTATGTTGAGATTGTAGGTTCTATATATATGTTAAGCATCGGAGAAGTTGATTGGGAATAAGAAGACGTAAATGGAAATTGATAAATCCTTTATTGTGTTAATTTCGGGGCGTGACAACCACCATCACCACCATCAATCATAATATAAAAATTGAAATATAAAATTTAAAAATAACAAATTTCAAATTTGATCTTATACATATCAAACAACTTATTTTTAGTTCAACAATTTAAATTTTTATCAAATAATTTTTTAACTTAAAAAATTTAACATTCAATTTTTAAGATTTAACTTTATCAAGCACCACCACCTTAGTGTCTCTTTCGTCTCATCTACCTCAATCTCTCAACCTTATATGAAAAATGTAACAACAATTAGCACCCAAACGGGTACAACATAATCTCACCCGATGTGCCATTGTCATCACCTATCCCATTGTCATCGCCTATCTCCTACCCCTCCCCCCATTGTCCCCACAAAATATCCAACATTTCAATTTTGTATTATTTTCTCCATCTAAAACTAATAAACCCCAATAAAAAGAGAGAAAGATCAAATAAGGCACCACCATCACCTTTCATGCAAAGTTGTTACAATAGACAAGGGATACCTGTAGATGTGTACATTCAGCTTGGCCCTGCCTAACTTGTACGAGCTCGAGCTCGGGCTCGGGCTCGGGCCAACCCAGCCTTGGCCCTATCGAACTCTTGTCATTTTTCGAGCCGAACAAGCCCATTTGTCAGAAAACGTGACTTAGGACCACTAAAAATCGGGCCTCAGGCAGGGCATGTGCATAGGCTTGGGCTTTGGATGGGCCTGGGCTGGGTCTAACAATTTTTAAATTTTTTTTCATCAAAATAGCTTAAAAGAGAAATTGGGTGTTGAGCGGGCCGAGTCGGCAAGCCATTTTTACACCCCCAGGGTACCTATTGTTATGGGTGTTAAAATGGGCAGCTGGCCAGAGGCTTCGCCCAGTCCGACCCTCCCAGACTAGGGCCTGAGCCATGCTTTTTTCTGGCCCAGCCTGCTTGACACCCAATGCCATTCTCAAGCTTTTTTGGTGAAAAAAAAAATGCTAGGCCCAAACCCGGCCCGCCAGAGACCCGATTATCCTTGAAGGAATTTACTTATTAGAAAATGATGAACTTCATGTTTCGGAACCCAATGTTGAAGTCTCTATGGAAGATCTTCAAAAAAAGTATACCCATCCAACAAAGAAAAATGATCTACCCAAAGAATGGAAGTAGGCTCATGGATATCCCAAAGACCTCATTATATGAGACACTACACAAGGAGTAAGAACTCGTGCTTCTATTCATAATGTTTGTGGCAATTTAGCTTTTGTTTCTCAAATTGAGCCAAAAACTTTTCCTGAGGCTAAACACGATGAAAACTGGATTTTTGCTATGCAAGAAGAGTTAAATAAGTTTGAGAGAAATAAAGTTTGGTTTTTGACTCCTCGTCCTAGGGATCATTCCGTTATTGGAACTAAATGGGTTTTTCGAAACAAAATGGATGAATCCAAGTTGTTATCCGAAACAAAGCTAAACTTGTAGCCTAAGGTTATAACCAAGAAGAATGCATTGATTTTGATGAAACATTTGCACCTGTTGCATGCCTTGAAGCTATTCGTATGTTGCTTGCATTTTCTTGTTTTAGAAATTTCATACTCTTTCAAATGGATGTGAAAAGTGCATTTTTAAATGGGTATATTTCAGAGGAAGTATATGTTGAACAACATCCGGGTTTCAAAAACCACAAACACCCGGATCACGTTTACAAACTTTCAAAAGCCTTGTATGGTTTGAAACAAGCCCCTAGAGCGTGGTATGAACACTTGAGCAATTTTCTTATAGAAAAAGGTTTTTCTCATAGAAAAAGGTTTTTCTCGTGAGAAAATTGATACCGCTCTTTTCATAAAAACTAAAAATGAAGATATGCTTATTGTTCAAATTTATGTTAATGATATTATATTCGGAGCTACTAATGAATCTTTGTGCGAGGAATTTGCTAAAGATATGCAGGGCGAATTTGAAATGAGTATGATAGGAGAGTTAACATACTTTCTCGGATTGCAAATAAAACAAACCCAAGATGGCATTCATCTATCTCAAGCCAAATATATCAAAAATCTCCTCAAAAGATTTGAAATGGATTTGTCCAAACCTGCAGCAACTCCTATGAGCACTTCGATTAAAATCGACAAAGATGAGCAAGGTAAACCTGTAGATGAAAAGAAATATCGAGGTACGATTGGTTCCTTACTCTATCTAACGGCTAGTAGACCCGATATCATGTTTAGTGTTTGCACGTGTGCTCGTTTTCAATCATATCCAAAAGAATCACACGTCACCGCAGTAAAACGCATTTTTAGATATCTCATTGGCACTCCACTTTTGGGGCTTTGGTACCCTAAAACAAATGTTTTGATCTTTATTAAATTCAAGTTCACCATATATTAAGATAGGTCAATTTAGGTAAATGATTTTCCATACTCATAATTTTTGTTCTATATGGGAGGTTTTAATGCACTCTTAACTGTAGGATGAGATGAGAAATTCAAAATACAAAAATTTAGATGCACAATAGTGTGATTAGGAATGCATTGAATACATAAATTAAAAATGGAAAGTACTGGAGATTTTAAATGTTTTATCAATATTTTTATCAAATATCGAGTGAGAACTACATCCATATGATACAATTAATAAAAATATTAATAAAATATTTAAAATTCTTAACATTACTCATTAAAAATTATAGGTGCAAAGCATTTCGTGCCTCTAATTCTTCATGAGTGACTCAAATCTTTAAATTTTCTTTGCAAACGATATAAATTCAAGCCGACAACGTAATTTTGTCAAACAACTTTGACATTTGGAAAGGATTATGACAATTAAATTTTCTTCATGATACGATATGACAAAGTTTGACAAGAAGGCTTGATATGCAAGCAACAAGTTAATGTAAATTACAAAATACTTTAATGCTTGACTTGGGTGGAAAATTTTAGCATAACCTACCAACTTGGGTTGTATAGCTAGCATTGACTTGCCAAATCATTGAAGTAGCTTAAGAAAATTTTAATAATCTAAACTTCTTAATTATTGGCTCACCAATTGTGAAAAATCCCATCATGCAAACAAATCAAAGCAATCCATTAATCTCAAGTTCATAAAAACGAAAGAATAAATTATATTAACATCTTCTAAAGTTTACATTTAACACATATTTTCTCTTCACGTTTTGAAACTTAAATTAATCTCTCCCATCACAATTTATTAATTATCCAAAGTGATTTGGGGGTGGATGGTGTGCATAACGCACAATAGTCACTATTTTAAAATTTATTGGACTCATTTTGAGACTCATTTCAATGATTCAAACCGTTTTATTTTTTATAATATATCAAGTAAAATATACTTGTAAAAAATGAAATTGATCAGACATCGATAGCTCACATTTGTATTTAAAAAATAAATAATTAGTGTAATTAAAGCATAATATATAATACAAATGTAATTTGATGAAAGAGCTATCAATATATAATTAATTTAATTTTTTACAAGTATGTTCTACTTACTATACTTTAAAAAGTGAACAATTCGAATTATTGAAATGGGCTCAAAAGTTGCACAACAGTATCCATTACAAAGGTTGACAAAAATGATTAAATGACTAGTTTACCCTTTTGTTATTTACTTTTTTTTTTTTTCTTCATTGTTTTACATTATTTGGATTGAGGGATTTAGTAAGAAAAGAGAAGAAATTGAGAAAATGAGATTTCTCATCATTTATTTAGATGATTAATGAGGCCAGTAATGGTAAAAAAGGAAGAGAAATTGTGAGAAAAAACAAATCACGTCAAACTTAAATTTTGTTTCTTACTAAAAGTTATGAGATTTGGAGAAAAATCAAAATTACTTCTTACAAAAAAAATTATAATACCTAAACTATTCCTTTAAATACAAAACAAATAAAATAAAAAGACATATATATCCTCTGTTAATTATTGTTCATCCCAACATAAAAGTAAGAAATTATAATCATTTCTTATCTTTCTCACATAAATAAGAAATTCTAATTTTTTCTTTTCTTTTCTTTTCTTTTCTTTTCTTTTCTTTTCTTTTCATCTAATTTCATCTCACAATCCCAACCAAATGGTATGGGGTATTTAATAACTTGATTCAGTATTTAAAACTGAATATATTAAATGATAATCAATTAAGTCCGTTAAATAACTACAATTGATATCACTTACAAATTTAAGTGTCTCTTAAAATGTAGGTTAAAATTTAAGAAAATTTTAAATCATATGAATTTTACTTAATTCTGACTAAATTTATAAATGTTAAATATAAATATTAATATACACTATTATAAACACTATCACCACCACCATCACCACTACTACCACCATCACCACCGTCACCGCCACCTCTACCACAACTATGCCACTGCCACCACTACTATCACCTTCATCACCATTATCATTGTTGTCACAAGTACCACCATTATTTTACTCCCATTATCGTTGAAATTGCTACCACCACTGCCACTATCACCATCACCACCACCACCACCACCACCACCACCACCACCACCACTATGATGTCTCGGGTTTTGAGGCTTGAATAGTATTGTGTAGTAGAGTAGTGTACATTTCTTTCGGTGTTTTGTTTATCGTTTTGAGTTGTTAAAATTTTTTTCTACTCTTACTTAACCTTTCTTAACTTTTCCGAGTTGAAAATTTATAGTATTGAGCATTGGAACTTGTTTTGGATTGCAAAATCTAAACTTTGGTTTCTGGGCAAAACTGCTCGTGCGGAATTAGGAGCCGCTCGAGCGAATCTTCGCAGAGTCTTGTGGGTCTTTTGGGCAGAAAATCGGTCAAGCGGATTTTGGGTCCCCCAAGCGGATTTTTGGTGACCAATCCGGCCATGCGACAAAAAATTCAGCTCGTGCGGATTGGGAATTCCGCTCGTGCAAAATGAAACCGCTCTGGCATGTTTCGGCACGTCTGTCTCGATTTTTGTGCCTCTTTTCCTCAAAACTAATGCTAAAACGTGATACACACAGATTTTTCATCTCTCTCTCTCTCTCTCTCTCTCTCTCTCTCTATAATCATCTTTTCTCTCCATTCTGTCTAAAAACACACCCAAATCCAACTTCTATATAAGATTTAGCTCAAATCTTCAAGAGCTTAAGAGGACTTTTTACACCAAATCAAAAAGGGCGACGAGGGCAACGTTTATATAACCAATTGGATCGTGTTTTCGCCAACGTTGAATTCTAGGGTTTTTTTTCTCTTCTTCTCCCAAACTTGAGGTAGGGATAATTTTTGAGTTATATATATATATATATACATGCAAATCTATATATGTTTTGAGTATTTCATCATGTTGTGAGTTATGATTTTGGGTTGTTAAACCCTAGATGATGTTAGAAGTTGATTTCATCTATTTTTCCCAAAACTTTTGAGAATATGAGTATGTTCTAGGGTGTGGGTATTGTTTTGGAAAAATATTTTCAAAAATGGAACAAAAACCTTATTTTGGTGGAAACCCTAGAATTTGGAAATTTTGGGAAAAAGTTGTGATATTGTGAAATTGATACTTGATAATTTTCCATGTGAGTAAATAATGGTGGAAATTCTATAGTTGTATCAAATGAAGAAATTTCATGAGAAAATGAGAAATTATACATTTGGAAACCTTGAGCAATAGTTTGTTGTTGTTATTGTGGAAAGACCAAATGTTAAAAATGACATTTAACGTATGGAGAATTCATAAATGTTGATATTGTTAATTGTCTCATGGAAAAATATACTATAATGTCATATTGATAAGAGATGTGGAATTTGATCACAATGAAGGAGTGTGTGAATGAATTGAGAAATTGAGAAATTTCAAGGCATTGATATAAAAATATATTGCATTGGCACTTGATTTTATTATCATCACCTTTCGAAATGGCATTATTGAGATTATTAAATGGAGCTTTATTATTGCATTGGACATTTGCATCTCCATTCCATTCTATCATAGATGCAATTGATTTTGAATATTGCATTAGAAAAGTATTGCTTTGAGAAAGAAAATTGTTTTGTGAAACAAGACCATGTTGATTATTTTTTGGGTAAATACGTTGATATGTCCGGATAGAGGGTGTAGTTAGTATTGGTTAAGTTGGCCTAAGTGTCCATGGTGAAAGACTGAATGTCCATGGTGAAAGACCGAAAACACGCGCGGAGAAGGTACCACGTGTCTTCCGGTTAGCTACCAGTAAAATGAGGATTGGTAGTGCTTGTTATGCTTACTTGCAGACACCAACCTAGGGATTACCTGAGTCGTATTTACCACCCCTTTGAACTACATTGCAATTATTGAATTGTTAAATTCTCAAGATTACACTGTGTATAAAAGTTTCAAAGGATAAAGATATATGTGTTTTGAACATGGCATGGCATGGCATATGCATTCATCCCATGAAACTGTATAAAATGTATATACTTTGTAGAGATTTTCCTACTGAGCTTTGTGCTCACCCTATGGGATTTTGTGCAAAAAAGGATTTGGTGATCCCACCAAGTTAGAGGCATGGAAATATGTTTTGAGAGCACAAGGCTCTTTTCTTGTTGTAATTATTTTTTGATAAGCCAAAAGCTTTATATGTATGGGTTCGAAAATCACTTTTGTATAACCAGGCTTAAGCCTTAGAATTTGTAACCCTTGAGGGCATTTTTTTTTTCTTTTTGTGATTGACTCTCCATGCTACATGCTATAGATTCATATTCTAGGAAATGTTGAATGTATAACTGCATCTGGGGCATTTTTTTGTAAGATCTTAGGAGTTTAATGAATATCCATGTTAGAGATTGATGGTAATGCCTATGTTGAGATTTTAGGTTCTATATATATGTTAAGCATTTGAGAAGTTGATTGGGAATAAGATCACGTAAATGGAAATTGATAAATCCTTTATTGTGTTAATTTTCGGGGCGTGACAACCACCATCACCACCATCAATCATAATATAAAAATTGAAATATAAAATTTAAAAATAACAAATTTCAAATTTGATCTTATACATATCAAACAATTTATTTTTAGTTCAACACTTAAATTTTTATCAAACAATTTTTTAACTTAAAAAATTTAACATTAAATTTTTAATATTTAACTTTGTCAAGCACCACCACCTTAGTGTCTCTTTCGTCTCATCTACCTCAATCTCCCAACCTTATATGAAAAATGTAACAATAATTAGCACCCAAATGGGTACAACATAATCTCACCCGATGTGCCATTGTCATCACCTATTCCATTATCATTGCCTATCTCTTATCCCTCCCCCCATTGTCTCCACAAAATATCCAACATCTCCATTTTGTATTATTTGCTCCATCTAAAACTAATAAACCCCAATAAAAAGAGAGAAAGATCAAATGAGGCACTACCATCACCTTTCATGCAGAGCTGTTACAACAGACAAGGGGTACTTGTAGATGTGTAAATTCAGCTTGGCCCGGCCTAACCTGTATGAGCTCGAGCTCGAGCTCGGGCTCGGGAACCCAACCTTGGCCCTATCGAACTCTTGTCATTTTTCGAGCCGAACAAGCCCATTTGTCAGAAAACGTGACCTGGGCCCACTAAAAATCAGGCCTCAGGCAGGACATGTGCATAGGCTTGGGCTTTGGACGGGCCTGGGCTGGTTCTAACAATTTTTAAAAAATTTTTTCATCAAAATAGCTTGAAAGTGAAATTGGGTGTTGGGCGGGCCGAGTTAGCAAGCCATTTTTACACCCTTGGGTACCTATTGTTATGGGTGTTAAAATGGGCCGCTAGCCAGAGGCTTGGCCCAGTTCGAACCTCCCAGACTAGGGCTTGAGCCATGCTTTTTTCTGGCTCAGCCTGCCTGACACCCAACGCCATTCTCAAGCTTTTTTGGTGAAAAAAAAATTCCAAGCCCAAACCCAGCCCGTCGGAGACCCGATTATCCTTGGGTCTGGGCCTAATTTTTTGGAAACTTGGCCAATCCAGCTTGATTTTTTGCAGGGGCCCGATAGGCTCGAGGATTGGCTGGGCCAGGCTGAATTTACACCCGTTCTTATTGTGAGGGGCTGCTATGCCCTTTGTTGAGCTTTTTTCTCAATCATATTTTATTGATTTCTACTGCTCATAGTAAAATTTGTTGAATAAATTCATTATGTAAAAAATTAGATTAATCAGATATTTATAACTACTTGATCGGGTTTTAAAATATATTAGTCTGTTTTTAAAATCACATTTACTGTCCATTATTTTAAGAGTAATATACCAATTTCTTATCAACTTGATTTTTTTACACAGATGATCTACTCCGTAAACTTTATAAAATGAATGGTTTAGATTATGAAAATTGCCCCAATAATAACCACAAAGGCACATGAGGCTTAGGCGAGTCATGTGCCCCCCTCAACTTTTGAAAATTCACATTTTTGCCTTTATCAAAAAATTATATTTCATTTAAATCCTTTCAAGTAATGTCTTAAATTTTTTTATATCACTATTTTCTTTACCCTTTTTTTTTTCAAAAAATATATATATATATATATGTTTAATTTATTACTTCAAATGTTTAATTATGCTAAAAGAATTTCTTTTAAATTTTATATTAAAGAAATATTATATGTCACCTATTTTTTGTCATTGTTTTATATCACCTCTTATATGAATACTCATAATTGGTTTATTTGTTTACAAATAATTATTACACAATTAATGATAACTAATAATATGTTGTCATGTAATTAAGTGATTCAAAACCGCGGAAAAAAAAATTGATATATAACAGTCCCTATATATTATTTATTCTCATTTCTCTTATTTGTTTCTCTATTCCTCTATGTATCTCTTTTTGTGTTGCATTTTGATATAATTTGATCGGTTAACTTGAGCTTATATTTAAATATAATTTTTGTATCACACTAATTTTTAGTCTTACAATTGTTAGGTTTTTTGTAATTGGCAATCCCGTTGGACAAAACTCCATTCAGTTGTATTTTTATTCACTCTATTGTATCTATGAGTTATGAGAGTTTAGATGCGAATCCAACTCGAGTTATGCCTATGTAAAGGAGTTTGTGCTTACATTTCGTATCTTGACTTAAGCATTCCTTGTTTGCCACTTCGTTGATTAACCATTTTAGCGGTCTTTCGTACACTCAAGCGGTAAAGTAGATCATTCAATATCTCTGTCTATCTTCTAAACTTCTGGAAAACATCTTTTACCACTTGAGTGGTTGGCCTATATGTGAGCACCGCCTTTAGTCACACCATTCCAGTGCCGCTCGAGTTGTAAAGTGCACGCTCGAGCGATCTTTGCAGCTCTATTTAGTATAAAGTGCATTGTTTGCACGTTTTAGGGTTTAACTCGTCTAGATTCTCAGAGAAGAGTAAAAAAACGAAGTGTTCTATATTAGAGGGTGTTTATATATGAGTTTCCTTGATGTATAGAAAGTGATCAATTGATCAACTAACTACATATTGACAAACATCAAAGGTTGTTTTGTTCTTTTTTCACAAAAGGAGAGAGGTGTTCATCGATAGATTCTAGAGAACTTGGGCCTAAAGCTTTGGTGGATTACGGAATGGCTCATTGTTGAGGATTCAACATCGGCGTTGTGGTTTCAACATTGGGTAAAATGATTTCGAGGTAAAGACGGTGGTGGAAGAGGCACATCAGGGTTCGATTCAATTCGAGCGTGGATTTGCTAAGTAATTGAGAGTTCTCGTGTGTAATTCCTTTTTGTCTTCTTAGTTAATTATTTTGTGGTTTTGACCTGTGGTCTTTTATCACAATTGGAGGTGTTCCAATTCTGATTTTTTCACATTAAATTGTTGTGCCGATTTGTTGTTGATTGTTTGATTGGAATTGCTCTTCATTGTTTAAAATTGAATTATAATCACAAATCAATATCTCAATGATTTTGTGGGGGCATATTTTTGTGAATGACAACATGTGGCCAAGGTGGCACTGAAGTGCCAGCCAAGGTGCCGCGTGTCCTGGTCATGGCGCCGAGGTGATCTCAGCTAGGCCGAGGTTATCTGCGAAGATACCGGAATCCAAGATGAACAGATAAAGGACAAGAGTCCTAGAATGGGGGAGGACCTCAATCTGGATAAGGATAAAACTCTTAGGGAGTTTATCTTTATCTATTTGAGAGTTCAAGATGAGCATTGAGCCAGAATCCATTGAAGCTAGGCTTCTATAGGGATCAAGTTACTGCAGGCTATAAAAATAAGGCACCCTCATGGGTCTAAGGTACGTTTTTTGTTTCCTGGCTAGTGAGTTAAGCACTGTTTGCTATCTTTGAGAGATAATTAAGTACTGACTTGATTGTCGAAGTGCCCCTGGGTAGAAGAACCACCGCCGGAGTCTTATCTTTCTGTGACAGATTATTCAAGCACAATCTATTCTACCAGTATTCTCCAACTGAGTACCTGTTTGGCAGTGAAGTCAGAAATCAGCACCCACAATTTGGCGCCATCTATGGGAAAGAAAAGAGAATAGATGGCCAATGACAGATAGAAAGAGAAGATTGGGGACAACATCTCTACTGGAAGTGGTAAACACATTGACCCTAACGTAGAGAAGGATAATTGCAACGAAGAACCTCGGGATAAGAATCCTAGAGAAAAAGACGTCGACCAAAAATGAGACGTACCAAAGAAAGCAGACCGAGGCGAGTATTATAATGAGAACGACCTCCAAGTATGGAAAGACAGATGCCTGCAGAGGGACGGCGAGATGAAGGGAATGGTGAACAAATTGGCCGACCTATAATCGGTCGTCAGTTTCATGATGCAGAATAACATCATGCAGCCACCATTTCCATTATAAGACACGCCGATTCCGACAGCCAAGAACGATGCCTAGAAAGAGAGGCAGAAAATAGTTCCTGTAGTCCCTCAGTATGACAGGACAAAGGAACATTCTCACCGGCCTTCCCGGGAGGTCGGATAGGGAGAGTCGATGAAAGGAGAGTCTTAGAAGACATATCGTACGAAAGAAGCCCACACCAAAGAACATTGGCATGTTCAAGGGAAGGAGCTTTGTTTCGACACGACTAATGGAGGGAGGTCCAAGAGGACTCATAACGATACCGGGAGTAGCGCACCAAAAAGGCTGAAATTCGTTGATAGCCGAGCTTTTGGATAGACTAGAGAGGATTTGAGGGATTACCTCCAAAGGAAGCAACAAGATGGCGAGGAAACCTCTCCGGTCAAGCCGAGAATGCCATTTTCGGTAGAATTGGACAAATTTGAGGCCCCGAAAAGGTTTCACATGTCGAGATTTCAGATATACGACGAAAAGTCTGACCCTAACTTTCACATCGGCTTGTACCTGAACTCAATGGCACTGTACACCGGGAACAAGCCGTTGCTCTGCAAGGTGTTCCCCTCATCATTTGGGGAAATCGCGTCAGACTGGTTTCACAAGTTGCCGAAAGGAACTGTGAAAAGCTGGGAAGGCCTGGCCGAGATGTTTATGGCCAGGTTTGTGACAAACAAACTACAGCTGTTGAAAGTGGATTCCCTGATAGCCCTAAGAATTGGCGAGGATGAAAGCCTCAGGGCTTATGCCAAAAGGTATTATGAGGTGTTTAACCGAATACCAGGGTGCAACCAAGAAGTGGCAGTCGTGTCTTTTAAGAACGGCCTGAACGATGATTGTCTGCTTCGAAAATCACTAGCAAAAACACTGCCAAAAAGTATAGAGGAACTCATGGCTAGGATCGAGAAGTATGCGAGAGCCGAGGAAAACACGTTAGGGACAAAGGCGTCGAAACAAGAGAAGAGAAACGACTCGCCGAAGCGAGGCCAAGGTAATACTGGATACAACAAGTAAGAGATAGGACTGAGGGCTGCACAAGCAGTCACTACCGTATTCCAAATTCCGGTTTACAAAGTCTTGGAAAGGATCCGGAATCAGCCCTATTACAGAGCACCAGAGAAGATTCCTGGCGAATTTATGGGAAGAAGTCTGGGGAAGCGCTGTGCCTACCACAATGAGGATGGGCATCTGACTCAGGGGTGGCGAGCCCTAAAGGCACATCTAGAAGACCTGGTAAGACAAGGTCATTTAAGGGACCTAGTAGATAAGGCTAGGACAAGGGAAGAATAAGCAAGGCCGCTTCAGGCACCAACAGCACCACCTCCACCAGCACCACAACCGCAAGCAGGCGGACCTCGAGTGATCAATATAATTCACTCGAAGGTCAATGAAAACGAGATACATAGGGAAACTCAGAAGGTGAAACACTTACAGCATGTGTATCAGGTCTGGTAGAAAAGACCTAGGGCAGACGAGTAGCAGGGACCGATGGTATCCTTTACCGAAGACAACCTAGAGATGGTGCAGCATCCACACAACGATGCCTTAGTAATATCCCTCAAGATTAGAGAGTGCTAGGTAAAGCGCATTCTAATCGACTAGGGCAGCTATTGTGACATCATGTATGTCAGATGTTACAAGGAGCTTGGCCTTCACTAAGATGACCTGGAGCAGTCTAATGGTCCAATGGTTGGGTTCAACAGAACGCCGACGTGACCCCTAGGAACAATAAGTTTAGAGGTGGAGGCTAGCACCAAAAAGGTAAACACAGAGTTCACAATAATTGACACCCCCTCCCCTTACAATGTTATTTTAGGAAAGCCATGGCTGCATTCAATGGGGGTTGTTCCCTCAACACGGCACCAGCTGTTGTGGTTCCCAACAGAGCATGGAATTGAGGAGGTCAGAGGGGATCAGATGCAGGCAAAGAATTGCTCCATGGCAGCAATGAAATCTACCTATAGCGTGCGAAAAGCAGAATCAACAGAAATTGAGGACGAGGACATGGAGGTCCTGGATGACGTCGGCAAGGAACCAGCCGACAAAAGCGAGGAAACCTTGAAGAAGATCCTAGTCCAACAAGGAGACGAAGAGCATTTCTTCCTACTCGGCTCAGGATTGGCCGAGGATGAGGAAAGAGAGTTAGAAGCATTCTTACGAGCAAACATTAAGGTGTTTGTCTGGACACCATACGAGATGCCTGGCATTGACTCCGAGGTCACTTGCCATAGACTAAATATAGACAGGTTGGCTAAACCAGTCATTCAACGGGCTAGAAGGCTGACCTTGATGCATGTTGAGGCAGTAGAAGAGGAGATGGATAAATTGCTGGAGGCCAGAGCGATTCGAGAGGTAAACTACCCAACATGGTTATCAAACACAGTTGTTGTGAAAAAGAAGAAGAATGGGAAGTGGAGGGTCTGCGTGGACTTCACCAGCCTGAACAAGGCTTGTCCCAAAGACAGTTTCCCACTCCCCAAGATTGACCAATTAGTGGATGCCACTTCAGAGCATGGAATGATGAGTTTCCTAGACGTTTACAGGGGGTACCATCAGATAGCCATATACCCCCCGATGAAGAGAAGACTGCATTTATCACCCCAAAAGAGCTGCATTGCTACAGAGTGATGCCTTTCAGGTTGAAAAATATAGGAGCAACCTACCATAGATTGGTAACTAAGATGTTCAGACATCTAATAGGCAAAATAGTGGAGGTATACAGTGATGACATGGTCGTGAAGACCAAAGAGCTTAAGGATCATCTGGCCGACCTGAAAACAGCCTTTGATATCCTTAGGGCATTTCGGCTTCGACTCAATGCATCAAAATGCGCATTTGGAGTTGGGTCAGGAAAGTTCCTGGGATACCTAGTTACCAGAAGGGGCATTGAGGCGAGCCCAGATCAGATCAAGGCCATCCTAGACTTGAAGAGCCCAACATCGACAAAACAAGTGCAGATGTTGACTGGAAGGGCTGTAGCCTTGAATAGGTTCATAAACACAAGTTTTGACAAATGCAAACCTTTTTTTAGTTTAGTAAAGAAGGCCACAGATTTCTTGTGAACAAAAGAGTGCGAAGTCGCCTTAGTCGACTTGAAGAAATATCTGACCACAGCTCCAGTGCTCTCAAATCCAGTACTTGGAGAGGAGTTGTTCTTATACTTGGCCGTTTTAGAGCATGTAGTGAGTGCAGTGGTAGTCAGAGAAGAAAAGGGAGAACAAAGGGCAGTATACTACGTAAATAAAATCCTAGCGGATGTAGAGACCAGATACTTACCCTTAGAGAAACTGATACTGGCCTTAGTAATGACTTCCAAGAAGCTGAACCATTACTTTCAAGCCCACAAAATTGTGGTATTAACTGAACATCTTTTGAAGTCCCTGTTGCAGCAAAGAGATTTGACCGGCAAGGTAACTAGATGGGCAGTGGTGTTGGACCAATATGACCTGGAATTCAGACCCAAAACAGCAATCAAAGGTCAGGTTTTAGCCGACTTCGTGGTCGAGTTCACACCTGGTGCCGTCCCACATCGGGCTCCGTTGAGTCACGGTTTAGGATGGCCAGGTGAATAAGAAGAAACCCAGCTAGGGATAGCAGAACAGAAGAAAGAAGAGAAACTCAGGCCCTGCGATATTTATGTCGGCGACTCCTTCTGCCTGTTTGTTGATGGGAGTTCAAATCGGCAGGGAACAAGGGCAAGAGTAGTGCTAGTATCGCCAAGTGGGCGGATGCTGGAACAATCTATTCGTTTGGGGTTTAAAGCCTTAAACAACAAAGCAGAATATGAAGCACTGATCGCAGGATTGAAGTTGGCAGCAGCAATGGAAGCCAACGAGGTAGTGGTCTTCTATGACTCCTAGCTTATCGTCAACTAGGCAACTGGTGAATACACAGCCCGAGATGAAAGAATGATGGCCTATATAAATGAGGTAGTCAGACTAGTAGCCTTATTCCTAGATTGCCCACTACAACAAGTTAGCCGAGATGACTACAGCCATGCTGATGCCTTGGCTAACCTGGCTAGTGCAATAAAATCAAGAAAGGCAAGGACAATAATGGTTGACTATTTGTCAGGCCTAAGTGTAGAACCACTGAACACAGAATATGAAGCAATGTGTATGGAGATAGGACCAAGTTGGATGGATGCGATAGTAGTGTTCCTTAGAGATGTGAAGTTGCCAAATGATCATAAAAAAACACACAAGACCAGACTAAAATCGGCGAGGTTCAGTCTGACAGCAGAAGTACATCTCTACAGAAGGTCTTTTTCTAGTCTCCTTTTGAGATGTGTGCATCCCTCACAAGTTGAAGACTTCCTATATGAAATACACGAAGGAGTATTCGGAAGCCACGCAAGGAGCAGGTCACTTGCTCATAAGGTCATTACTCAAGGGTATTGGTGGCCCTAAATGCAGAAAGATGCTGAAGCTTATGTCAAAAAGTGCGAGAAGTGTCAGAGGTTTGCACTTTTGATACATCAACCAGCAGCAGATTTAAACCCAGTGTCTAGCCCTTGGCCATTTGCCCAGTAAGGCATAGATCTTGTTGGACAACTGCCTCAAGCGACTGGATAAAGGAAGTTCTTTCTAGTAGCAACATATTACTTCACCAAGTGGGTAAAAGCTGAACCCCTTGCAAAGATCAGGGACATTGATGTAAAGAACTTCATATGGAAGAACATCATCACTAGGTTTGAGATCCCAAGGGCAATAATAGTAGAAAATAGCACACAGTTTAACAGTAAGCTAATTAAGAGCTTCTGTGCAAAATACAAGATCAAGAACTACTACTCCACTCTAAGCTTCACTCAAAGCAATGGTCAGGCAAAAGCATTCAACAAGACTATTTTGGATGGGATCAAGAAGAGGCTGGAAGCAACTAAGGGAAAATAGGTGGAAGAATTGCCCAATGTACTCTGGGCATATCGGACTACGCCGAGAAGATCAACTGGGGAATCCCCATTTGCCATAGCTTATGGTACAGAAGTAGTTATCCCACTCGAAGTCGGCATCCCTAGGATCAGAACCCAAGGAGTAGATAATGGGACTAATGAGGCATTCCTGGCGTAAGATCTGGACCTATTGGAAGAAAAAGGGAGAAAGCAGCAATTCTGCTGGGGGCATACCAACAGCAGCTTGCTAGGGCTTATAATAAGAAGGTCAACCCAAGAGAGTTTCAAGTTGGAGACCTCGTCCTGAGAAAGGTCGTCGGCAACAAGAAGGACCGCAGAGAGGGCAAGCTTGGCTCAAATTGGGAAAGACCTTATAGAATTATATCGGTCGCCGGCAATAGGGCATATCAGCTTGAAGACTGTGAAGGCAAAGAATTGCCAAGACCCTGGAATACTTGCAACTTGAAGTTTTTCTATCATTAGATTTTTCGTTTTTTAAAGTTTTTTGTTATTAGCCGAAGTAATAATAAAATTTTAGCTCGATTTTTAATTTCAAACTTGTGTAATACGACCGACCAGTCCCTTGGCGATGTTTCTAAGTGAAACATGACGAGTAACTTAGACTTATTATATGGAAGAGTTGAATTATACTTGCATATAATAGAGTTGAACTAAGTTGGCGATATTTCTAAGTGAAACATGACGAATAACTTAGACTTATTATATGGCAGAGTTGAATTATACTTGCATATAATAGAGTTGAACTACGTTGGCGATGTTTCTAAGTGAAACATGATGAATAACTTAGACTTATTATATGGCAAAGTTGAATTATACTTGCATATAATAGAGTTGAACTAAGTTGACGATATTTCTAAGTGAAACATGACGAATAACTTAAACTCATTATATGGCAGAGTTGAAATTATACTTGCATGTAATGGAGTTGAACTAAGTTGAATTAACCTAGATTTGCCATATCGGCAGAATCAAACCCAGATTGGAACTAAGTGCATTTGAGTAAGATTGACAAAGGAACCAAGGAACCAAGGTTGAGAACCTCGGCTAGTCTCTGTTTGAAACTAACTTCGGCAACAAGATCATAGCCACATGCTTAATGAAAACCTAAGTGAAATTTAAGTTCACATTAGGGGGCAGAGAGCTAGAGAATGATGATGAGTAAAAGTTTAAAGTACTTGGGGACTTGTTGAAATTCTATAGAAAAATTTACAAGTTAAAGATATGCCGAGGTAATATTGCAAGAAGTACGTACGCACTTGCCAAGATGACCAAGTTACCAAACTTGGAAAGTATGGTAGACTGAAGTCTTGATAGAAGACAATAAGTAAAGTGATAAATTTTAAATAACACTTGCGAAAATATTTTTACAATGTTTTCAACTGTTAAGCCAAGGCCGAGATGAACAAATTGGAAGTAATGTCTGAGGTATTTTTACTCTGAGGAGACTGTACAGCTAAAGGAATAAACTGAATACATGCAAAATATTCTAAGTATGAGAGTAATAAAGCAAACAAACATGCAAACACTTGAAAGAAGAAATTATACTTGCATTCAAAAGAAAAAAAGGCACTTCGGCCTGTAGAAGGATCACTTGTTCAAATACAAAAAGGGCACATCGGCCAAATGTAGAGCTAACATTGTTCAAAACAAAGTATTACAGTTGTCCAGAGGTAAAAAGGAAAAATACAAACAAAGGACAAGGAAAAGCAGAAACATTCTAAGTGCTAGGATTGGCTTCATCGGTTGGTAGTGTTACACTCTTGTCAGCCTCTACCTCGCCATCAGTCTCACGCAGTGTGTCGTCTAGGCTCTTATTGGCAGTCTCAACCTCGGCCTCAGAAGCGATCTTTTGGACCTCGTCCTCCTCATCTTGAGTCAAGTCCAGGACTTGCTCATTCGGAGTTAGGGACTTGGCCCCAGCAGCACCCTTAGCATCGGCTGCCACCTCGGCCTCTTCGTCATCATCTTCTTCTTCTCCTTCTTCCTCCCCAACCTCAGCCTCAGATTGGCTTAAAGCATGAGGGAATGGCACTGAAAGTCAGCCTTCATCACGAAGGGGAGAATCCTCGGGGACAACCAACTCTTTCAGAGCAGCCATCCAACCAAGGGAGTAACCCTTGTTGCATGCCTGTCTGACTTGTTTCTTGTACTCCTCGCGGACGTCAACTGCCCCTTCGACATAGGCCTTCTCGTCCGCCACTTTGATTTCAGCGTCTTTTGTAGCCAAGGCACTTCGGAGCTCTGCTTGGGCTTTGACAGTTTTTGCTTCGGCCTCTTTTATTTTAGCTTTGAGGACCTCAGCAACAGCCTCTACAGCACCTGCCTTTTCCTCGGCCTGATCTTGGGCTTGTTTAGCTGCTTTGGCCTGATCTATCAGGACTTTCATCTTAGCATCGGCTTTGTTTAAGGACTTAAGCAATCCAGCAACCTCCTTGGTCTTGTGGACCAGCTCCTTCTTCATTTCTTCTGTCTCCATCACAAAGGAGTGAGTGTGCTGGATCGCCTAGAAGAAATAGAAAAAACAAAGTTAGTAAACTCTTTAAGTATGAAAACAGAGAATAGAGTATACCAAGTATTAGGGGTTTACCAATACAGAGTGTTGCACCATAAGAGAGAAGTTTTCATATTCGCTGACCTCAGCCATATGGTTGAGGTCATTTGGAAGGAGTAGTGCAGTAAAGAGGGCAATGCCGACCTCAATGTCAGCAGCGCTATCACCGGTTCTGATTGACTTGTCCTCGATCATGATGGATGGGACCTAAGGGTCATCAGCTTTAAGTGAACCTGAGGTGGCTGTAGAGTCCGACCTTGGCTTCTATGACTTAGTAGATTCAGAGGGGTCATCCTCAGCAGGCCTCTTCTCGGGGGCGGAGGAGCTTTTCTCAACTTTGGCCATCTTGGATATAGGTAAAGTGTCCTCAAAGTCGATCTGAGTCACTGTTGCTTTGGGTTTAGCCTTTTTCACTCTTTTTGGCTTGGCCCTTGGTTGGGATTGTGATGGAGAAGACTGGATTGTGACAACGCCACGGATGTCGGCTAAAAGGTCTTCGATGACAGCCTTGTTGCGTCTTATCTCGTCAGCGGTGGCGGCAACAGTAACTTTAGTGCCAAAGTGAATTGCCAGTAGTGTAGTGGATGGGTTGGCTGGATCGAAAGTCGACGCCTCAGAACTTCGGCGTTTTTGGCTACGAGTTCTACCAGCAGGAGTGTTGGCGAGAACTCGGTGACGGCGTCAACACTACACTGGAGGAATCAGTTGGGGAGCAGATGTTGAAGGCTGCTCTGTTGGGTCAGAGGTTGAGGCTTGGTCTGGCTGTGGTGATGAAGTGGTAGGAGGAGTTGTAGCAGATGGAGAGGACTTGCTCTTCTTGGGGACGTCAGGCAAAATGGATTTGTAGGTTGGGATGTAATTAAGCAGCAGAGGGGCGTTGCGCTGATTAACAGGCAAGCCCAGTAGCTTCTTGAAGTCTTTACTGGGGAAGAATGTCTTGCGAAAGTCTTTGAGAGGCTGAGGAAGAACTGTAAGTAAAAAACAGACATTAAAACATATAAAAGGAACAAAGTAATGAAGACTTAAAAATAGGTAAAATGACACTTGGTTCTACCATTACCCTCTTTAAAAACTGATTGGCTCAAGGGGTAAAGATGGAGGTCATCATCAGGTGGGAACTTCCAGTTGCCTAAGACAATGAAATAATCATCTCCAGTACCTTTGTTGGAGTCTGGAAGGTCGGCTATAAGTCTGTATTCGGTGGATCTCAGCTTGAGATAATAGATATAGCCTTTTTCTGATTTCAGGCCACACATAGTATAACAGTATTGGATATCGGCTACGGTTACCCTAGCATTTTCTCGGCTAGCTAAAGCAATGATACCATTAATAACTCTATAGGAGTTAATGGCCAATTGCATCGGGTTGAGCTTGTAGTAGTGAAGGACTTCTCGGAAAAGGATGTTTAGTGGGAACCTAAGTCCGCACTCTATAAAAGCGACTACTGGAAAGGGCATGAGGTTGTCATTGGGCATAATAGAGTCCTCCTCCCCAGTCAACCTGAGTTGGACATCGGCAGGGATAGAGAACTCCCTTCTAAAATGCATAAGTTTTTCTGGGGTATCCACCCTCCACCTAAACATACCCATGACGTCGACTAGAAGGACAAGGTGTGAGAATTCAAAAGAAAGAGATTTGTGTGGGTTTCAGGGATCTCGGCTAAACCCAAAACAGAAACTGGGGTAAAGGTTTTTCAAGATCAAGGGGAGTTTGTTTCACTTTTCCTAAGAATGTGATTTCTCTACCAAAACCCAAGCCTAAATCTATGTAGAAGCAGAGAAGTAAAGGCAACAATCTGGAAAATGCAAACAAGGAAAATAGAAAAAAGAGTGTGATTCAGACTCAAGAAAGAAATAGGAAATCAAGAACATTGTAACGAAGTGTTTGCAGGTATGCAAAGCCAAGAACGGTGGCAAGATAGCAAGTGTGTGAGCAAAATGTGTATAAATATACCCAAAAACAGATTGGACAGAAGCAAAATCATAAACAAACATGATGGAATTTAAGACACAAACAAAGATTCAAAGAACATGAATGGATTCACAATAGCAGTGTACAAACGTAACAAAGTTCGAAGTAAATCAAAAAACTGAAAAGAGGGGAACAATGACTTACCGAAGAAGATGGCGCTGATATGAAACTCGCTGGAGTCAGACGTCGTGAGTAGTCAAAACCAAATGACGAAATACCCGCGCAGAGGAGATGATTGAAGCAAGTTGCAAAAGCTTCAAAGTATGAAAATGGAGGACTTAGGTTTGTTTAAAGAGAGAGGAACTTGAAACGCAAAAGAGGGAACGAAGATACAAAGGTGAAAAGACGGAGAGAGAATGAAGTGCTTTTGATTAAAACACAAAAAGGCGGCAAAATCACAATTAGTGTGCCTAGGACGACGTGTCTGTTAGGCGGCGCGCATAGAAGCGACGCAATCTGATGGCGCGTGTCAGGTATGAGTCAATGAGGAAAAGACGCGTGGCGAAAACGGTTGAGAAACCATGCGTGACAGCTCATGCGCAGATAGAACTCTTGGAGTTCTTGATTTGATGAAGCAAGGACCATAGCTAGGAGGACGATCTCAGTTAAAGAACTTAAAAAACTTGGTTCTTGGTTTTTGGCATTGGTAAAGCAGACTACAGTCTTGAACAGATAGAGCCGATGTGCTATGACCTCGGTAATCAAGGGATAGAGTAAGCTTTTAGCCAACATACTAAACGGACAAATGATATAGGTTCCATCACTTCAAGATGCCGAGGTAATAGAACTTAGGGGGCAGTTGTGGGAGCATATTTTTGTGAATGACAACACATGGCCAAGGTGGCACTGAAGTGTCAGCCAAGGTGCCGCGTGTCCTGGTCATGGTGCCGAGGTGATCTCGGCTAGGCCGAGGTTATCTGCGAAGATACCGAAATCCAAGATGAACGGATAAAGGACAAGAGTCTTAGAATAGGGGAGGACCTTAGTCTGGATAAAGATAAAACTCTTAGGGAGTTTATCTTTATCTATTTGAGAGTCCAAGATGAACATTGAGCCAGAATCCATTGAGACTAGGCTTCTACAGAGAGCAGGTTACTGCAGGCTATAAAAATAAGGCACCCTCGTAGGTCTAAGGTACGCTTTTTGTTTCCTGGCCAGTGAGTTAAGCACTGTTTGCTATCTTTGAGAGATAATGAAGTACTGACTTGATCGTCGGAGTACCTCCGGGTGGAAGAACCATCGCCGAAGTCTTATCTTTCTGTGACAGGTTGTTCGAGCACAATCTATTCTGTCGGCGTTCTCCAGCTGAGTACTTGTTTGGCAGTGAGGTTAGAAATCAGCACTCATAGATTTTAAAGAATTTTCAATTCAAATAAAAATTAGTTTAAGTTAAATTGTGAATTTTGTTAGAGTTATGCTAGAGACTCCAAATAATCTACCAAATTTTTTACTAAATCTCTTACATGGGTGTGGGACCCACACATATGTGGGTTTGTGTGAGTCCCACACCCATGTGAAAGGTTTTGTAGAAAATTTGGTAAATTATTTGAGGTCTAGAGCATTTTCCATTTTGTTAAGATTTCAGTTCAATAGAAAGCCAAAATTCTAGCTCCACAATTGCACAAAGGACACTGCAACTCCTGTTGTGTCCAAAGGCACAAGTAACCCATCTTCCATCACACTACCACCATCACCTTACACAGCTACCACAACACTCGCATCACCCACATCCATACAATAAGTTATTTGGTGGCTCTAGGCACGGCCAAATGGTGCTCTAGGTGTGGTGTGATTGGTGAAGGATATAGTGATTTGTGATTGATTAAGAGTATGGCCACGTAGTGCTTCTAGGCCAAGAAACAATCTACGCCACCCCCAAACATTTACTATAACACCCACGTCTCCAATCGATAAAAGAAACTTAAAAATAGGAAAATAACAAAGAAATCTAAAAATAAATAGATTAGCGGAAAATTCAAATTTCAAAATAAGTAAAAATAGTTTTTATGTTTATAAAATTTAGTAATTTTTGCACAATATTTACGACTTGTTTGAATGACCAAGCAATCCTTAGTGTGTTTTTGTTTCTAAAAATTTCAATTGGTCTGTTTGGTTTGAGCTCAAAAAAAATATTTTTTGATTTAAATAAGTCAAAAAAAAGTCATGTTTATCTTGAACTAAAAAAACTATTATAAAAAAGGTCACCTTTTCACTAACAAAAATATAATTTGTTTGCAACTTCAAATTTTTTTTAATATTTAAAAAAAAGGGTTAATTACAAAACCAATGTTAAGGTTTCACGCAATTTTCACTTTAAATCTTAATATTTTAATTTCGACAAATTAAATCATAGAGTTTCTTTCATATTTCAATTTGCCTCATTTGTCCATGTAAGGTAATGGAGGGGGTTTAAAGTGAAAAATAATGAGATTTAAAGTGAAAATGCATTAAATGTTAGGTTTTTTTTTTATATGTAATTAACCATTTTTTTAAAATTAAAATCACTAAAAATAAAAAATGGTTAGTTACAAAATAAATCCCAACATTTCACATGTTTTTTACTTTAAACCCCAGTGTTTTTCCTTCAAAGCCCCTCCGTTACCTTATACAGATAGAAATGGATAGAGGGGGCAAATTGAAACATGGATGAAACTCTATGGTTTGATTTGTCAAAATTAAAATACTGAGGTTTAAAAACGCTTGAAATCGTGAGTGTTTTTTTTTTTTTTTTTGTAATTAACCCTTAAAAAAATAACTAAAAAACTAAAAAGAAATTCTAAAAAAATAAAATAAAAATCCTAGGGTTTAGTCCTTATAACAAAACAAATCTTGAATTTATAATTTTGTCAATTTAAATCTTTTTTTTTAAAAATTTTCAATTTAAATCATTTACCTATTTTCATTAAATAAAATCAACAAAAAAATATATTTTAATTATTAAACTCAATAAAAATGATATTTTAGATATTTCATAGACATTTATATTGAATTTAATTACTAAAATACTATTTTTTTATTCGATTTTATTTGACAAAAATAGACAAATAGTTTAGATTCAAAACAAATAAAAAATATTCGGATTTAAATGAATAAAATTAAGAATTAAGAATTTATTTTCCAACATTGAATGGTGACTCGAAAAATCATGGCTCGAATGGCTTAAAATACTTAAAACGACGTCGTTTTGACACATTGGAGCCATTCGAATTACAAAAATTTAGGTCACCAAACATTTTCCTTTATTTTATTACAAACATCAAACCTTGAATTTTTTTTATTATTCTTTTTCCAAAAAGTAATTATCAAACTCCACCTTTGTAAATAGGCTAAATTACAAATACATCCCTTGAGATTTGATTAAAATACGAATCTCCTCATGTGATTTTGGAAATTACATTCCACCTCTTAAGGTTTCTAACTTCATAAAAAATCAATCCTTTTATTAATATATTATCAAGTCAATTAATAGTTTTTAATGATGTTAGAAATATGTTTCAATTAATAATTTAGATTTTTTTATTATTATATAAGAAAACAATTATGAAATTTATTTTTTTAATTAATTCTGTTAATTAAAAATTCTACCAAGAGAATCTTTATAATTTTTTAAATTACAGGAGACAATCTATTTTTTTTTAAAAATCTCAAAAAATATATTTATAATTTATTTTTGTAAATATAAAAGTTTATTGAGCGATAATAAGTAAATATTTTTTAAGAATATTAAGAACCCAAGAAAATATATATAGTAAAGATTACAATCATTCATCTAGACCGTGCCGCACTAAATTTATATTTTACTATATATATTTTAAAATATATATAGTAACAATAATGCTACAGGCTCTAAAAGATGACTAAATGAATGAGCAAAAATCTAATTGGACTGCCACTTAGGATTAGTGGGCCCTACCACTAAACAATTTATTCCTCTCACGTGATAGAAAGAAAGAAGCAGAAAAAACAAAAATAAAAACAAAAACAAAAAGGCGTCAAACCCCTTCAACTCCTTTCAGACTTTCACTCCATTGAATAAAGCATAATCATCACCGAAGAAAAAAAGCCTCCGTGGAAAGAAGAAGTTGATCATGTAAGTTTTTAATTTGTGTTAACTTTTTTTTTTTTTTTTTTTTTTTTTTTTTTGGTATCATCTAACTTTTTAAAATTATAAATTTTAATTTATTTTTAAATTTCTGGAAAGCTTTTTTTTTTTTCTAATTTTTGCAAGGAATAATATATTTTTAGGTTTATTATTTTTTGATTGAACAATGAATTTTTTTTTTTTATTGAAAAACTCATATTCTAACATTGTGTTTGGTTCATAGATTTGAATCAGATTTGAAAAAAGAAATTGTGTCTCACCTTTTTATTTTTCATTTTCAAATTCCTAACGACCTGGTTGATTCATAAACTTAGATAAAAATTTAGAAAAAAAAATGAAAAGGTGGGAAAAACATAAATGAAATATATTTATATTTAATCTATTTTTTTATTTTATTTTTTTAAATTTATATTTCATCTAGTTTTTTGTTCTCTGAGAAAATGCCAGGAGCTTCTAAATCTTTTTTTTTTTTTTTTTTTTTTTTTTTTTACAGAGCAACAAAAATCAACATCTCAACTATTAATTTCAACTATACATCCTCATTTCCATCCTTTTGTAAGAACTTATTTTAGGATTTTTGTTTTTTAGAGTTCAACCTCTCATTTCTAGTTGAATATTTGTGGATCTTGTTTGATTTGTGCCTCTCTTTTTTTTCTTTTTTTTTTGGGTTTCACTCTCTTCCTATTTTGAGGCATTCTAGTTGTTTGTTGAAAAGCAGCTGAAAAATGATAACTTTGTTTATTTAGTGGCACCTAGACCGTGCCGCACTAAATATATACAATATGAGTGTTACTATTCATTCCTAAAAATTAAACTCATATTTTAAATTTAGTGATGTGACACTATACTAAAATATTTAAATCAACTCTCTCTTTTTATTTATTTTCTAATTATCAACCAATCAACTTTTTAATATATCACTGAGTCTAAAAAATAGTATAAAAAGTAGATTTGTATATCATTTTTCATATGATATACCTCATTTTCAAAATAAAAAAGGGAACATAATTTTAGGCTTGGTTTGGAGATACTCAAAATAAGTTGTTTATTAACTTATTTCTATCACATCATCTTTCTAATTTTTTACATATTTTTTTATAATAAGTAAAAAAATTAAAAAATAAGTCATACCCAAAATAACTCTAGTGTACATAGGCTATGCTTGGTACAAACCTTTTTGGCTATTTTAGTCACAAAAAGACAAAATAAGTTAAAAAATCAAAGACAAAATATCACATCCAAACTATAATCATTTCATTTTTTCTCTCAGAAAAGTCAAAAAAGTTAAAAAATTCATCTCAAACGAGATCTTTTAGCCCCAGGCTAAAATAGCCAAAAAATCAACCCATATCCCAAACGAAGGCATAGTATTTTCTAATAATCACCTTGTTTGGTTCCAATTTCCTGAATTCAATTTTCTAAAAATTGAGTTTTTTATTTTTTATATTTTTTTATTTGTAAAGATTTTTTTAATATTTTAAATATATATATTTTAAAAACTTTTTAGATATACTCAACGTAAATACAATCAAAAAGTATAACATTTGTGATTTTTTTTTAAAAATTTTTTTACTAAATACCAAAAATATAAATATAAAAAAATAAAAATTCAGTATATTTTTGTATGTTGTGTATTTATTAATTCTTTAAAGTATTTTATTTTTTAAATAAATTTAGGTTATGTGCATCTAAAAAGTAAATTTTTTTAAAAATATATTAAAAAATTCATTAAAATTTTTTTTAAAAAAAACTTAGGTGGCATTTGATTTAGAACTCAAATCATGATTTAGATAAAAAAATTTCAAAACTCATAATCAAACACTCATTTGAAAATAAACTATTTTAGTAACTTTTTAACTTTTTACAAAAAGATATTCCGGAAAATAGAAAAAGTAATGTAACAACTTAGAGTGACTTTTTGGCTAAAATTGAAAGTTGTCAATTCAAAGACTCTTTTCAAAACTCTATTTAAAAAATCAAAAAAAACTATTCTTTTATTTTGTTCTTTAAAAATATTTTTTATTTTTTATTTTTTTAAAAAAAATATTTTTTTATTTTTTTAAATATTGACCAAACAATTTGTTATGATTTAGAATATTTAAAATATTTAAAAAAAAATTAAAATATTTATAAAATAAAATAAAATATTTAAAATAAAAATTATATATTTAAAATAAAAATTATATATGTAAAATATTTTTTAAATTTTTAAATATTTAAAGAAATACAGTAGTAAATACAACACATTAAAAAAATAAATAAATATTTAAATAAAAAATATTTACCTTAAAAAAATAAAATTAATAAATTTTTAAAAAATAAACCAAAAAAATTTTAAAATACAACTCAAAACTCAAAACTCAAAACTTTTTTTAAAACTCATAACCAAACAAATTTTTTATTTTTAAAACTAATTTCAAAATTTAAAACTCAAAATACAATTTAAAACTCAAATGATGATTCAAAAACTAAACCAAACGATATCTTAATTTGTAAAAAATGAAATGCAGAAAATTAGAACCAAATAAAGTGAATACATATATATATATATATTTTTTTTTTTGAGTTGAGAAAGAAAAGATTTCATTACTAGAAAATTGACAATCACACATTATTATTCATTTTTGAAATTCAAAATAATGGTATAGTCCCGTCCAATCAGCTCTGAAATGTAACAAACAAAAAAACTGAAACGCTCGCGAAGTTAACGTCCTTTTCTTTCCAAAACCAAACGGCTCTCTTATTTCCATATATTCATCTTCATCGACTATTATTCTTCGACTATTCATTTCCCTCTCAAAAATTCATCAATCACACGCCAAAAAACCACTTCAAAATCCTAGGGTTTGTTCGTTCGAACCATTTTATCAATTCACAGAAACTCCACCAACTTCTCTCCTGGAAAATCACTCTTCCTTCACCGATTCCGGACCGCTAAAGTTCAGTGACTACGTCGCTTAATCAGGTTTGTTTTTTCTAAGCAATAGTTTAATTGTTAAAACTTGAATTTTGAACTTGACATGCTCTGTTTGTTTCTGTTTGGTTGGCGAGAAAATCGAAGAAATTAGAAGGAAAGAAGAGATTCGAGTATAGTGTTGGTTTTATTTGGCTGTGAATATAAAAGTCTAGTTTTCCGTTTTGTACTTTTGTTGGCAACCAAACAGGAGCATTAGTTGAAACTTGATATTTCTTCTTCTGGAAAATCAATTTGCTTTCATATAGTGCCTTCATAGGATTTAGTTTTCTGATGATAGTTAGACGTTTCTCTTAAAGCGGCAATTTATGTTTTTCAACTGATATTTAGTTTAATCAAAACTGAAATTTTGAACTTCATGCTCTGTTTCTGTTTGGTTGGCAAGAAAATGGAGGAAATTAGAAGGAAAGAAGAGATTCGAGTATAGTGGTGGTTTCATTTGGCCATGAATATAGAAGTCTTGTTTTCCATTTTGTATTTGAAACTTGATATTTCTTCTTCTGGAAAATCAATTTGCTTTCATATAGTGCCTTCATAGGATTTAGGTTTCTGATGATAATTAGATGTGTAGGTTGAAATGGTAATTTATGCGTTTCAACTGATATTTTACCGTGAATCTGTGATAGCCATCTCTGTCTCCACATATGAATGCTAGTTTGTCTATAAAGTCATGGAGGTGATATACTTCTTTTTATATATATTTTTTAATTCAATTATTCTAGCTTACTTCTTGATTTTGTTTGTTTTGGTGGTGGTGACGTGGCTAGTTTTTCTGTGTCAGCAAGAACAATGTGTTGGGTTCGATAAATGAGATACTTAATACAGGCAAGGTGTTAGATGTGAATTTTTACTTAATTGTCCTTATGCAATATTATTACAATTTTAACTAGTAAGACCTGCCAAGTCACCAATATTTTTCTAAAAGTCTACGCTGTTAGGAAATGGGCCCAATAATGTATATAAAGCTATTTAACACCCTCCCTCACGTGCAACCCCATTTTGCACGTGGAGAGACAAACAGAGAACCAAACAGAAGGAGAAGCAAACAATCAAACAGAGAGAAAGGAACCAAACGGGGGCTTACTACCAAATGCAGAGACTTGAACCTAAGACCCGTCTCAACCAAAGCTCTAATATCATGTTAAGTCACCAAATGGGCCCAATAATTTATATCAAGCTATTTAACAATGTGAGCACTGAGCATGTTCCATTTTTACTTACTTGAGTGATTAGCTTGTTAGGGGGGAGGATTGTGCAATCCCCTTGTTCAATGTTCGTAAAATCTACGGCCTCGTTTGGGAACAGGCTATTTTAGTAACTTTTTGGCTTTTTACGAAAAGATGTGCAGAAAAGTAGAGAGGTGATGTGACTAGTTTTAGTTGGCTTTTTGACTTTTTGGCTAAAATAGTCAGTCCCCAAACGAGGCCTCGTGAGGTTTTGATATGGGATTGCTGGTTAAAAATGGCCATGTACTGGTAAGTTATCATTCATGACCTCTTACACATTAGTTTTAGCTTTAATTTGTCTCTGGCAGTATCACTATAGCTTCAATGTGTCATCCTTTTACATTGTAATTTTGTGTCAACTTTTTTAAATTACGTTGTCATCCATCTACTCTTGAGAGCCCTTGATGCAAGACATGTAGGGACAATGCTGGATTTTGAAAATAGAGGTTATTTAAAGGCCTAAACAGTGAGTAATTTAGTATTTTAAGGGTTAAATTGAAGGCTAATAAGTAGGGAAAATGATTAGAGTTGTTTTAGGGGTGATTGGATAGAGTTTTAGGGTTGAAAAGTGCACCTTTAAAGAGTTGTGAATAGTAATCCGAGAATAGAAAAATTGAAACAAAAAAGAAGAAGAAAGAAGAGAACAAGATAGGTTTAGGAATCACTTCTAAAATCCCTTGGCCATCACACTTAGAGTTTGATTAAGTCACACAATCCATAAAGAAGCTTCAAAGCTCTCAAATTTTTATAAAATATCAACTCTATGAGAGTATACTATTACATGGCTTTATATTCTAAACCAACCATAACCAACAAAGGGAACTATCATAATATCTTTAACTTTCAAAACTAATCTAAGACTAAATATGAAATAAAAACAAAAACTAACTGGTTTGGGGTGTCCTAAAAAAGTGCACTTTTTGTCTTTTTACGAAAAGATGTGCAGAAAAGTAGAGAGGTGATGTGATGGAAAAAAGATAAAAAGATAAAAAGATGGATTATATAGGTTATGCCAAACAAGGCCACAAAACGACCCATACAACTCATATTAGGAAATTTTACAAATTACTAAAATATCCTTAACCTTAAAAGCCATATAAACATAAAAATAATTATAAAACAAAATTATAATAATATTAGAAACATACTATGAAGAATGGATACCTCTGGATGTAACGTATGGGTGTTCGACACATGTCCAACATGTGTCAGACACCCTGTGTTACGTGTCTGGATTGATTTTTTTTTTTTTTTTTTTTTTTTTTTTTCTTTTTCAGTCGGACACTTTGTGGACACGCTCAGACACCTAAGGGACACTGCGGGGAGAGAGAGAGAGAAGAAATCGCTCACCTGTGAACCCTAGTCAAAGCTGTCGAAGCTTTTGAAGGCCTTTAATGAAGCAATCACGGGTAGATTTCTCTCTCTGTCTCTCTTCTTTTCTTCATCTCTCTTTTCTCTTCTTCTCATCCTCTTCGTTCTTCTCCCCTTCTTCTGTTCGAGTTCTTCTTCTTCTTCTCTTTTTTTCCTTTCTCTCTTTCTCTCTTTGTTTTCTCTCTCTCTCTCTCATTTTTTATTTTCCCCCCCTTTTATGAGGTCAGACATTGGATAACTGAAAAAAAGGGTGCAACCCCTCCATTTTTCAATATTCATCTTTGGCCCTCATTTAGAGCAAATTAATTTTATTTGAAGAAAAAATAAATTTTTTGAAATTGCTGAATTTATTTTATTGGGTAAAGTGCTGAGATTGATTAATAGATGATGGCTGGCTGTATATATATATTTAAAATATTTTTTGATGTTATTTTGTATTTTTTATTACTTCTCAATTTTTTTAATTTTATAACTTATAACAAATAAATAAAATTATATATTTTGAGCGTGTCTCCCGTGTGTCGTGTCCCTTATTTTTTTAAAATTTACGTGTTTGCGTGTCCGTGTCATGTCACGTGCTCGTGCCAGTGTCCGTGCTTATGTTTGGTTTGATTCCTATTGATTTCTCTTTGAAACCATTCCAATTTCTAAATATCATTGCTTCTTTAAATTTACTCTTCCTTGAACTTTTTATATTCTGCATCATTCTCCCTTGGTTGGAAAAAACTCAACCATGAGTTTTGAAGTGTTGAAATATAAGCATCCACAAGCTTTGAAATTCCATCCATGGCTTCATGTTAAAATCTTTAAGTTGTCGCCGCCTTTTCTTTGTTGGAGATAGGAACAAAAATATTGAGAAATTGATCTTGTCCTTCATGATATTAAATATGTCAGGCATGACAAATTCAATAAAAGGAATTGAAACATTCTTGAATTGATCCAAATTGGGGGCTGCAAAAGTGATTCTGTGCGTTATGTTCTCATTTGGCTCCACAAGGAGTGTTTGCAGTCTATTTGAATACTTCCACCCACGCCATTAATTGTGAATTCCAAACTCTCATCGCCTTTGTCAACCAATGTTCCATAATGCAGTTCAATATTACCATCCCTTTGGAAATATCATTACACCTATTAGAGAGAATTTAGGCAGTCAATTGGTGACTTATAAGGCCATACTAGGATCAGTATCAGCAACTTGTTGCTGTAATTCTTCAATCCCTACATCTTGTGTGGCCTCTGAACCTTCTATTTGGACAATATCCAAAATTGTAGGCTCCGGAGACAACTCTCTGGATTCTAAATTAGGCTCAGCTAGTAATTTATTAACATCTAAAGACAAATCTGGTTCTGGACCAGCCACTTGCTCCTTTGACTTTGCAATCATTGCTAGTGCAACACCTGAAATATTGGATTCATTGCCCTGTTCTCGAGACTCTTCAACAGCAATTACAGGGGATTGTTGGATTTCTTCTGAATCATCAATAATTATTTTTTCATTCTTTGAAATCTGGTCATCT
Source organism: Camellia granthamiana (assembly GCA_036172215.1). NCBI lineage: Eukaryota > Viridiplantae > Streptophyta > Magnoliopsida > Ericales > Theaceae > Camellia > Camellia granthamiana. Next base: position 84,446,220 of record CM069904.1, on the reverse strand, counting down.
TTCCCCATGGCAAAAGTTTGCTTGTCATCCACAAAATCTATCTTGGAACATACAGAATTTTGGTTGATGAATTTCTTCAGAGTTGGTGCCCCTTGTGGTGTTTTTGATTCATCAATCACAGCCTCATTATCCTTCAAAATCTGGCCATCCTTCACCTTTGGAAAATTCTGAACATATTCATTGGCTTGCAACTTCAATTGTGTAGGGTTTTCATTCCTAAGAACAATATTCGGCTTTGGTGCATCTTGTTGTGGCTTTTTAGCATTTTTTTGTGGCACTTTAGCCTTTTGTTTTGGAGTTTCTGTTGGTTTCTCTTGCTGGATAGTCTTGCATTATACGTAGGCTTCAAAACTGTAGATTTCTCCTTAAATTTTACAAAAAACTTAAATTGTATAGCCGTTTCAATAGTATTTTTGAGATCTTCCAAATATGCATGAAACATCTCTTTTTTAATTTCAAATCTCAATCCACTTTTGAAACGAGCAATAGTCATCCGGTCACTTTCGACAACTCCAAACTTGATAAATAACTCCTTATATTTTCTTGCATAATCAATCACACGCATATTAGTATGCAATTGATCAAGAAAATCATCTTGAAGATCCCTTAGACCAATTTTTTTTCTAAGAAGCGCTTTACCCTCTTCCCGAGTCAATCCACTTGTATAGGATCTCACACAAAGTAAAAACATCATGGTGGAACCTTAAGCTCTAATACCAAACAGATGTAGGACAATTAGGGCAGCAGCAAATCTGGACTTTTGGGGCTGATTTTAATTAGATTTTATGGCTGAAATTGTAATAAAAGTACAGGGGACGAGTAGTGTTTGTTTGGGGTAATTAATGGGTAAAGAGTTTAAGCATGAAAAGATGGGATTTTGGCATTGTTTAGGGGCTGTGAACCATACCCGTGAACAGTATTTTTGGGCTGTTAAAAGTGTAGAAAATAAAAGAAGAAAGAAGAGAAGAAGATAAGTCTAGGAATCAGAATCCCTTAGGCATCACACCTAGGGTTTGATTGCATCACAAAATCCATAAAGAAGTTTCAAAACTCTCAAAGTTTTATAAAATATCAACTCTATTAAAGTATAAGTATTGCATGGCTTTATATAGAACTAATAGACTTCCTAAACCAACTATAACCAAAAAAGAAACTATGGTAATATCTTTGACTTTCGAAACTAATCTAAGACTAAATAATAAATTAAAAAAAAAAAAAGACTAATTAAATAACTTAACCTACAAAACTACTCATCACACAACCCATATTAGGAAATTTTGCAAATTATCAAAATACCCTTAACCTTAAAAGTCCTAGAAACATAAACATGATCATAAAATATAACTATAATAATATTATAAACATGATTATATATGGTTCCTACAATTTCTCTTTAAAACCATTCCAATTTCCAAATATTACTGCTTATTTGAATTTACTCTTCCTTGAACTTCTTATATTCTGCATCAGCCCTTGTTTTGCTTGTTTTTGATGGTTAGCATACTTGCTTTTGTCCCCATGGTATTCTGTTGTGAATGTGTTTGTGCAGTGAAAAAAGGGGAAATAATAAATGTGCGAGTCCTAAGTGGGATTGTGCATATCTGTATCTCTCTCTGTGGAAAAATTATGAGTGTTTGGCATATCTATTGCAGTGTATTATCCTCTCTTTTTGGTAGCCAAATCAAGGTGCATAAAAACATTAATTGGATGCATTTGTTTTTATTAGATCTAGGATTTTTTAAATTCATCTTAGGAAATTTCATGAGCCCCTAAGTCTTCCATTATGTCTTTCTTAATTTCACATGCATTGACAATATGAAATGTTAGTGCCCTGCAAGTAATAACGTTTTAAATCTGTCTGAAGCAACAGAGCAGGTATTTAAATTAAGTAATCTAGTGTTCTAGTCTGAATTAACCTAACCAGGCCCAAGCATTTATAATTATGTGCATGGCAACCTTGTAGAGCTTTGATTTCTTTCCCCCCAAACCCCCCACCCCTCTCTCTCTCCCCTTTGGATTTTAGGTTCCTGGTCCGATTTTTGTTTTTAAGTCCTTGTTTACATTTTCTTTGTTTTACCTCTCACTAAACATCAAATTGATTCATACAAACATTTAATGCTGTTTCACAGCAGTGTGTGTTACTTGAACGAATGAAAGTTTGGTGTTTTCAGGTGTCTTGGTATTTGCATATGTGGATGTTGTAATTCAAATGTTACAATTGCACAATGGACTATGGGTAATTTACATGGATTTAGTGGGTTCCCTATTTTATATAGAAATGTGGAGGTAAGAACCCTGGAAAGTAAAATCAGAAATGGTAAACTCATGGGAAATATAATTAATTTGGAATGGTTAAATTATAATTTCACCCCAGTTTTCTTTCTATTATTGGTATGAATAGTTTTTTCACCAGAAGTGTATTTCTGAAATGTCTCAGACAACAACCAATTTTACAAGTTTTGTTTTAAATATCATTAATTATTTGGAGGTTAGATTAATTGTTTGCAATCATGTAAAGCATCTTATTTGTCCTTAATTGGATATTAGTAATTGTTTAAGTAGATTTTGAATAATTGGTGTGCAGTAAAGCTTACGTTTTGACTTATTTGCAGTGGTTCAAATCTTTGTTAAGTTAAAGTTAAATGAAGTTTCTCTTTAAAATCAAGAAAGAAATATGCAAGCTTGTTAAGTTTGGATACATGCATAAAATGTCAGGAAACACATTGCACTTATGTCTAATTATGGAACTTTTATTTTAAACTTCAATGGCACGTAAGGTTCTAGTTTGTTGAAAGTTGTTGTTACTCTTTTTGTCTCATGTTTGTTCATTATTTTTCAAATCTATAATGAATAAATTTGAATTTGTGATGTTTCTGCATTAAATCTTTAGGTCCACACTTTTCTCACCTTATACATGCTTCATAATAGATGGGCAATAAGAGTGAACCTAGTAATCTATTTAATAAACTATAAGAGAGCAACTAGTTGTAGTTTGATTATGGAAACACCAATGAGTAGGCTTTCTAATACTGGCATTAGACTAACCTGGACAAGCAACCAAAATGGACACATATCATATGGGTAGAGGGAAGTTCTGGAAAAAACAATCAAAAAAAGACATGTTAATACTTAAAATGGGAGATGCCATGATTTATAAATAATCAAAAAAAGAAGATCCGGGATCTGTCCCCTTTGGGTAATAAAATTTAAGAAAAGCCAATTGCTATGATTTAGTCATGTGTGAAAACATGATCAGTTCAAGTAGAAAGATCTTTTTACCACTAGAGGACTCATTGTGGATCTGATGAGAAAAGCTTTCACCTCACAGTTTTCTTGGAAGATTAGGCTCCTGACACAGTGGTGCATTGACGTAGAAGATTTTAGTCCACCCCAGCAGATATAGCCTAATTGTCGAACACAATGATAATTGTAAACATATCATTCTTAATGTAGGCAGGCTGTAATGTTTTGTTTTTAGTTACTATTTTCATGTTTTGTATTTTTGTGTCATATTTTAGTATTCATCTCTATTTGATGTAAGGGCTCTTTGGTAATCTTCATTATCTGTTCCTCTCTTATCATTTATTTATTTTTTCAGACAATTCATTCAACATATATATTTACCCATTTCAGCTTTTGCATATGGAAACAACATGTGGATCTCTTCTATCTGAGCTACAGGTTTTTTCAATTTCCAAATGATTTATTGTATTTTTATACATGAAGTGCTTCTTATTCCTTTCTATGAATCTCTTTTTCTTGGGACTCATTCTTAATGACTTTTTCCCTCGTAACCTTGTTTCTAAAAATTGTCATTTTGATTAGAAAATATGGGATGAAGTTGGCGAGCCAGTGAGAGAAAAGGACAAAATGCTTCTTGAACTTGAACAAGAGTGCTTGGAGGCATATAGAAGAAAAGTGGATCAGGCAAACCAGAGTAGAGCTCAGCTGCGAAAGGCAGTTGCTGACTCTGAATCAGAACTTGCATACATCTGTTCTGTAATGGGTGAGCGACCATTACATACAAAGCAGGTTAATGGAAGACATGACTCCTTTTTTTAATTTCTTTACTTAGATACCCATTTATAATTTTAATAATTTGTTAAGATTTTTTCCAATTGATTTCACATTTTGAACAGTGTGCTGGAAGCCTGAAGAAAGAGCTTGAAGCTGTTATGCCTCTACTAGAGGAGATGCGGAAGAAAAAATTTGAGAGGAAGAGTCAGTTTGTTGAAGTTTTAGATGAAATAAAGAATATCTCAAAGGAGATGTGTATATCATTGGAAGATAATCGATGCATGGCAGTCATCAACGAGAATGATCTGTCTTTGAAAAGACTAGAAGAATTACACATTCAGTTGCATGCTCTCCAAAAGGAGAAGGTCTGATATGCAGTTTCTGTTCTTGTTCACACATTGGGAATTCTCGTTGCAGTAATAATTTACTACTTGGAAATTGATTTAAAGTTTTGTGAAAATCTGGTAATCAAGTGGTAATCCTAAGGGTCAGTAAAAAATTTGTACTTAGACTGTGGAGATGACATTTAACACACTTACATGGGTTCACAAAAGAGGAGTTTTGTAATATGAAGGATTATTTCAGTTTTCATTTTTAGAAGTTACTATGAAGAATCTTCTGGGCATTCTAATAGTTCTGTTTTAAACTTACGATGAGATCTTTTCTAACTGATTTTGACAATTTTACCTGCAGAGTGACCGCCTGAAGCAGGTGCTGGACCATTTGAATACTCTGAATTCACTATGTGTGGTGCTTGGTGTGGATTTCAGGCAAGCAGTTAGTGAGATTCATCCCTCTCTGGATGATTCCATCGGCACAAAAAATTTAAGTACTAAAACAATGGAAAGGTTATCCACTACAATCCAAAGGTTGCTACAGGTCAAGATTCAGAGATTGCAACAGGTTAGCATCCTTTGAAAGTTTGTGTCACTGTGAATTCTGGTCTAAATTAATTTTCTACTTGGTTTTGCTCACCCTTGAAGCTGCATCAGGTTCAAGATCTTGGGACTACTATGGTGGAACTTTGGAGCCTGATGGATACCCCAGTTGAGGAGCAACTACTGTTTCAGAATGTCACAAAGAAAATAGCTGTTTCAGAAAATGAAATTACTGAGCCCAACTCTCTCTCTTTGGATTTCATCAATTATGTATGTGGTTGTGGAGTCTCTTTAAGCAGGAAATTTTATTTATGGATTTTATTTGATGCTTTGATCGACGCATCATTTGTAGTTGAGAGTTTATTGTTATATAATGTTTCTCTACAGGCTGAAGCAGAAGTCTCAAGGCTGAAACAGATTAAATCAAGCAAAATAAAGGAGGTTATTTTGAAAAAGAGGTCGGATCTCGAGGAGTTGTGCAGGAAAGCACACATGGTTGCAGAAGCACATGATGCAGTGGATTATTCAGTTGAAGCTATAGAGTCGGGTAACTGTCTGCTCCCGGTTATTTTTATTCATATAGAATATTAAAACTTGTTAAATATGTGTTGATTTGTTGAGGGGAGTGTATTTACTACCGAGTGACTTTTGAAATTTTTCCATGAGACCAACGTCAAGGATAACCTGAAAGCTGTTCGTGATTAGTAAAATACACATTATATCTTCACATCTTGATGTACGGGTTTATATACAACTTAGCTTCCCTTTTCACTTCACTTTTGTCTCATTTAAAAACTCTTCATCATTGGTAGTCTCATCACTGTTCTCTTATTAATGCAATTTTTAACCATTTTGCAGGAATCGTGGACCCCTCATATCTACTGGATCATATTGAGCTACAGATCTCAAAGGTTAAAGAGGAAGCATTTAGTAGGAAAGACATACTCGACAAGGTTGAGAAGTGGTTGGCTGCACGTGAAGAAGAGTGCTGGCTAGAGGAGTTCAACAGGGTTGAATTATTTTGTTGCATCTGTGAACAATTTTTCAGCTCATTTTTTTCCATTCCCTGCATTGTTCTGAAATATGGTACACTATTGTAGGATGATAACCGGTTTAATTCAGGACGAGGTACTCATCTTATTTTGAAGCGCGCTGAGAAAGCTCGTGCTGTGGTTAACAAAATTCCTGGTACATGTCTTGCTTCATATATTGCTACGAGGATTATAATGTGTACATACGAGAAACTTTCACATTTTATAACCAATGTCATTTTTATTTTAAGTATCACATACGTGACTCATCTTGTGACCTATTACATACACTGGTCAACAACACCATTGGAATTTGTTTAACACCCTGTTAATAAACCTTGGTTTGTGGGTTAGCATGCACGAAAAAAAGTTTAAAGCTTCAATTCTTATTTTCTGGACTTATCAAGAGAAAATGAATTGAGATATTTATTAAATTGAGATTCCAAATGCAACTGAATTACTTCGGCCACATCAGTACAATATTCATGTACATTCTTGTAGCAAAATCAGTGGCACTATAAAAATTTTAACTAGATTGGTGCACAAGTCTTGGTGTGCTTAAATACTACATTTTCATGAGTTCCATGTTTTGATTGGCCTTCAAGCAGCAATGGTGGAGGCATTGACTTCAAAAGCCACAGCTTGGGAGAGAGAAAGAGGAGTAGAGTTCTCATACGATGGTGTAAGCACTTTAGATTTAGTATTAAAATTTTTTGAAGAGTTTTCAATTTCTCATATATTAGACAAGTGTTGGCCCAAGTCACAATTTGTTTCAACTTCAGTTCCACTTAAATATGTTTGATATGCCCTATGATCTCTGTTATCGTCCAGGTTCATCTTCTTTCTATGCTTGAAAATTACACCATCTTAAAGCAAGAGAAAGAGCAGGAACGTCAAAGGGAGAGAGTATGGACCTTGTTGTTTCAACTTTCAACCACTCATGATAGATTTAAGAATTCTCCTTATGAAATCTTTTACGCCTTTGCACAAATTATTCCTATTTTAGGACCAGAAGAAGCTCGAGGGGCAGTTGCTAGCGGAACAAGAAGTGCTTTTTGGATCAAAACCAAGTCCAACAAAGAGTGGAAAGAAGGTTTCTTCTACATCTTCCTCTGGAGGTGCAAGCAGCAGAAGATTGTCACTTGGAAGGGTAATGCTTCAAACCCTAAATTCTGAGAAAACTTCTCGTCTGATCAAGAAGACTAACTCTGTGAAGCAGCACAAGTCCCGAAACAACCACCGAAGTGGTAGCTCTGCAGACCTGTTTTCTGGTAATTGTTTTGAACATAAAATTTTGTTTGGTGTTATTTGTTGTTGGGGATTTGATAGAAGTCTTCATTGTCAGTTGGTTTTGGACCACTGCTATCCACTGCCTACAGTCATTTTTCTTGGCTGCGTTTGTTAATGTTGTCAGTTTGCTGTTTACACAAAACAGGAAACATGTTTTTAAAATAAAAAAAAAAAGAACATGGTTGTTGAGTTACCCTGAGGAGGGTAGCGGTGGTGGCCAGCAGTGGTGGAGGAAGGAGGAAATGAAAACTTGTTTTGAAAACTAGTTAAAATACATGTTTCTTGATTCTAAAATTTTGAAAATTATTGCTATTTTTTTTTTGGAAATGATAGAAGTTCCCAAATGTATTTTTGTTTCAAAACAATTCCCAAAACATTACCAAAACAATAATTTTTCTCTTCCAATCAGTAGATTTTAACAGTTGGGTAATTGTATGCTGATTGTACAGTCATGAATATCCATTTACATGCTTTTGTTTGGTTCCATTTTATGCTCAGTTGGAAACAGAACAGTTCACAAACATATTTTTGTTTCCAGTTTTAAAAAATTTTAAAAACCGAAAACAACTATGTTTTTCTCTTCCAAGGGGTAGGATTTGAACAGTTACAGAGTAATTGCATTGATTTAATTCTGGGTAATTGTATCCACACATATATGTTGTTTGGTTGCATTTTATGCTTAGCTTGAACTTTCTGGTTCAAATCTTTTTGCAGGCAAGAAAATCCCAGACATGGGTGGTCTTCAAGCGAAGCAACTGACCTACAATGCATCAAATGCACTTGAAATAAAATCACCGTTGATCCGGAAGCCTCTCTCACCAGTAAATTCTGCATTATTGTCCAACACTGGTAATTTTCAAGGCCAAAACACAACAGAAAATGCAGCAGCATCTCAAAAGACTCTTCCTACTAACAAAACACCAGTGTCAAGTCCGGCCAAGATTGTGTCTGCTGTTGATGATGAGAATAAAACCCCGAGGACAATGCCGGTCCCACTGCCAGCTACTCCGCCGACGGTGTCGGTTGCTATGCAGATGGTCGCAACCCCAGTGACGCCATCTGTCCCTTGTCGTGTTAAAGATGTTGAGTACTCTTTTGAGGAGAGAAGAGCCAGTTTTGTCCTTCCCACATCATATTTGAAGTCATTGCTGCCACTTTGACTCCGAAACGAATCAAAAAACAATCTTGCTTGATGCACATAAGCAACCTATTCGAATTTTACCCACCCCTCTCACATGTTGGTGGGTCTCATAATATTTTTTGTTTTTCTAAGAAGTAGGATTCTTATCAGCTTGAATGGTATGGCATTCAAAACAAGTGTCATTTTAGACCTTTGACAAAGTACAATTTGCTCCTACTGCCACTCTAGGGGGGGAGAAATCCGATTTTTTGCAACGAGTCATGTTAAGTTTTACTTCAAAAATTGAACATATTCCTTTATGCCAAGTTTGTTTGATGGGATAAGGAGGTGAGCTTAAGTCGTGAGCCCCAACTGTCCTATTGTCTACACTCAACAATGGGGATTAGTAGTTCAAATTCAAAATTCAAAAATAAAAAATTACTGACCTAAATAAGATCAAAGCTTCGCATTTATATTAAGAGCAAATCACAAATCAAGTGCACACACTTGGGTTTACTACACAACCCTGAAGGGTTTAAAACCAAACTAGTGGAAAATGAAAGATTCTACCTTTGCATATAAATTTAATTTTTGTCAAAACAAAATGGGATGAAAACACTGTCCTCACTGCTGAATCCCAAAAAGGAGAAAACAGTGGAAATGAGCTTTGAATAACACTGCAACTACTGTAGAAAGAACTCTGATAATTTCAAATACAAAAATACACTGTTGCAAAAGATTGTTTATCCTAATTTACAACAAATAAATCATATTCTTGGGACATACATTCCGGTTCAATACAAGTTATAATTTATTTATTTTTTGGTCACTTGAAACGACAACCGTTCAGGGCATCATCAGTATGCATGAGTGTGGTACAATCCACAAAACTCCAACTCTGATCTCTGAGTTTTGGAGCATCTCAGATCCGCAATCATTGCAAACCTGGTAATACAAAAGACAAAAATTAGGTATTCTTGGTAAGTGAGAGGACAAAGGGCCCGTTTGGCCAGCTTAAAGAGCTGAAAGCTGATAATCAGAAACCAAAAGCTAAAAGTTATTTCTGCATTATAAGCTGTAAGTTGAAAATTATACCAAACACCCGGACATAAATTTCCAAAATAAATGATTTATGGGGATGGGAAGAGTTAACCTATCCCTAAAATACAAGGGACACTGTTGCCAATGAAGAACATGCAATGTGCTTTCTCCAAAAAAATTACTCACGGACAATAATCTGTACCCAAATGAATGAGAACATGGATTCTTTTTCTTTTTCTTTCTTTCCCTCATGGCCATACAAAACCAATAAAACCAGCAAATCCCACAGGTCCAATTAATTGACAATTTTATCAATTAAACTCATTTTCAAAGAAGTTGTCCATCATTTATTTATCCCAAAAAAAGAAAAAAAAAAATAGAAAAGGAAGTTGTCCATCTCTCACAGGTTTTATAAAAAACCATTTGTTTTGTTCCTGTGTAGGGTCTGATCCTGGTCAGACCAGTCAGTGTATGGATTGATTTGCAATCTATAATGTTGTGAGGTGTCTTGCATTTTTACTATAAGAGGCTTTTTATGGAGGTTGAGGTTCAAAACTCCACCTCATTTCTCCATTTCTCACATTCAATGTGTGAGAATGTGCAGTTGAGTTGAGAGGTTCAACACTCTGTAATCCTTATTGTGTATGGTGAATTTGATCTCCTCACTTCCGTGGACGTAGGCACATTGCCAAACCATGTATATTTTGTGTTTTATTTGATTGCTTTATTTCTCTAATTGTTTTGTGATTGGAACCGTTCGATTTCTACATAACATATAGCATTATTCCATGGCATCTAAAATAGCACGCTACCATAGAATGTAAATAGTATCACTTTTATGTAACCAAGTGTTTTGAATTTTCCTTTGTAATGACTCCATAAAGAATTGAGCATATGCTTTCAGGTTTTCACATGCCAAGGAATATGATATCAAAAATTTAATTTCCATACTAACTCCAACAAATTTAAATTTAAATGACAAATCAAATATACAAACACTTACATTGGAAACAGTCTACATAGAGCACCAATCCCTTATTGATTATATGTTACTCCAAGTCCACAATGGTCCAAATCATCCTAAATAAAAGCATAAATGTAATAAATTAATTTCACCCAAGTGTTTCGAAAGACGAATAATAGCTGCATGTCTTAGGCTACATACCAGAATACGGACAAGAAGAGGAGTACCACAAGGTACACAAGCTTATAAATTCGTAGCTTCTTTTCCCAAGGCAGTTGGTTGAAGATCTCAGTTACATCTACCAAATGTTGTTTCTTAGTGTACCTGATCATGGGGTTAGCATTAGCGACCAGCTCAAAATTTATAGAATGAAGGCTCGGGAATATGATACTTGAACAAGCCCTTCAATGTGCAATTTTTACATATATAGATCATCAAATTTAAATTAAGCCCAAACAGCAGAACATCATGGTTATAGCAAACTAAAGAATGTACATCCCCCTAAGCATTTTTATTATCATACATTATTTAGCACATTATGTATTCTATGTCAAATAGACATCAAATTACATTGGTAAACCACTGTTATCAAAAGCAACCAATGGTGCAAAATATGGAAAGAATAAAAGGGTAAATTTGAAATTCACATAGGGTACCTTTTGGGTTTTATATAATCATGTTTAGGATTGATTTGAGTCTTACTTCTATGTACTGCATAGGTTAAACTACTGCTGCATAACTTTAATATATTTTCTATGGTTTGTAAATCACTGGACATGAGTTATAAGGGTCGCCCTCAAGTTGTATTAGAGGTCAAAGTTTCTTCTTTTTCTCATTGTGAGTCATAGTCCTAATAGAATTAGAAGTCTAGAAGCCCACACTTATGCATATATTAATCTTTCTACTATTTTTTTTTTTTTGTTTTGATAAGTAAATAAAACTATAAATTAAAAGGGTGCCAAGGGGGTACCATCCAAGTATAGCAAAGGAAAAAAGAAAAAGAAAAAAGGAACAACACAAATAACAATCTGTCTTCAACAATTAATAATAACTAAAAAACAGGAGTATTGGTCAATACAACAAGGTATAGCCAATACTGCACACCCAGACTAGCACATCCAGACTCGGTCAAAGTGTAATTTTTCTTCCTTTCTCTCCGTTGTTGCTTAATTGCTCTCCACTTTTTGAAAGACTCATTCAGGGATTGGAAGTTCAAGATTCAAGCTTAATTCTTCATCCAACTTATAACTTGTTAATTTGTTATTGAATTTTAAATTGGCATCTCCATTCCATGTAATCCATTATTGTGTGTATGCACCTGAACTTCAACAAATTGCAGTTAAAGTGTCGAGCCAAACCACATCATCCTTGAATTGTGACCAATATTGGAATACATTTAGCCTCGTACACACAGAGATGGAAAATTGACTGAACGACATTACATTAAACAAACTTGTTTGTGTTTATTAGAATATGAGGCTAAAGATCTTCTGGTATTTGGGCCATTCATTCCTTATGGTTATTTATTATTAGTATCTTCAAAATTCTAGCTGCAGTAGTTGTACCATCAATACATGTACTATTGAATTGTGTTTTTTTTATTTTAATTGTTATGATCTATATGGACACCTCTCCGGATGTTATGTACAGGTGTCCAACACATGTTCGACACACTGGAAAGAGTTGGATATGCTGTGGACACGTTGGGACACACTGAGGACACGCGAAGGACACGTTGAGGACACTTTAGGAACACGCCGAGGACATGTTAGGGACATAGTGAGTACTATTTTTTTCAAAAAAAATAAAAATTTCAATTTTTTTACTAAAATACATAACGTTGATAAATTTGATAAAATAAAATATTTAACATAAAATACATATTAAATATTTTAAAATATACATATGATAAAAATATATGTTTTGAACATATCCCCAGCGTGTCGTGTCCTACATTTTTTAAGAATTTATGTGTCCACGTGTCCGTATCGT